>VWYP01016933.1:0-20318 GCA_013400435.1 Pycnonotus jocosus
AAAAAAGGAAGATATTCAATGAACTTGTTTGTCTTTCCCCACCTTTCACTCTGCCTGAAATTTCAAGTCCCTACATGAGGGAGGAATTTGCAGCCAGGTCTGGATTCCTGCTGGAATCAGACCATGAAAATAAGATCATTTAAACCATGAGGCAAATTTGCAGAGCCAAGCTGTGTCTGAGCAGTGTTTGACTTTATTGTAGATTTAATTTTCCTTGTTTTGATGTCTTTGTGTAAGTGACCAGTTCTATTTATCCTGCAACACTTTAGCAAAGGAAACAGGAATTGAAGTGTCTCAAATGATTTAAATTTTCTAAGAAAAATGATATTTAAGACTCAATTTTAATACAAATAGCTCAGACCATCCCACAAATGCACCAAATATTCCTTCCACTCTGGCATTTTTCACATTCCAGTTCAGAATTGCAACCAAATTTACACCTCTATAGATACACTCTGAGCAGATCTCCACAGTAACAAATCCAATCACCACAGCAAAGCTTCCCTGTGAGAGAATATTCTGAAAATCATACCTTGCTTTTCATAGCTGAAGAATATGGGCCTAAAAATAACCCAGGTAAGATTTCCTAGGAGGCAGGAGAAGAACAAGACATTTAATATCAACTCCAAATGATTTGAAATAACATTTCACTCACCTCAGAACACGGCCACGGACACAAATAATTTACATATTCCTGAAATGTGTAATCAATGTCGTTTATAGCAGGACAAGGGGGAAAAAAAATCGGTTTGGCAGGATAAAAGAAACATGATCCTGGTGCTGGTGATCTTGTTTTGGACCAGGAACAAAGTCCTTGATTTGAACTAAGTTCCAGGATGATTCCTGCATCTCACCCAGCCCCAGATCAAGTGAAGGGAACTCTTAATTTGCTTTATAACCCTGTCCCGTAATTAATTCCTAATTTCTCTCATGAAAAGAGACACACATATGGAAATTCTTCAAGCTCTGGCTTAGCAGTGGGAAAATATCAGTTTTTAACCATTTATCTCCCCTCCAGTGAAGATATGCAGGTGTGTAGATTTTATCTTGTGCAACGGTTTGACTGACACCATGGTGGGATTGTCCATCCCACTGGAGAACTCTTCCAAGTTTAAGGTACAAGGCAAAGCCCTGGTACATTTTTAGTAATCATTCAAAAACATTCAGAAAGATAAAAATGTAATATTTGGGGGGGATTTCTGTTTTAGTACCTGCACAACAGACATGCAAATACCTGTTTTCCAAGCTGGCAAATCCTCACCTTAATTAACTAATTAATCCTGTGTCCCATGGTGCTGCCTGACACTTTACAGGTAAAGACTGATTTTGGTACCAACTCTTTTTTCTCCTCGTTAAATGCTCCATGGATTTGGCCTCAAATAGTAAATAAAAGTGTCCTACCTGCATCTCTCTCCTCATGGGATAGGTCCAATCCTTAAAAAAAAAAAAAAATTAAAAATAATTATATATACAACAGAGAAAAACATTCAGTCAGAGATGTGTATTTTATACATTTTATAGAAAATAATCACAAGTTCTGTACAAGCTCCTTGCTACCTGTCCACATGGATGCCAGCACCACCCAAGTGCAAGGAACACTGTTTGGAAAGTTAATGTGAAGAAACCTCAGGTATTCTACACAGAATCCTTAAGGCTGGAAAAGATCCTATTCAGCTGCACAGTCACACCTCGACAAACTCTCCTCTGAAGTGAGGAGGGGGAAAAAAGAGAAAGGAAAAAAGCTTTAGAACATTCTATACCAGTCAGGGAAGCAAAAGAATTCCTTTGGCTGATGCATTCCTGCAGCCACTGAAATAACAGAAGATAACAAGTGGAGCAGGTAACTCCCTTAAAATCCACAGTGCCTCACCTAATCCACCCTGAGCGAATATTCAGGATTCAGCTTGAACAATTCCAGGAATTTGGGCTCTCCATGAGTGGATCTCCCCTATTCCCCATCCCACAGCCACTGGGAAGGCTCCTCACACAGTGAATGAAACACTCGTGTCCATGATCCTGTGGGTCATTTACAGCCCCTTCCACAGGACTGGGAGGGTTCAGCTCCCATTCACCACCAGCAGTGCCCAGAGCAAACGCCAGGATCAACATCTCCACCCTCTGCTCCATCGTGCAGCTCTGCCAGAGCTGAGCACAAAACTGCTCAGGCTGAGACTATTCCTGTCTTTCCTTCCCTCCAACTCCCACTGGCCTCTATTAACAGGCTCTTACTCATTCCTTGACCCTCACACATGAAGGAGTTGGAGCTGAGATCCCAGTTACCATCTGGAGGTAAAAAAAAAAAAAAAANGGCTGCATACATTTGTTTACATAACTCTGTTGTTTGATTCACACACACACCAGAAGCTAAGAAAAAAAAACCCAAAAAACCTTCCCCTGTGTTCTGATGTCCTCAAAAGTATGGGGAAGTTAAACTCCAAATATTCCAGCTGGGAAGGGAAGTCTGGATTACAGCAGGAAGGACCCCTTAAATTGCAGCACTGTTCACCTGAGTCCCAGGAGCATTAATTTCACATTAAACCTCTTTTTACCCACACAATAAAAATCCTGTGCTTCCCTCAGACACCCCCACAGCACACAGGGAGGATTTTCCAGCTCTTGGTAGTGGAATTAAGAAGGATTTTAGTATCAGTAAAGTTATTCTGGAAAAGCAAGCAAACAAACATTCAGCCACTCCAGACAACCCTTTGGATAGCACCTAAAGTGGCAGCACAAAAAGGGCAATAAAATGCACTGAAATGGGCTTTGCTGAAGTCACAGAAGTAGCTAAATGACTTCTGCATGTTCCAGCTGGAATAATAAAACTCCTGGAAGCAGAAAGGAGAAATGCTGCGACAAAAGGCTGATATTTACAGAAGTGCATCCTTTGAAGGGTGACCTGAGAGGGTTCAGCACAACCCTGCTGGCTTGCTCTGTACACAAAAGCATCATTCAGCCCTCAAAAGGCCAGAAAACCCCAAATTTGTCCAAGTTTAAAACCAAGCCCAAGAGCAATAAACTCTGAGCTGCACTCCAGGAATATACAAGCACTTCAGTGGGTTTATCACTCTGTTTGGAGAATTTAGAAATCTTAATCTGGAGCACAATAAAAGCACAAATTCATCACTATTTTAGTTTAACAACACATTGTAAATATTCCTTTCAAACGCATCAGAGGCAGAAATTTTTTTAGCCCTAACAGCCATAAACTGCAAAATAAATAGGCAAGAATTGAGCAATGCAAGTCCAAAGGGAGCCAAATCCCAAAAGACAGCACAGATGTTCTGAACAAGAAGAAAATATCACTACAGGCCCCAGACATTGGTCTTCAGTGCCCTCCAAGAAGCCAAAAAGGCAGAGTTTCCAATGGGATTTAGTCTGCAAAATAACTCTCTGAAAGGCAGTGTTTAAGGAAAACATTGAATCTGAGACAAATACACAAGCCACTGAAAGAGTGATTTTGGTGACTGCTGACAGCCCTTCAAGGCTTTCCAAACCAACAATGCCAGATTATTCAAATGTTATGCAAAGTTATGTAAAAACCCCAATCTATTAATGGAGACTGAAGCCCAGCACAGGTTCCATTTTAAGGAATTCACTCATCAGCCAGGTTTTCCACACTGCCTGGAGCACCCAGCAGACAAATAACAACTGAAAGCTTCTCTTTTGATCAGATGAAATGCAAGAATTTTGCTAAGAAAACGAAGGGTGATGCCAGAGGTGGAGGGAAGGACAGCATTCCTCACTGCCAAGGATTTGAGAGGTACTCCAAAACAAGAGACAACTCACTGTTAGTCTCATTCATCAATATTTGCAAGACACAGAAGAGATGGAGTGGAAAAAATAATCCCTAGAACTCCAAAGGTTTAAAGATGAGTCACTCCAAAAAAAAAAAAACCAGGAGAAGGGGGAATAAAGCACATTCCAAAGCTCTCCCTTCCCCAATCTCAGCTGTGAATTAACAGGTAACACTTGTCCATACTCCAAAGAGCATCTTGGTATCCAATATCCAAACTATATCAGGAGCAGCTCTGCCACCAGTTTGGGTTATTTTGTCCATATTTTGGCACAGTTTTGGGTTATTTAGTCCATATTTTGCCACCTGTTCTTCCTTAGAACAGTTTAACAGCAAAAAGTGATGTGGAGGTAGGTTTTTTTTTTTTGTAGGAGTGACCTTGGCTAGGACTTAACCTAAAAATTTACATTATGATTTTTTAAATTAGTTTACCAGCCCTGACGTTGAGACTCTGTACCAAAGCAAAGAGTGGTTTTTAAACACAACAGCCAACCTGCACATGCCTCTCCAGAAGGATTGCAGTGAAATGGAGCCACGTGACACAGCTTAACTGGTCCCTCACTGACAGCTGAAGTCTGCAGACCCATCTGATTTTCACACATAAAAGCTGCAGCCCCAGTCTTTGTCAAAGCTCAGCTCTGGCTCAAAAGCAAGCCCAGCTCAGATGGTTCAACTCCTGCTGCCTTATAATTAGTAGAGCCTGCAAACCACAGGCTGGGCCAGGTGAAGAGAGAAGCTCTCAGAGACGCTGCAAAAACCACCAGGAAAAGAAATCAAATCAGTAGTCAGAGGAGATGACATCGGGAAATCTCTTCTAGATTTTCACTGCTGCTTTTCACCTGCTCAGCATCACCCACCCCTGCAATGACTCCTCCTGCTTCCCAGACCATCACTCAGCTCCTGTGGAAGCTGTAAAACCTCCCTGACCACTCCAGGTCCAACCCTTTCCCAACTCCCAGAACGCTTTTTTGTTGTTGATTTACAGCATCACTTCCCTGTCCACACGGATTTCTCTTCCCATCACAATCCATCCCAGCAGGACTCCTGCACCTCAAAAATCCAGGGCTGTCAGGATCCTCTTGCCTGAAGCTGTTTCCCTGTAACACTCCAAACCTGCTACAAGGTTCTCCCACGAGTTGTGAGGTTGGAGCAGCAGAAACTGTTCCAGTGCCAGCCGGGGGCTCTGCCTTGCTCCAGCTCCTGGCTCTGCCTTTAACCACAGCACAGGAAATTCAAATTCCAGCCTGAGCGGGTTAGATCAGAGCACTCCCAGGGCAGGATTTATCAACCGCCGGCAGCACCATCATCCCCTGCCCAGGCTGCAGCTCCTGGGGCCTGATCCCACAACAATGATCTCCACACAAAGGCCTGAACTCCCAGGCAGCTCTAAGTGTCACTCACACGATGGAATGAGATCACACCTTGGGTTTGAAAGCATTTTACACGTTGTTTTACACCGTGGAGGAGAAGGATGTTATCATCAAAGCCTTGCACGAAATCTAAAACGATTTGTAAAATGGAACAACTGCAGAAAAAAACCTTGAAATAGTAAAGCAGTGGCAGAGCACACTCACTTGCCACATTTTAATAAGAAAGCAGACAAACTAAATGAGGCACTGGAAGAATATTCAAGGAAAATATTTGAGTATCACCGAAACCTGTCACATCTATCACCCTGAAACATGGTACTTTAGAGCCTCAAAATTAGCTACAAACAGGAACGAAGTGCAAGGTTGTGTCTTCAGTTTCACTCATGCTTCGTGTTCTTGGACAGTCATAATAAAAATATGGGGATTGTTATACAAATAGAATTATTTCAGTTGGAAGGGACCTACAACAATCAGGTGCAACCACCTGACCAGTGCAGGCCCAAATATATATATATATATATATATTTCCCCAGGTAGAAATCCTGGTGCAAGTCTATAAAATCCACAAAACTAAATCAAATCCTTTAACTCTCTGAAGGTGTGAGCATGGCACTACCATGAGCAAAGCTTAAGGAATGTTTGGCCAGTGCTGCTGTCCCAAAAGTGGCTGAGGGCTGGAGAAAGGGCCAGGAGAAAGGGGGAGGTGACATTGCCACCCTTGCACAGCTGTTCCATCCCATGGCCACCAGAGTCAGGAAAGGGCTGGAAGCAGTTTTGCAGGGAATTCTGTGTTTGTCAAGAGCACTCAGACAATGGGAAAGCCCCACCAGAGATATTTTGCTCTTGAAAATACAAAGAATACAAAAGCAGGAAGGTGGAGAAGAGGAATAATAGCAGGTGGGAATGACAGAGCACACTGAGGAAGGAAGGAATGAAGGACAACAGGGAAAGAAATGTTATTTTAGCAGAGAGAAACACAAGCCACAGAAAAGGATAAAAAGTAAAACTAAAGGAAAAGTAGATATGGAAAGTAGAAACAAAATAATTCCTACCTGCCCCGTTCCCTAACACTGGTTCTAAAGACACTTCATTAAATACCATCAGCACACAGGATCAGCAGCACTGATAAAAACTTTCTTCATGTAATTTTTTTTCCCCAATAAAATTGGAACTAAAGCAGTGAAGGCAGAATCCTTCAGCTTACAGGAAGCACAGAGCCAAGTGCCTGGAGTGCCACACTCACACAGATTATCAGAATTGTTTATAATGGTGCAGGAATGGCTTTTTTCATGCCCCTCCTTTTTTTAATCCATGAATTGGGCTATACTGAGACAATATTCACATAGCTAGAAAACCCCAAACATGCCTCAATTCCCAAATTCTACAAGCTCTGCTCTGCTGTGCCTGTGTGGATCCCACCAGACCTCCCCTGGATGGGAAGCACAAATTAATCAGGACTGAGAGAGTGCTCAACTTCAGCTGCCTCAGAGCACTTTTCTGATTTATGCAAAGCAGTCTGATAGTATCCCACCGAGTTGTGATCAAAATCTGTCACCTGATTTACATTTCCCAGCACAACACAGCATTTGTTCTCCATTTTTTGGGCTCTGTTATGTGGGCAGGTAAAATAATTCTAATGACACAGGCTTCCTACTTATTTTAAAGAGTCTGCAGAGGAGGAGAAAAGCTGTGTTTTAAGGGGTTTATTTATGCTGCCTATCAAAAGTGAGAGTAAAAAAAGTTTAATAGATTTGTTCCACCTTTAGAGGGGCTGCATCACTTCAGAGTTAAAAAAAGCAGTCAGAAATACATTAGCATTTCAGACTAAATATAGCTGTCAAAAATGTAAATTTCTTTTTTAGAAAACCCCATGTGCTAAAAAGAACTCGGCTTTTATGCATAATAAAAAGGCAAATATGTCTGCGTAGTCAATAGGCTGCTAATTTAATTACAAAACCCATGGAGAGTCCTAAAAAAATTCTAAGTACATCATGAATACTCGGTTTGCTCAGCCTGACTGCAAGCAAATATGTTTTAACAAAGAAATAAACTGGTAATTGTTGCTGCATTCTCATTATGTACATCCTTGTTTGTTTGGGGTTTTTTTTTTCCCTGTTTAAAATTTAATGGGAAAATAATTTCTACTAAACTCCTTCAATTATTCCAGTCCTTACTGACCTTCTTTCCAGAAGTACTAAGATGTCTCAGTACTAATAAGGCAACATGTACTAATTGTTATTAACCTGACCCTTTTTAATGGGTTTTTGGCCGTATTTTTTCCTCCCAGTATAAACATGTAACACAGAACTTCTCAAATTTAAGGAAGTTTGAGACCTGACCTTGGAAAATGGGCTGATTTTAGGGGAAGAAAAAAAAATGTAAGCTTAGAAATGGTTCTACATCATAAATAATCACTATTACTCATAAAACTGAGATATTCACCATCACCAGACTGTAAAAGAACACATGCAGCTCACAGACATTCCTGGTATAAACCAGAAAAGCTTTGCCAGAATGATGAGTTCCAGGTTTTCTGGCATTTCCCAAGCTCCCAGAAGCATCAACAGCCAAGAGGTTTAAAAATCCAGCAATCCCAAACATCACACTATGGATTAGGGACAGGGCAAACAACATCCAGGCTGGAAAAGTGACCTATTTATCCAGAGCACATCCCTGCAGCCTGCCCCAGTCAATCCAGGCTGCTCTCTCCCCTCCACACTTCTCCATGTGCCAGAAAGGAATGGGATGCTGTGCAGCCAAGCTGTCATTTAGCTTTATTTTTAATTATTATTATTATTATTAAAGCTGTGACGTGGTTACGAGTGTCAGCTGGGAGAAGGGAGCTGGGGGTGCCACTTGGATTGAGTTAAAGGAGCGACAAAGCTGCACTTTTGAGCAGCAGGAAGTCAGCCAGGGATTCCCCAAGTTCTCCCTCCTCCCCTTCCCAGTGTCTGGAAATCAAATCTGCCAAGCCAGCATTAAACCATCCATCACCAACTCCCTGAAATATTAGGGATTACTCCTCACTAAAGAGCCTGCTGGCTGCAATGCACAAGAGAGGATCTTCTGCTTTCCAGGAAAATCCACATTTTGTGGGCAGAATGATTTTCATTTCCTCCTAAGAACTGGGCTGAAGTCTGCTACACTTTGCTTTCAACAAGTTACCTCCACAAGAACTTTGACATCCACCACTGGCTTTCACTTTCCTGTTTCTCCCACATACTCCAACTATTTATTGTCCTGTATTCAGAGCTTGGAATTTGGAATCTTGTATTCAGCTCAAGACAGACACAAATGTAGCACATTGAAAAGAAATTCCTACAGTTTTTCGAATCAGTTCTTGAAAATCCCCACTATGTGAAATTCTAACACACTACACATCGTATTATTTACAGATAGTTCACAAAAAAAAAGCCAAAAATAAAAGCTACTCTGAAAGACACTGAATTACAATCTCAGTTTTCATCAGTTAAGAGTTGTTACACTGGCACTGAGCTCTGGTTTCATTTTTATTTTAACCCCACATTCCTTTTTAGCCATTTTAGATGAAAAGCCACCCAGCCTAATTTAGTTAACCATTAAACAAAACTGGGTAACACGATTGGTCTCTCCAGGCAGAAAAGATATTTGAGAACAAATTATAAACCTCACAGGGTGGTACATGATTTGTGTTGAGATACAAAGTGATTACAACTTTGTGAAAACAACAAAATGACTTGTAATGACTCCAGAGGTCTGAAATGATGGAGGGTATTAAATCCTGACAACAAAAACAGAAGAAAAAGAGTCACTCCCAAAATTTAAGGTAATTTACCACCATAACAGCAGTAAGCACTGCTGTTCAAACAGAAATAAACGCTGATGTTTAGAAATACATGACAATCTACAGCCGTCTGAAGAGCTCAGACACTCTCAGCTTCCCTCCCGCAGGCTGTGACATTTCGCATTAAATATTTGAGGCCACCAAAGGGGGAGGCGGAGGGGACACTCGGGGCTGTTTGTGACACACAAAAACAAACCAGCAGCGTCCAGGGTCAGCGCCGGGGAGTTCAGCCAAGTTCAGAAATCAGACACCGCGCACGGCTCGGGCTGAGCGCACATTGCCACCTGTCCTCGTCCGCAGAGAAGTCCTGGCTCTGGAACACCGTGAAAATCCCTCCCCGCCGGACTCACCCGAGCGCCGCATGGCTTCTGGAGGGGCCGAGAGGTGGAAGGGACACGCAGATGCTCCCTGCCGGGGCTGCTCGCACAGGGGCACGGCCGGGGGCCTTACAAAGGCACAGGGACACGCAGGGGGAGCGAAAGGGCGGGTAACACACACTGAAAGGGGGTACGGAAAAGAGTGCGGGCCGCTATGGGTGGGCAAAAGCCAAAGGAGATAAAGCGGGAGGGCTCCGTTCCCTGAATGTGAGGGAGGCGAGATCGCCCAGAGAAGCTGTGGCTGCCCCATGGCCGGGAGTGCTCAAGGCCGTGTTGGACGGGGCTTGGAGCAACCTGGGATAGAGGGACGCTTCCAGGCCGGAGGAAAGGAGATGCCGGAGGGCCATGGAGGGAGCAGAGCCCGGCAGCGACCAGGGGAGGGAGGATGCGGTCGGTGGTCGCAGGGGGTGTCACCAGCATAGGGCGGGACACGGACCCGCGGCCTGCGATGGATCCCAGCGGGAATCCCGCGGGAAGGGGCGCGGGAGGCACCGCGGGGCGGGCAGGGCTGTGAAGGGAAGCCGGGCGTGTGCGGGGGGCCGGGACCGGAGCTCCCGCTCACCTCAGAGTCCTCTTTGGCCTGCGGCAGCGCGGGGAAGGCCGGCTTGGCGAGCTCCATGGCCGGGCGCTGTCCGGGCGGGGCAGGACCCGGGGCAGGGCGGCTATTTGGGCAGCGGGACCGCGGGCTCCGGCTCGGGAGCGGCAGGAGATGGAGGCGGCGGAGGAGGAGGCGGCGGCGGCGCGCTCAGCCGCTCGCGCCCGGCCGCCATGCTGCTGCTGNAGCTACCGGCGTGGTTCGTTTAATGAACCCGCTGGCAAACCCCAAACTCGGGGTAATTCAGCCCAGAGTTTCCGTAGCGAGCGATTCGCTTGTTAACGGTGCCCAGGGCCCGGCTGGCAGCGCCTCACGCCGGGCGCGCTCCCGCCATGACGCGGCCATTAACGCTGCCTTGCCGCCGTCCCCTGACATTCCCCAGGGCTCCTTCTCCTCGCATGCCCGCTTCCATCTTGGCTTTATCGCCCATGGGAATGACGCTGCTGCCTCACATTCCAGGTGGCAACGCCATTAGGGTCATCTTTGCACTGCCCCGGGGGGTGGTGGAGTCCCCACCCCGGGAGGTGTTGAGGAAAGCCCGGACGTGGCCTCGGTGCTCTGGGCTGGGGATCAGTCACAGATTGGACTCAATGATCCGAGACGTCTTTTCCAACCTAAATGACTCCGGGATATCCAGTCTGCGTTTCTTTGTATAAGTGATGCCCTCAGACATCAGTGTTGGGGCAAGAACCTGTTTTTCTGCTTTTTGAGGTCCCGTGCTCTGAGAACTCCAGGAGGGCTGGGGAGGGTCTCTGGACAATGGCCTGGAGGGACAGGACACAGGGAATGGCTTCCCACTGCCAGAGGACATGGTTAGGTGGGATTTTGGGAAGGAATTCTTCCCTGTGAGAGTGGTGAGGCCCTGGCACAGGGTGCCCAGAGAAGCTGTGGCTGCCCCTGGATTCCTGGCAGTGTCCAAGGCAAGGTTGGACAGGGCTTGGAGCAGCCTGAAGATGTCCCTGCCCATGGCAGGGGGGGGGGATGGGGGGGTCCTTAAGCTCCCTTCCAACCCAAATCATTTTATGATCCTGTGAGATTTCACTTCAAGCTGCAGTTTTTCATTCCTTTGCTTCTCAGCGAACCAAAATTCTACACTGGTGTCAGTGGAATTTCTGAGAGAAGTTTAGTCAAAGCAAGCAAAGTCAATGGGTTGGTTCCTTAAATAAAATTGGAAGCGTCCTTTTAGAAATACTAGCCCTGGAATTTTAGTCTCAATTTTTATTTCTAGTGCACCTTTCTGCTGTTTTTACTAAATAAAACTTGGAGAAACCTTCAATAATCAGTTGCAGTAACCATTCCCTCAGCCAGAGGCTCAGCTCACTGTTAACATCACTGGTCTGCTCAGAAATGGATTTTTATTTCATGTTCTCATTGTTCCAGGCACATGAGCTCTACAAGCTACACTCAAAAGGGTGTTAAAACTAAACTTGAGATTTGCATCTTTACACTCCTGACACAACCACAACAGGAAGAAAGGTCTGTAGCAGCCAGATAAACAGGGAAATACTGTTGCCTGTCCTGTTTTAATTGTTCTACATCTTACACCATCTGTTTGATCTGTGATGGGAAAGGAAATAAAACTACAGCTGTTAAAATTGCCAGGGAGATGCTGTGTGTTTCCTGGGAAGTCAAGAGCTAATCTAATGTACTTGCCTGTCAGCTGAGCAGGCCCAGGATAATCCAATTAGGATAATTAGAAGTAGCCAGAAGTGCAGTTGAGTGCATCGCTGCTCCAGACTTAACATTCAGGTAAAGCTACACAGTGCAGTGAGTCTGTGTGCACCTCTTGGGGTGGAACTGCTTGGAAAATAAAAATAAAGCAGAAGCCCTTAAAACCACCACCACCACCTTGTTTACTTCTTGCAATAAACAAACACCAGCTCAGGGAAATCCTGTTTCCAGGATTCAGCAGCAAATGAGTGTGCCCAGGTAGGCAAAGAGGCCAAAGGCATCGAGCTTTTCAAATCCAAATGAAAACTGATGTGATTCTGCTGAGGCCATACCTCAGATCCTGGGGACAGTTCTGGCCTCCTCATGGAAAGGACACTGAGGGACTGGAGCGTGTCCAGAGAAGGGAACAGAGCTGGGAAGGGTCTGGAGCACCAGGAGAGGCTGAGAGAGCTGGGAAAGGGGCTCAGCCTGGAGCAAAGGAGGCTCAGGGGGGACCTTGTGGCTCTGCACAACTCCCTGACAGGAGGGGACAGCCGGGGGGGTCGGGCTGTGCTCCCAGGGAACAGGGACAGGAGGAGAGGGAACAGCCTCTAGTTGTAGCAGAGGAGGTTTAAATTGGATATTAGGGAATATTCCTTCATGGAAAGGATTGTCCAGACCCCACCAATCCCTTCTCTCTGAGAGTTAGGCTGCCTCTGGTACAGGAGGCACAGGACTCCAATCTTTACACCAGAAAAAAGCTGCTCCTCAAACTCCTAAGATACAAAATTCACCTCTCTGTGAGAGCTACACACAAAGTCCACCAGAATAAACAGATTTTAACAGGTTTTATTCATAAACTGTTTGGGGAAAGGAGATTTACTGATATACAAAAAGTCAAGAAATGAACTGACTTCTGTTTGTGGATCCCTTCAGGCACGTTTATAAATTCCCACCATAATTGCTAAGAGAACAACACATCTCCACACATTTTTACTGAGCCTGGGCTGTAATGAACGTTGCATTTTGGAATTGTACAGAAAACACACTCCTGTAGCCAACTTGCAACTAGCATTCCCAAAATTACTAGCTACATGCTACACAAACTCCTTACAATGATAATCAAGAAGTACATTATTTCTCTCCTTTTTTTCTTTTTTTTTTTAAATGCATTAACCCAGTAGGATGTGTACAATCAATCACAAATTCTATGGTTAATTTACACAGGTTTGTAGTCAAGCTTGGACTCCAGCTTCTTAGAATCAGCCACTTTCCTGACAGCTTTCATGAAATCTTCCTGAACTACGAAGTCATGATCAGCACGGATCGCAAACATCCCTGGGAGGATTTAACAGTGTGAGGACAGAACATGAAGTTTCACTCAAATTCAAATGAAAACTGATCCAGGTTGCACTATCTACATGACTTTCCCATGTCTTGGATGTTGGGAAGAGGAGGGAATTCACCTTTCTGAACTAGGGAATTACTAAAAAGAAAACTTGTTTAAACTCTTGAGTGTGTATTTACGGTGTTACTCAGCCTGCCCATACAGGCAAACCCCAAGTGCACAAATTTTCATGAGAAAAAAGCAGAAAATAGCATCAACTCTCCAGGCACACCAAGAGCCCTGAATTCTCTAAAAAAAGGAGAAAAATGGGTACAATCCCTGTTTCTGGAATGTATCTGGTTCTGATGAGACAGTGGGACACATCATGATCAGCCAACAAGTGGCTGGCTCAGATCAGCTCAAGTGAAATGTTCCAGCAGAACGTTTTTGATCTCCTGGGTTTAATCCCACAGAGGAACAGCTCCAAGATTCAGCATTATCCAAGATTTAGCACATCCAAATGAAGAGTTAAGGAATTACCTGCTTCAGTACAGACATTTCTCAAGTCTGCTCCGTTGAAGCCATCTGAAAGCTTCACGATTGCTTCATAATCTGTTCATAAAACACCAATGCCCGTTAGGAATAAATCACCATTTCCTCTTAGGGATGCCAATAAAATACAGATCCAGCTACCAAACTTGGATTTCAGTGCAAGCAGAGCTGCCCACTGGGCTGATAAATTAACTGGAATCAGCAGCTGGATCAGCCCTTCCATTAAAACAGAAATGTGTGGCAGCCAAAAGCTCATGTTATATAATTAAATCCCAAAGTTACCAACTTGTGGTTACAAGAATCAACATGAAGTGCAAAAGCTCCATCAAGGCAATGTTCTTATCATTTAAATGCTGTAAAAACCCAGAAAACTTATCTCCAAGTGGTCATAACTCAGTCCCTTTCAACTTCCAACATTCCATCTAATAAAGGCACTTAGTGCTTTAATATATTAAGCCTGATATTTTATGCACATATATTTACTAAAAGAGTGGTCATGGTTATAATTCAGTAGAAATCAATTTCTAAACCACGTCTGAGCCTCCAGCAAGTTCTGGTTTTTGCAAGGCTGCTTATTAAAATCATCAACTCCCTGGAAAACTTTTCAGTTTCCTTTCTGTATAAAATTCAAAATATTTGAACTGAATGCTTTTATCTCCAGAATCCAAAAGCTCCTAAAGATGAGAAGTTCTTCAGCTGTATTTTAATTCCATGTAGGGAAATGTCATATAAAAAGTTATTTTCATAATTGGAAAGGTAAAAAAACATGAGGAGAATGAACAAGGTTGAACAGTGCAAGGTTTGTGAGTTCAGGGTTTTTAGCAGACACCAGGATAGCAGCAGGAGATTCTCATGCTGGAACCTGAGCAAATCTTAAATCTTTGGATTTTAATCCAATTTCCACCTCACTCTGCTGCTAAGTTCAGGCCTTCCTTTTGGGGTATCAAAGCTGAGCACCACAGTATTTCCACATCACATGCAGGAATTTAGCAAGGACCTGACACCTCCCCTTGCTGAATGGCAGAAGGAATGATCCCACCCTGCTCCACTCCAGTGCCAAAGACACGAGAACAGGATGAAGCAGAATTCCAGAATCCCACAATGTTTAGGTTGGAAGAGACCTTCAAGCCCATATCCTTCCTGCCATGGCCAGGGGCACGTCCCATGTTGCTCCAAGCCTCATCCAACCTGGCCTGGAACACTTCCAGGGATCCAGGGACAGCCACAGCTTCTCTGGGCACCCTATGTCAGGGCCTCCCCACCCTCACAGCCAGGAATTCCTTCCCAATATCCCATCTATCCCTGTCCTCTGGCAGTGGGAAGCCACTCCCCCTTGTCCTGCCACTCCATGCCTTGTAAAAAGTTTCTCTCCAAGAACTTCACCTCAGGTTCGTGCTTTGCTTTGGAGCTCCTTCTCTCTCTTAGCCTGCAGTCACGTGCAGGTTGAAGCCAACACTGCTGCTAAGAAAAGCCCTCCCCCAGCTCATTCCTGCTGTCCCTGAGCTGAGCTGCAGCTGTTGATGCAGCCAGATGGTGACTGGGCTCAGCTCCAGGGGCTGCAGGAATCGCTGCTGTCAGCACACACGGGGTGGGGGTGGCACGGGGCCCTGGGGCACTGCTGCACTCCCAGCACTGCTTTAAAGGCAAATCCCAGCCCCAGTTTCCTCCAGGAAAGCTGGGAAGAGTCACTGTGAAAGCAGGACTCTGGGCAGCTCAGAGTAACACAGTCCTTAAATAAACCTTCCCCATTTTGTCCTGTTATTCTCCCCTTACACTCCTGAGAGAATGATCCACACCACTACCAGACAACAATTTTGCTTATGTCATCTCCAAACCCCAAGGTTTCCCCCTGACTTATAAATTGTTGCTTTCAGACATCTTCATTAACGATATTTCTTTCATTGAGTGGTGAATGAAAACACTCTTTACTTGCATTAAGCCATTCCATTAGAAACAGGAACTGCCTGATGACAACCACGTTGATTTTCCAGTTTCCAGCTGGGCTCCCAGAGTTTACATTAGGTTTTCCTTTTCAAATGCTTAACAACAGTTCAATCAGGATGCATTAAAAAATAAAACAAGCAGAATTCCAAGAGGGGAAGCTGTGTGGGCAGTGTAAAGGTGGGAATACAGTCAGAAGGACTGTAACAATTCAGCCTCTTCCCATCTCTACAAACAGCAGCAGGAATGATATCCAGGGAACTTCTACTTACCTATCTCACCATGTTTAGTGATAGGACCTGCGTGGATCTTCAAAATATCTAATCTGGCTTGTTCATTTGGGAGATCGATATCTAGAAAGAATTACAGCTTCAATAAAAGCAGAAACCCACAATTCCCACGGATCACATCCTCCTTCCAGCCACTGGGAAGCAGAAACTCACGGATTTTTCTATCCAGCCTTCCGGGCCGCAGCAGGGCAGGATCCAGGGTGTCAGGTCTGTTGGTAGCCATGATCATTTTAACTCTGTGCAGAGTGTCAAATCCATCCATCTGATTCAACAACTAACAGGGAACAGAACTTTGGTTTTTAAACAACCCCCAAACCTTCCCAGTCTGATTTGTTTTCCTGCCTAAGTATTCTTCACCAAGATGAAAAGCTCTGAAGTTTAAAAAAAAATAAAATAATCCTGCAAGGCCTTGAGCTCCCTGAATGTTCCATCCCAAGCAATGAAGGGCTGCAGAGACACTGAAAACGCTTTGCCCAGAGAAAAGGGCATTGAGCAAAGCTGAGCTCAAACGTGAAACACTTCACTAAAACAATGAGGCAAAGAAAATATTGCAAGGACTAAAGAAGCCAATGGCTGCCTGACACATTTGGATTGTAGTGCACCAAGGCCAAGACATTCCAATTAGACTTGAAGAACAGCCTCTGGAATACTAATCCACACACAGGAAGGCGTTTCATTGTGAACACTCAAAGCACTTGCTCTTTGATCACAGTGATTTAATTCTCTATGCAAGGCAGAGACATTCTTTTGAACCAGGCAAACTGTTTGCAAACACAGGCCAAGCAAAGTTCTCATCAGCTTCAGAATTCCTAATTGTCACCAGTGGTTTTAATATTCTCTTCACATAGCCCAGTTTATCAAAGCACTTAATACAGAAACAAAGAAATACAAGTGCTCCTCCTAGCTTTGAAAATCCAACTGCAACAGTCCAAAAATATAGACTGGGTGGCTTTGGAACTAAAGGAGACAGAAAGGGAGATTCTCCAAACCCTCAAAGATGCAGGGAGCAGCAATAAGCAAAAGAAAACATCCCAAACCATTTCAGCAATTTAAAAGATTCAGTTAGTGTCCACACTGAACTCATGGCTGAGTTACCAGGATGTGCAGCTGCCTTTTGTGAAAGCAGCACTTAGTTCTCTTCTAGTATTAAGATTAACCCAGAGAAGGTTGTGCAAAGCCAGATCCCAGGTAACAATTCACACAGGTATTATTATTTCATGTGGCTGTCCAGGCCACTGGACACTCACCTCCATCAGAGTCCTCTGAATTTCTCTGTCAGCTGATGTGCCTTCGGAAAAGCGGCGCCCACCTGCAGCACAGCAAACCCATCAGTTCTGCTACTTGATTTTTGCCTTTTAAACAGGGGGGAATTAACTTTACAGCTGATTCCAGCCCTAAAAGCAGAGCCCAGCCACCCCCCAGGCCACGAGCTTTACCAATAGCATCAATCTCATCCATGAAAATGATGCAGGGCTGATGATCTCTGGCATAATTGAACATCTCTCGGATCAGCCGAGCGCTCTCGCCGATGTATTTGTCCACTATGGAACTGGACACCACCTTGGGAAGGACAGAGGATGTGGATGAGGAGACTGGAGAGCAAACAGACCCAATCTGTGTGGGGGAAGTGCCACTACACACCTTGAGGAAGTTGCAATCCAGCTGGCTGGCAACTGCTCTGGCCAAGAGAGTTTTTCCTGTACCTGGACAGACAAGAGATTGAAGCTGTTTAATTACTGAGTCAACACTGCCTGCCAGGGACTTAGAGAGAGGGGAAAAAAGGGAAAGGGAAAAAAGAGGAAAGGGAGAGGAAGAGGGAGAAAAAGGAGAAAGAAAAAAGGGAAAGAAAATGAAAAGGGAAAAAAATTTAAAAGGGAAAGAAAAAAGGGAAAGGAAAAACCAAAGATGAGATAAAGGAGAAAGAAGAGAGAAGAGAGCAGAGAGAGGAAGAGAAGACAGAGGGGGGAGAAAGGGAGGAGAGAGAAAGAAGAGACAGAGAGCAGACAGAGACAGAGGAAAGGAAAGAAGAAATAAAGAAAAAGAAAAGGAAATAGAAAAAGGAAAAGGAAAAAAGAAAGAAGAAAGGAAAAATAAAAATGGAAAGGAGAACCAAAGAAGGCTCTTGCCACAGTCTGAAAGCAGCAAGCAAACAGTTATTGCCCTTTGCAGAGCCTCACCAGGGGGGCCGTAGAGCAGGCAGCCTTTTGGAGGGATAATTCCCACACGCTGGAATAATTCTGGGTTTGTAAGTGGCAGTTCAATGACCTGTGATGGGACAGAGAACAAACTGAGCCTCTTGGTTTTGAAACAGTTAATGATGCACCTGCCAGCCTGTTTTTCATCTGACTGCATTATTTATTGGCAGCGTTTCTGTGTGAGGAACAGTTTAATAAGAAAATGGAGAGATCCTATGGATCAATCCCCTGCCCTGGCTCTGCAGTTGCTGCTTCCTCTCAATGCTCTTTGCTCAAATCAAGTCCCTGCTGTCCTAATTCCATTCCCCAGAGCAATCCTGCTAGTTTTGGAGCAAAATTAAAGTCTGCTTTGCTGGCCCTCCCACTTGACTTCAAGGCACTCCCACAGCCTAAAGGGTCTTGAATCCTTTAAACCCTCTTCTCTAAAGGATTATCTTCATTTTAATCCCAATCCAAATATTTTAAATGAAACATGGAAAGCACTGATCTGAGAGGATCCTTAAACAGCCCCATGGTGGTGAAGAACAAACATCAAAAAGGTGTTTTTGCCCTGAAAAGCTTCGCTGAGAGCATTGATCAGTGTCTGGTGGGGGTCTGAGGCACTGGGTACCTCCCGTAACTCTCGGATTTGTTCTGACAAGCCTCCGATCTCAGAGTAGGAAACATCTCCTGGGTCTTCATGAGACATGTTATAAACCAGTGGATCCACTTCCCTGGGCAAGTATCTGGAAAACAAGAATTAGGAGGAGGTATTTTTATTGTGCAAACACACTTAAATTTATAAAGTTATTCCCATAAATTTTACAGCAATGTTATTTCTTCTCTTCCCACCTTACGTGCTGAAAAAAACCAGAAAAAATCCCAAACCTAGCCAACTTTTTAAAGTTTTAAAACACAGCTTAAAACATGGCTGAAAAATACTGTAATTGTTTTTGTAAAGAACAACTAATTTCTTTTGACAGCATATAAAACAGACACACAAGTCTTCCCTCAACACAACTGTCCTTATTTAAGCATTGCTTTGCAGAGAATGTATACAAAATATTGCAGAAGTGATTATTCAAGTCTTTGTGTAATGTTTCTCCCCCTTTTTATGATGAGAAGAGCAGAATCCTACCTCATAATAGTCAGAGTGGTCATGTCCAGAGCAACTCTCGTCCCTGGCTTCAGCTTACTCTTGTCAAGCTAGTCCCAAAAGAAGGAATTCTGTTAGAACTCCAACACAATCCCTGATTTTAACCAAAATGTTCCCTGGAGTTTACACTCCATGCTCCATCACACACAAGAAACAACAAGGCTCCAGAGTGACACACCAAGCAGTCATTAACTTACCTCCAGCACTTTATTAAAATAAAGACTGTTTTCTAGCCCATCATTAATTTTTAATTTTACTGCTGTCAATCTGACTGGATCAATGGGATCTAATCCTTCCCCTCTGCTCCACACAGGAACAGCTGCTTCAGAATAACTTAAATAACCCTCACAAAAAGCTGAACATTTTCCTGTGTCATTACTTCCCCTCTTTGAGGTCAGCTGTTCAATTATTACTCTTTCACCTCAGATGCCTCCTCACCTGCCTCAGCAGCTTTTGTCTGTTATGGGATTTTTAAACACATTCCAGTACACCCTACTAAATTTTGCTGGAATTAAAAGAGTATTTTGACAATCTTTTTCCAGAACTGCTGGAAATTTCCCATTGTCCCAGCTGGTGGATTTATTTCTTGACTCTCTGGAAGGGTTTAGGATCAAGCTGTCCCCCTTCCCTTACTGGGGTCACTACTCAGGCCTCTTTCCAGCTTCCTTATCCAAAGAACTTTGTAACAGCTTGGAATTCTCTCAGATTCAACTCTGCCCAACAGACTGAAGTTATTTTGCAGTGAGAAGAAAACAAAGAGAAACCACTTGACCTTCTCAGCTAATGCACTTGAGATAGGGAAGTAATTCTGCTCTCACTTAAAGAGCCTTGCTCTCCTCCCTGCTGAGCAGCAGCAGCTCAGCCATGAAGGCTTTGATCAAAAACTCGTCCTCCTAGTCAGGGAGAAATTGTTTGTCTTTGATATTTTGACATTTTGAAAACAATCAGGGTTTTGCTGGGTTTTTTTGGTTTGTTTTTTGTTTGCTTTTTTTTTGAGCCTCTGGTAGTAAATCAAGGATCTTTTAAGATAAAAGTGTTATTAGTGAAGAATAAATTCCAAAGTGCTGGTTCATCCAAGGACAACCTATCCCTTAGGATTCACCTCTGTTTCAACACAGAACATCAAGATTACCTCACATGCCCCACAGTGCAATTAAGTTTACTTATGTCCCAAAATTCTGCAATGAACATTGGTTTCTCTCCAGAAACAGAAAAAAAATAAAGATATGGATCAAGATAATGGCTTCAAACAGACAGAGAGTAGGTTTAG
>VWYP01016934.1:848-28332 GCA_013400435.1 Pycnonotus jocosus
TGCACATTGTTTATACTAGCATGAGATAAAACTGAGCTTAAAAACTAGGCTTATAATGGTATGACAGATTCCTTCTTATTTTGCTAAGCATAAAAACTGAGAAAAATAAATCATCTTCCCAATAGGTTTGGTAAAATATTTATTTCAGGGCCTTTTATGTTTAAATATGTATAACGCCTATAGAGAACTTTGAGAAGTAGCACAGTGACAAAATTTTCAACTCTCATTAATTCCACCATGCTGTACATTACTATTTTAAAAATAAGTACAGAATCAGAGCTGTTTGTTAAGCCATGTGAAATGGTACGGTGGTATGACTCCTTAATTGAGGCGATTGGTTTATTTCACAATATCAAGAGGTACAGTAATTACTGTGTTTTGGGGTTTTTTATTTACAACTTTTGCACAGATATCAGAAAAATCTTGTATTCCCATAGAGGATAGTACTATTTTCCTGCAAGATATCTCTTCAAGTCATGTGCAAAAGAGAGAAACACTAATGGCTTTACTCTCCGTTTTTGTTTGGGTAAACATCAGGATTATGTGTCTTTATAAGTGCCAATTCTCAGCGCTTCCTAGGAGCTAAATATATTCAAAAGTAAAAAAACCCCACCAACCTTCCAAATATAGCTGTTTGATAAATGTTTTAGCATTATAAATTTCACAGAAAAGAGAGAAAAGAGAGAAATATACATTTATTAATGGATTGTCTTAATGGGTTGTGTTCTGGGAATATCCTCCCATGACTTTTATTGTAAAGTGTTAAATAAAATTGAAATCTCTTTAAAGACATTAGTCTTTGAATTTGTGCATCAGAATTGATTTATTTCATCTGAATTTCTCCATTAAATATTGGTGCAAAACTTTAGTACCTGGGGTTTGGCTGCAGTTTCTTTCATAGAAAATACAACTGATTTATCAAATTCATCCTTTACTTCAGTAATTTCTTCTGTTGGCTTTTGAGTTTTGGTGGTATGGGAAGAGTTTGGTTTAATTAGGTTACCTAAAAGGTTTTTAGTATATTACATTGCTAATTTTTTTCCTATGTCTTTATTTGACTTAGGCATAGAAAATATATTAACCAATTCATTTGGCTTTTAATAATAAGGGGATATACTGGCTTGGTAACAAGGGATTATATAATTTTGTGGGGACTTTTCCTCACTCACTGGATCCCACACTGGTGTCC
Source organism: Pycnonotus jocosus (assembly GCA_013400435.1). Classification (NCBI taxonomy): domain Eukaryota; kingdom Metazoa; phylum Chordata; class Aves; order Passeriformes; family Pycnonotidae; genus Pycnonotus; species Pycnonotus jocosus. The sequence goes on from VWYP01016934.1 coordinate 2,038, forward strand.
TGAGTTGCTCTATTTTTTCTTTTATCATCCAGAGCTCTCCTGTTTAGTTTCTACTTGGGCAGAACCTAATGAAATCGTTTTACTTCTGATAACTTATTGTTATGTATGGTCGTACAACACAGAAAAAAAGGCAACATGTGAGACAATGTAAATTTTAAAAGGGATTATCTCTAAAGCCTTGTCCTTTGAATCTGTGCTGTCATCTCTTGGTATACATGACTTGTCTCGTGTTGCAGTCTGTCGGTGTTCCTCTAAGTCCATCTGAGCCATGCATTAGCTCAGAGGAATCCAAATCCCCAGCAATCACAGATGGATGTCTGGACAACATCATGATCCACCTGAGTTGTTTGTTTCTGTAGATGCTTCTCTGTGCCTTGTGACATTTTACCAAACAAATGCAGACCAGTGTTAGCACTAACAAGAACAAAAAATGCTGTTCTCTTCCATCACTATCTGCAACAAAATAGATATTTCATAGAGTTCTTATGTAATGCTAAATGCTAATATAAGCAATATGTAAGAAAAATTATTTTAAAAATCTTTATTATCTATAAATGTTCAGAGAAAGAAAAAAGACATCTTTTCTTATTTTTTTTCCACAGAATTGATTTTGCACAAAGCTAAAAATGTTCACTTCGAATCTAATTAATTTATACTTCCATAATTTTAGTATCTATAGTATACATTGTTTACAATACACATTTTGGCACAATCTGACCTATTTTTATGCCCTGTGTTCACCTGGCAATCTTTGTCATGAATATGGCTATTACAACAAAGATTTGCACAGGATATCTGTGCTAGAATTTGATACTGTATTAACCATCTTGTGTGGAAGTGAATACTGCTTGAGTGAACAGGTATAAATAAGAACACGTGTCAACTCAAAGCTTCATGACAGATGCATTTAGATATAACACATGATACATCACACAGTAACATCTTAGCCAGAAAACTTGAAAAGACTTGGTTTTCTAAAGAATGTAAAGATGAAAGATAATGTTTTCCAGGGAGAAATGCCTTTATATTTTCTTCTGAAAGCTCCAGGCCTTCAGAAACTGTTTTAATAGGTGTTTGTTATTTGAATCTGTGTGGATAATTATCGGGTCAAACTTCTTTGTAATTTTCTTCTCTTTGTTCTGTCTATGCTTCAAAGCTTGCACTATGCTTACTTTTCCTTCCTTGGATGCTCTGAATGATGAGACAGATCATCCTGGAAGACAGAGAGGATCTGTAGTCAGATACTTATGTTGGAAATGCAGTTATTCTTGAATACACTTTTCAGAACTAAGCAATATACTAAACTGATATTGTTTTCCTGGCTCACACCAGCACTAATGCATTCCTCTCCATCATAACCAAGCAACATGCAGCACAAGCTGTGAAAAACAATGGAAATTTTCTTCTTTAGTTTTGGAAACTAAAAAGTATTTTTACTTGTTTTCTATTAAGTATTCAGGAAGCACTAGTCCCTTGGGAAGAGAAACTTTATATGCAGGAACACTGAGACTAGGTCAGCAATTACTAAATCTCAACTTATAAAGCCATATTTTTCTGTTTTGACACAAGCTGTGTTTCCCGCAGCTTAGCTCAGGGAATTGAAATTGACCCAGTTGTGTTGATCTCAGCCTGGTAAACTGGGACATTAACCCACAGCTACAGCTGGGGGAAAGGATTAGATTACCTAACATGTTAACTAAGGTCAATATGAACTTGATTTCCTCTTACATAGATAAAGTGTGAACAAATTAATTTATTTGAGGTCTTTTGTTTCATGAGTAAGTTGAAATAGTTTGATGACATATAATCCTAATAACTCTTATTTAGAAATATTAAATTCATTGATGCCTGTCATCGTGAATTTCATATTTGCTTAGAGAATAGTTTCACTGATCTCAGGATCAGAAACACAGTAGTGTCACAGATGCAAAACCTTACCTGTTCCACCAGAATTAATTTTTATGAATCTTACATAGCTGTAATCAGAATGTTACTGATGCCTCGACAGCCATTAAAAATATAATCCTACAATCATACGTCATAGAACTGTAGAATCATTTAAGCTGGAAAAGATGTCTAAAATATCAAAGCAAACCATAAACCCAGCACTGCCAAATCCATCACTAAACTGTGTCCCAAGTGTCACATCCACAGGTCTTTTAAATCTCTCCAGGGATGGTGACTCAACCACTGCTCCAGGCAGCCTGTTCTAGTGCCTGGCCTCCTAATAGCCAACTTCTCTTGGCATCTTTTCCTCTTGCCCTTGTTACTTGAGAGAAAAGCCTGACCCCACCTGGCTACAGCCTCCTTTCATGTAGGTGTAAAGAGCAACAAGATCTTTTCTCCAGTTTAAATGCTCAGCTTCTCATCAAATTTGTGCTCCAGACCTTAAGCTGGACACACCTGGAGTGAGGTGCTTACCATATTATGAGGTGCTCAAAACTGAAGAGAGTAACAATACTGAAAACAAAACACTCATTTTGAGAAGAAAAGTCATGCAAACCTGAACAAAGGCTTTGAAGACTGGAAATTGAATCATCCAAGTGTAACCTAAAGAATAGCATTGTCCAGTAAATGCACTTATTAATAGAGGAGGGCTGGGGAGACCAAGAAGCCACTCTGATCTCTGAGGTTATGGATGACAAGGCAGCCTTAGTGTGTGAAATCTAAATTCTCTCAGGCTAACGTGGTTGTCCAGCTCCTGTGGGACCGATTGCTGAGTTCAGGCTGTTCACGTCTTTTTATGGTCATCCTTGGAATATTAGCCTGGAACTGAGCAATAATGACAAAAGAGCAGAGAAGTGCTGTTGGTGGAAACTGCAGACTTACCAGAAAGTGGTTTAAAGAAATGTTACACTTAAATATGAAGACAAAGGTCAAACAAAAGAGATAGCATATCCTGTATAATGTACAGCATGTTGCTCTGATCCCTAAGCTGGGATTGGCATAAGTCCATTGGGAGTCTGTAAGTATGTGTATGTGACTTATTACTCTGACATGACACTATTATGTTTTAGTTTTTAGCATTTTTAAAGGGTAGGTAATAGTTATAAGAGATGAAGAACTTGGAATTAAGTACTGCAGTTATACACAGAAGGATAATTTGGTTTTGATAAATTGTCCTGAGCCTGTTAACTAATAATACAATTTTTTAAAGTGGCATCTTACCAGTACAAGAAAGAGGTAGTATCATTATTAATGTCTAAACTATAGTGTGTTTCACACAGGATTATGGTAAAGGTCAAATCATGTTTCGCTGAATTAAAAGCTATTCTGAGCTATAGCATTCCTAATCAATTCAGACCTAAAGGTGCATAGCTCAATTATAATGAGACACAATGAATTTAAATAAACTTTGCAACACAGTATAGTGATTTATAAATGCATTGTGATATCCTTTTAACTCATTAGCCATGAATGATACTACTATATGTATTCTTCAGTATTTTCTGCTATGCAATTATTTTTACTCACAATGCAGCTTAGTGAAAACACTTTTTTTATTTTGTTTCTTTATAGCATGCAGGATGTTAAATCAACAGGAGCTATCTTAATAAATACAGAAATATAAAAGCTAAGCAAACCCAATCCTCAGTAGTCAGTAGAGCAAAATATTAACTGCTTTTAATTTGAAAACATGTATCCACAAGTCTGCACTCTTTGGAATACATCTACTGTAAGGATCAAGAATGCTTCCTAGGATTTGTCAAGGGAGTATAAGCATTTTACCTGAGAAGAGAATAAATGTCCTAGTTTTGGCCATGGGGAGAGTTAATTGTCTTGCAGTTGCTGTGAGAGGAGTGGAGCCTGGAGCCATAGGGTACCCCAGATTTTTATTCTGTACCATGCGTGTCACTGCTGGCTGAAGTAAGAGATTCTCACTTCTGAGGTGTGGCTTCCAGTGGAAGAAGGTCTGGCATGGAGAAGTGGTGTCCATTTTCTTCCTTTCCCTGGGGAAGCAGGCAGTGAACAGAGTCTTGGGGTGGTTCCACAGATTCAGTGCACATATTTTGTATGTGATCAACCTCTTTTATATACTGCTGTTCTTAGTGTTGCTGCTGTTACTGTTACTTTTCTCATTGCTGTTTTCCAGTAAATTCTTCTTGTCTCAACTAAGTATCTCAGCCTTTCTCTCATCTCACCAGAGGGAGTGGGCGGAAAGGGAGCAGCTGCATGGGGCTTAATTTCCAGCTGGCTTTAAACTACAGCAAAGGAATAATTAGGGGAAAAGGATTTTCCTGCATCTGGAACAGAAGCACTAGGGAAAAAAAGGGGTTGAAAACATGTTTTGGTGGAAAAAGACAGTATGAAAAGATGATAGGAAATGTAATTTGCAACATATCGTGTCATTTATGATAAAAGAGAAAATGGACAGTGCAGTTTGGGAACTGCAGTTTATAGGAAGGGTGACATAATTTGTGAAGTAATGTTCTAAAAACTTTTGAATATCATACAGCTGGTTGAAAAAGCTGAGAAGAAGGTGTTAAATAAATATTTATTAATACATTAATTATAACTGTTATAATTGTATTCCTATTTGGCAGTAAGGAGAACATTAAGAAATAAGTGTCTGCAGGTTCTGGGCTCTTAACCTCAAGTTTTCAGAAGAATTATGTCTCCTAAATCTTTAGAAGGTACTAGCAACTACCATGTGACAAATTTTCTGAAATACTGAGTCTATATTAACTCCCAGTTTTAGGTGTTTTATTAGCATAGGATATGGATGTAAGATGAAGAATAGTGGCATATAACTATCTGAAAACACTGAAGTAGCTGATTCTCCTCCCTTATTCTCAGCAATTTCAAAAATAAGTTGACTCTGTGTGAAAATACAAACTTTGTGAGCAATTGCTGTAGGATTTTATCTATGCAGGTGGTAGACTCATGATATGTACATTTAGTCTATAAACAATGTTTGTTCCTGGAAATTTTCCCTTTGACATGCTTAGTTGTAAAAAAGTGTGTATATAAATTTATATGTGTGAGGGACTTTTGGAATCCTGTTTTCAATCCAGCCACCCACACACAGGCACACGTACACTTGTTTTTTCTACTCTTGATGCATCTCAACCAAGACTTGTCAAGTACATGCTACAGTTTTAACAAAGGTATATGTGACATCAGATTCTTGGTTAATCTCAGTTCTATTCAGCAAATGAAATTTCGTTATGAGGTTAGATCAGATCACTGGACTTTCATGCTCCCTCACACCTTTTAAAAAGAATAGGAAAAAAACCAAGAAAATTTGCCTTTTATCCCCCATCATCAGAGATATTTCTTCACAAATAGAGGCACTACATATTAACAGGCTTGGCAAAAAACCCAATCCCCTCTAATAGGAATAACCTGACACATTAACTGAGGATCCCAAATCCTCCCAATTAACTTGTGTACTTTTCTTTTAAGAGTTGAGAGACAAAGACAATTATGGTTCAAACTCAAGATATCAGAGCTAAAATTTTCTAGTAATCATGCCAAATATTGCATGAAAATGTAGAAAATTAAATTTGTTAGTGAGTTATTTCAACATTCTAAACGCTAGGGAAGCTTGTTTCCTATACAGCAACTTTCTTTTTTGGTTATGATATCACCTAGATATGCAAATATTCATTAAAAACAACTTTACAGAAGACATTTTATTTGTTGATTAGGAAGTGTCGGAACCCAGGGCATCCCTCTGGCTGCCCTAGGTGTTCAGGGACCCTGGCCAGGCAATCTGGGAACAGAGCAAGAAGGCTTGACCCTGGTACAGGGGGGTTACAGCCCAGTACAGGGGGGTCAGTGACCAGAGCACAGAGCCCAGAAAGGCACCCTCTTTGATTCTTGCCCATGGGAAAAACTGTCATCACTCGGAGGGGAATTACAAATCTCAAGGATATGAAAGGTAGTAGTATAGTTTATCACTGAATTAGAAATCTGTAGTTTTGTAGTTTCACAATAGAAGTATATGGGGACAACATGGAGATTTAGGGGCGGAGTTTAGACTTGTCTTTGTCTTTCTGCTGTGACGTTAGTACAATGTGTGTTATAGAGATTGGTTAGAAGTAGAAATAATTTGTTAGTGTTGATAGTAAGTGTTGGTACAAGAATGTAAACTAAGATACGTAATACGGGGTAGAAAAGGACTCCATCAGATGAGGGGTGGGCAGTCTCGACATGGCCGAGATGCAGGATGGACCACGCTGGGCACAGAGTGAACTTTGAGATAAGAGAAACAATAAACATCCTAATAGACCTTGGAGAGACCAAGCCTGAAGCCTCCGTTTCTTTCTCACGTCTGGCTCAAAAGGCCTGGGAGGGCAAAAGAGACTCTAACCACCTGAATCTTGGGAATCCAGCCCGAGAAGGAAGGTATATGAGCACTGAAATCTGATTTTATTTACAAAGATGGCTAGCAGTATTGCCAATGTAAAGCTTTCTGTGGGGAAAATCAAAAATTGCTATTCTAATAAACTAACTGAAGCATACTTTTCTTATGTGTCTTAGATTTTGGGGGGCTTTTTTACCCACTTTACTTTTCAGTTGATGCCTCATGTGGTATTAGTACCCCATTATCATCAACTTTAAACCATAGGGACAAAGAATCCAAAAGCTTCACTTATTCCTTTTTTCCATCTTCTTCTTTTTTATTTTTTTTAAGGAGGGGAGAAGGGATAAATCTATCTTGACTGCATGGTAATAATTCCATCTACCCACTTTTGCATTAAGTGATTATCGCACTGGAAGTCAGTGATCTGCTTTGAAGTCCTCAGCTTCAAAAGAGTCACCACATGAAGTCTATTCATATAAGCAGCAGTTCCTCTAAATAGAAAAGCATCCTCTGCATCTCACTCTTAATTTTTGCAGTTGATGAAATGCCTTTCAGCATCAATAGGATTTTAAGATTACCATAATTTCTTCTCAGATACACAACTGGAAGGGCAAGGGCTTGGAGGCCTGACTTTAGAGGTTGGATTCCCTATAATAATCAGGATGATACAATTGGAGAATGATTTAGATTACCTGCTGTCAAAGTATTCCCCAGATTTCTTCAGTGGTGGAGTACTCCTGTTATCAAGTCCATACATTTTTCCAGACAATAAAATATCAAAGAATATTTTTGCTCATTTCAGAGATAGGTTACAAACCTGGACATTGAATGCAGAACAGGATGAATGCGGATTTCATAAGTATAAATATCTTAGCAGTTTCTACCAAAGGGCCTGCTCTACTACTTGTAGGTCCTGTGTGTAAATCAGAAAGAAGATTACACAAGGCTTTTATAGATATAGTTAGGCATTCTAAGGCAGGATAGCCTTAAAAAGATACTTGTGATTACTCACTCAAAAGTTCACTCATAGTAATGTCCATGACTAAAACAAATAAAAGGTAAGTACGTTTATATTAAGGTAATATTTGACATGCATCCTTGTCCTTATGTTCATGAGTGTCCACAAATTATATAACATATTTCTGCATGTAAGCAAGCAAACAGATATATAAAAGCATGTCTTCACTGTGTTTAATCATCAAACTTCATCCAAACAGATGAAGAGGGCACTAGAAGGCACATTTTAAGTCATCATTTTCATCACCCTTGTACTCCAGGTGCACCATGAGACTCTCCCTTTAATCAAACTCCTACATATCTGTATTAACTTTTGTGTACTATAATTTGACCCCCTGTGTTGATTTGGCACATCCTGATTTTTGGTGGCTGGGGGCAGTGGTGGGGGCACAGTGGTGCTAGAAGCTCTCACCATATCTGACAGCACCAATCTCTGATAGCTCTGAAGATGGATGTGCTGCTGGCCAAATTAGAGAAGTTGGTAACACCTCTGTGATGACACATTTAGGAAAAAAACCAAAACAGTGCAGGTGCATTTTTTTCTTTTTTTCCNAAACACGGAGAATAACTCGTGGAACTTAGATGAGATCACCTTCTCAGCACTGTGGGATCTTGAAACAATCTTTGAACTAGTGGAACTTGTTGGCAATGGTACCTGCGAGCAGCAGTTTTTCTTCTAGTGAGAGAGAAGAGAGTGAGGGCACATGAGGGAGAACAACACGGGAGCACAAAGGTCAGCGGAGAAGGAGGGAAGGAAATGCTCCAAGCATCAGAGCCCAGATTCCTCTGCAGGCCGTGGTGAGGACTGTGGTGAAACAAACTGTCCCCTTCTGATGCACAGAGTCCATGGGGGATGCAGAGATCCACTCACAGCCCACAAAAAAGGTGCTCATGCCAGAGAGACTAGATACCAATGAAAGATGTGATCCAGTGGGAGACCTGAATAGGAGGAGAGAGAGAGAGTACCTTCTTCCAGAAACAGAGAGAAAAGGCCCTTCCAAATTAGAGCAGCCTATCCTGCACCCTGTGGACAAGTGATCCACACCACAACAGTTTTTGGAAGACAGTTTCATCATGTGAGGAATCCCATGGCACAGCAGAGGATAGGCTCTTCTCCCCAAGAGAAGAGGAAAAAGATCTCAAGTGATGAACTGTCCAAAACCTTTACACCCTCTCTCCCTCCACTGTGAGTTGGAAAGAAGGAGGGGCTTGGGGGAAGAAAAGTGTTTTAAAGGGTTATTTTGCTTGTCATTATATTCTTCTGACTCTGTTAATAATAAATTTACTTTATACCTTTAAATTTGAACCTGTTTTGCCCTAAGAATGTTTTTTCCCCTATCCTTAACTCAACTCATGAGCTCTTTGTTAATTTTCTTTTCCTCCCTCCTCTGCTGAGCTGTAGCAAAAGAAGGTAAGCGAATGGCTTTCATTTGGCCAATGTCATACCATGACACCCCCACTCTTTGAAAATATTTGGGAGAAAGATCTGCAGGAAATGTGTTCTTGTTCAGATTTGCAAGAAGATGTAGGAAATAGTCCAGTTGCTAGTGATGATATATTCCCTTACAGAGAGGTATGAATTTATGGAGACCAGTTAACACTTTCCAGAGCAATTCTGGAGGAAAAAAAAAATTAAAAAGAGATGTTTTCCCCTGCTTTGTGTTTATTTTTCCTTCTGTGTCATGTTCTTTTATTTTTTCCCAGTTTTCTATTTTTACAGAAGAATTTGGCTCTTTATTATAGTTATTTTTTTCTCATATTAAACACTAATGTTTAATCTAGGTCACACCTGAATCATGTTGCACACAATGGTTTACTTTTCTGTGGTGTCTGAGATTCCTTTTTTTCTCTCCCTACAAAAATAATAAGTGCTTCTGAGAGGAAAAGTGTAACATCTTCTCCTGTGTGGCCCCTTGTTGGCTTCTCTAGCTAGTGAAAATGGAGGGTTAGGGAAGGTATAAAATAATTGGATAATTGATTGCCAAAATTATTAAAATATTTATTGTACAATTTTTTCAGTTTTTTTGATAAAGCAGAGTTAAAAAAATAATTAAGAAGTTATGCCATCAAAGGAGAAGAAGAGAAGGAGCTGGAGGTCCCAACACCTGGTGCAAGGAGACAAGTGCTTAATCCCTGTGGGAGGGGTGATATGAGCTAGGAGGAGGTGGGAGGAGGTGAGGAACCTGGAGCAGAATATTACATAGGTATAACTAAAAAAGAGTTATGTCGTTGATGCTTCAGTTTCCAAACTATTTCAATTAATAAAAATGCAGTTTGCTTAAGTTAAGTATGTTACATCCCGTCCTTTTTCCTCTTTTATCCAGGATGAAAGAGTAGTTGTATGGGGTGATTCTGACACTGATGCCTCCATCCACAAACATAATTAACAACAACTTCCCCTAAAAAAAAATCTCTTTTTTCCCCCCCTACTCATATGCAGCAAATTTTCAGCCAGCACTGTTATGCCCCTTTACTTTGAAGGAAAATGTTTCTCTGACATACTCTCGTCACTTTCTTACAATTTGCAATGAGTAGGATTTCAGCTTCAGATATATATATGTGTATAGATAGACAGATAGATAGTTACAAAAACATTTACTCCCTTGGTACTGGAAAATGAAATATTAAATATGGTGAGAAATAAAGAGTCTAGGTCTGCATTAAAAAAAATACGCTACTTCCTCCTTCAATGCACATTAAAAACTGTACATCTAGTTGCTGGAGAGGAAACTTTTGGAGAAGTGAAAATTGTGTGTGTGCTTTTGGTTGATATGTAGATTTGCATATCCTGTGTTTGCAGCTTAGACAGGATTTTTTAAAAGTGATCCTAGAAAGATTACGAGACAAGAAAGGATTTTGACAAGCGCAGCATCTGTGTACAAGAGCGTGTATGCGTATGTATCTATCTATGCATCTATCTATTCCCTATGTAATGCATACTGAATATTTTAAAAGTGTTATGGAAAAGAAACCTGAATTCCTTGAAAGATAGTTGTTTACAAGAGTACCTTAACATCCAGCTTTCTTTATTGCTCTCTAGGTTGTATCATATATCATTTGGTTCTACACGTTTCTTTCTCTTGGTATTTCTTTTTATGCTGTCAGATCCTGCCATGTCCATTGAAATCTAAAATTGTCTGAAACTATCTAAGTAACAACAAATCTGCTGTGTGAATAAAATCTTTATGGCGAGCTGCTAGGTTTCCAAGGCACATGCATAATAGAAATTCAGTATCACTTCATTCGAGTAGAGGCACTGCTAGCTGCATATCATGGAGTCCCACAAATTGTCCTGTGTAAGAAAGATTATGACAGAAAGACAGCCTTATGTATAATAGTCTACTAAATGTATTCCACAGCTAGCTGTGTGTACCACCTTGGGGAAAAATGCATATGAATGCACATGTATATTAGAGAGGTTTCTAACAATGATCTCATTCTGTACCAACTCTGAAATACTTTTAAAAAATATGACAGTTTAGCTGAATTATCTGGAGAAGACATTTGGAAAGGCTGTCTGAACACGAATTGTGCTAATTTCAGGTCTCTCTGAAACATTGCAGCTTTAGTTAACAGGGATTCCTGAAAAAAAAAAAAATTGACCTCAGTTGAAATGTGTTTGCAGGACCTAACTTTTCTTTGGAATCTGAACATGCCAAGTACCTCAGAACAGAGCTGAAAATTCTCATTAAATGTTGGTATTACATGAAAATATGTTGCAAATAAAGCAAATTAGACTGTCTGTTTGTCTAAGCTAGGTTTTGGCTGACAGTAGGGCTTAAAATATCTTTGGAAAAAGTGAGCAAAATTTTGGAAGTCCACAATCAAAGAAATTAAATTAAGTCCAATATTTTATTTAAAAGATTATAAAATGTATTTTCTCCTATTGCAATGTTTGTGTTATTTTTGATAAAAGATAGAAAATATAGTAAACTCCATTAGTCTTCCATGATAACATCAGCTGCTCCTACTGCCTCTGTTGTCTCCACCTGCGCACCCATAATATCAAATAAAAGCAGGACGCATTGCAAGTAGACACATCATTGTTCTGTTAATATTAAATAATACCATGGGAAAATATGGCAGCTCATATTTTACCATGGTCTGTATGAGACTTCTACAGACTTCATGTGTGTTCTAGCATTGCTGATCCATTAGGAAATCCATATCACTTCAACATCACTGCTATTGAGTACATACGTTGAGCTGGTATAAGTGTGTCTGCTTTAGTGAGCCTTCTTTTTTTTTTTTTTTTTAAATTGGTAAAGTACAAGTCCATTTCTTTCTATGTAACTTTCTATTACAGTGTATACATGTTCCTTACATACCATATTAATATATTAATGCACATATACACTTGCTGAAATAGAATACAGGAAAATTTAAATATAATAACCTCCAAGGCTGATGCATAGTTCTGTAAATTAAATTAAATTGAAATAAATGAAAGAGAAAAGGGGAAAAAAAAAGTAAGGGGAGAGGAGATTTTACACATGTTTTGCTACTGAAATACTTTTGGTTTAGTTCCTTTTAATTCTTTAGGTCTTCCCTCATATCTTCTCCCATAGAGAACATTCTTAAAAATGAACTTTCTCAATATTATTATTACTCCTGTTCAATACTGAGAAAGAACCAATGAATTTACTTTGTACATAAAAACATTTGAAGTAGTTGCTACCTGTAATGAGCTGTACTTTTGTAACCTTGATCTTCCTCAGGAGATTAAAAAGATTGCAATAATGGTAAGGAAAAGACAACTCTGGGGAAAAACAAAACAAAACAAACAACAACAACAAAAAAAAAAACAACCAAAAAAACCCCCAAACAAACAAACAAAAAAACCCCCAAACCTCAGGTACAAGAATCATATTAATGGATTGTAGCATCAAAATGTCCTTTAACGGGTAGGCAAAGACTGATCTCATGTGACATTCATGGGGAGTTCATTCTGAGCCAGGTGGCCTCAAGCAGAAATCACAAGGAAAAGCAAACAATGTTTTTTAAGTATGTCAAAGGATAGCTGAGGCTGTAGAGTGCCAATTTCATGGAGGAGAACTTTTTCTGTTCTTTAAAATTCAGTTTTGGAGATTTGAAAATCTTGAAATACAGGATTATTAAAAGGTACTCAAAAAGCGTATAGTGTCCCTTGATGTTTCAGTAAGAACTGACATAAAAGATCAGCATGGAAGAAAGCTTGAAAAGTATGTCATTGTTAAGGAATAAATTTTCCAAAAAATAATGAAATTTCTGAAGATTGTAGATTTTGGTTTTGATATTCTTTGAGTTAAAAAACAATTTAGTTGATTTGGGGTTTGATTTTTTTTTTGTCTTTTTTGTTTTGTTTGATTTGGTTTGTTGGTTGGTTGGTTGATTTAGATTTTTATTTGGTTTATTTTGTTTTGGGTTTTTTGGGGTTTTTTGTTCAATTTTCTTTTGCTAGTAGAACTGAAGCTTTGTTAAGGGTGAGATCTTTGTACCCATTGAGAGTTTAAAAGAATGTTAATTCCCTTGATGTACTGTCAAGAAAACAGCACATTTTGCTTAAAAGCAAAATATCTCCAGAATCTTTGGACCTTGTAATTACTCAGGCCAGGTTGAGCTTGGTGCTCAATGAAAAATGGTGAGAACACCTTACAAAACTGCCCAAATATACAAAGAGAGTTTTAATAGCCTTCTTTTAACTATTCTATCTAAAAACGAGACAGTGATCTTACAGTGTAATAAAATATAATCCTGCTTTATTCAAAATTTACAATTCAAAGTGATTTTTTATTTCTCTAAGCAAGATTTCACCTAGCTGAGAACAATATAACTAGTCTAACAATCTGATTAATTGTAATTACGATTTGATTAACTGTAAAAACTTTTATGGTAGAAACATTAACCAAGATTATTCAAGTGCCACTTTAAAAGGTGAAGAGAATTCCTTTGAATCATGTTTTGTTTTGTTTTGTTTTCTTTTTGTGGGTTTCTTTGTTCCTTTTTTCCTTGCATGCTCCAGTTGTAACCCCTTCCTTCATGGATCTTAATGCACAGAAGCTGTGAGGGGTTTTGCAAGGCGAGATTCTACCCTTGCATGGAGGTCCCCTAGTCATTGTTTTGAAGGCTAAACAAATTTTAAGTTTAGCCAACTTTTTTTGAAGGGAAATTTTATGACTAAAGTGCTTAAAATTTGTGTGATTTCTTTTCACTGTACAAAAAAATTTATCCATAAGTATTTCCATTGTCAGTCAAATAACTCACTTTTGCAAACAAAACAGAATTTGGCTCTTTTTGTGAAGTTTTATTTCTTAGACAATATTTTAAAATCCTTCAATTTCTCCCTTACCTGCAATTGAGAAAAACCTTATTCAGTGTCCTATTTATACTGATTGCATTATCTTTATTTACCTGTTTGTTTTAAACCAACAAGTTAGGCAAAAATAAATTGGGCAAAATGGTTGTTTTTCTCAGTTTCCTATTGCCACTTTTGTTTTGGCAAGACAATTGCATGAAAGCTAGATAAAGGATCATCCTCCTAAAGCACAGTAAAATATAGCAGCCATACTTAGGTCAGTCCTGCCTTTGGAGATACATACTTTCAGAAAGCACGACTGTGTATGTCTCACAGATCTGGGAATTCAACATTCTCTTTAACCCTGCAAGCAACTACAGCACCGAGGCAGCTTTGTCCTTCATATTTGTTTTCTTCTTTTTTTGTTTTTTCCTAAACAGCGTTATACCTTGTTGTGTCTAAAAGGTAAGATATTTAATCCTGGTGCTTCACAGATACCCTTGGCAATCTTGGGCTTTTCTTGCTTACATCTTTTGCAGAGATGTGTCCTGAACTGCTTGCCTGCATGTTACCACCATCTCCTGCCCTTTGTGATACCCCACTGGTGACAACATTCACAAGCAGTCACAGAAGAGTTTGACTCCTTCAAAGGTGCTTTGCCAAGGACTATAGAGGGACCTTGCAGGGGATTTGGAATCTTGAAACGAAACACATGTGCCTGAACCTCTGTTTTTCAGAGGAATTCCTGTCTTTGTCACAACCATTCCTTCAACATTTTAACATAATATTTTAATATAGGGTATCTATGATTTTGTCATTTTATTGATGGATGTCATTAAAGACAAGTGGAAATACATGAAGTTCTACTAATAAAATGCAAACTGATGTTTACTATGGTATGACTGAAGAGGTGCTATAAGGACTCAGAAGCTGTTTCCACATATCATTTCATTGCACAAGGTGAGAAATATCTGTTAGCACTTAATGTTTGAGAAAGTAGGCCTCTAATGATGAAAAATACAGCTAGAAACCAAAATAGGAGGAATTAATGAAACAATTCACTTCTGAATAAAGTTGTAAGAAAACAATTAAAAGGATAAAATCATAGACACTGAACACTTCAAACAGATGTTTAAAAGTATCAGGCTGTATTTCTTGTTATTTAATCTTTAGGAGAAACTGGAAATAATTCAGTTACCTTAATAGTATAGGTGCATGCAGAGAACAATGGAGAGACACTTTTGCTAAACTTTGTCCTGGGGTGAGTTTATGATATTTGTAATCCCCAATTGTCTGTTCTGTTTATGCTGGATATTAAGTTCTGTACCTTTCAGACTGGTTCTGAGAGCAAAGGGTGGGAAAATGAAGCATGGGGTTTGTTTTCAGAACCTGAACTCACTCCTCTGCATTCCCTCTCATGGACTGTGCTGTCTGCAGCAGGGAGAGCGGGAGAGACCTCTCCTTTGCTTTCAGTTAGTTTTTTTATCTACCTGAGGCAGAGAAGTTCCCCAGACTGTGATTCTTCTGGTCCTTCGAACTGATCAGCCTGCTGTGGACTGAAAACCCAGGACAACACCAGGAGCTCACACCCATAGCCCACCGGGGCCGGGGATGCAGCACTTCCCGGTGCAGGAAGGACTGATGAGGGACTGAGGAACTGAGCTACACCTTACAGAAAGGACTTTCTGAATCTGACATCTCTTCAGAACAGCAAGAGGTTTAATTGCTTAATATTATTAATTTTTTATGCTTGTGAATACTTTGCTTCTTAAATAAAGAAGATTTTTCCACTTTTCTCCAAGGAAATCTTTTCCCAGACCAGTAGGGGAAGGGCCTGCTTGAATCTGCTTTGTAGAGTGACTGTTTTGGAAATTTCCTCCCAATTTTGCCCTAAACCAGGAAAAACATATTTCAAAATATTCATTATTTATTTTTACTTTAGATGTACTTTGACTTTTAGAGACAAATGTTTTTCAAAAGGAAAAGACAAGATATTGTGTGACTAATTGACAACCAGGATTAAATTTTGTGAGATGTCTGTGGAAAATTAGGAAGTGAACTCACTTATATATTTCAGAAGAAATATATTCTGTCAAATTTTTGTACTTATTCCAGAGCTTTTGTTCTTGAGTGCTTCTTGGAAACAACCATAAAGATTATTTCTCCGGGCATATTTGGAATATACTGGTATGTAATACCAGTGGGGGAGGTCACGTTCTGTTAATTGAGTCATTCAAATGATGACAAAACTCAAAAGTATATTCATTAGAAGTACTCAACTGACAAGAGATTTAATGCTCAGTGGGGACAAATGGTTTAGTGTATTTAAAGAATTTTAGAGACTGATCTTGTGAAGGTTTACTATTGTGAGTAATTCTACTGAAGTAAATCCTACAACATGCTTATAAGTTTAAAGACTGGTGTAACAGTGTGGTAGAATTACTGAAGCTCTTTAATTAATCTAGATCTTAACTATGGAGAGGGATCTGGATCTGGGAGTATATTTTAATTTGAAAATCACTGTGTGTGCATATTATTACGAACAGAATTTCATTATATTTTGCTGTACACTGTATCTGAGCTCAGTAAAGTGCATATCTGAAATAGCATACACTGAATATTACAGTCTGCTGTGGATTTCCCTATGCCAGTGTGATCAAAAAATGTCTGCCTTTATTTTAAGCTTGCACTAGTAACTTGAATTCCTGTGAATCTTGTTATTTAAAATATAAGAAAGATGAACGGATGTAAATATATAAGAAAAATACACATAATCATTTTTAAAAATGGAATGTTCAGAAATTTAAAATCTTAATCTCTGTTCACTTGAGTGCAAATTTTTAGTGGCTTTTGTAATGAATACTTTATGATGGTGTTTTCTGTAGTGGAATTTGGATTTTCTATGTTTGAAATTCTTTTTCCTATCTCAGAAGTCTAACAGAATTTCAAAATCAGTATTGATATAAATAGGTATAACTTCATAGTTTAGAGACTTCTATTTAGAATATGAGATTAGTTTCTTTTATACACTTACATACATAGCATTGTCAGTGATCTACCGCTTTAATCTAGAAATTCCTGAGGTCTCAAAGCTAATTCACTAAAAAATAGGAGATTTTTTTCTCAGTTTCCATACATATGCAGGTTTGCTTGTAGCAGTGGCTGTGCATGCTGCATGCTGGAAAGGGTTCTGTGAACCCAGTGAACAGCTAGATTAATCCATCTAGGTTTAGGGTTTCTAATCCACTACATACCTGATTGGGTGACTCCTAGTTTTGGTGCATGAATTTCTCAGGTTCTCCATCTTTGATTTTCACACTAAATTTTTATTAGAAATTGTTGAGCAAACAAGAAATTCTTATGAATTAGGCATGGCCTAAATTCTTAGCTTCTTTCATGATTATGTTTCTCACAATTTTGACATACAACAGGTATACTCACAAGACGGTTTGGGATAAGAAGCATTATACAGCAGGACCATGAGAAAGAAAGAGAAGGCTTTTACAAAAACTCATTTTAACATTCATACATTTCTTTTCTTGAAAGTTTTGAATGCTTAACTAGTAATAGCCTATCAAGTATAACTTATATTAGACAATTAAATGGTCACTTAGGATTAGTTATTATGGCTCTGCACACACATATAGTAACTTTTGAAGTCTGTAATACATTTTACAACAAAATCATGTAAATTGTGCATTGCTCTTCTATGAAGAGAAGAGTGGGGAAATAATTTCACACTGCATTGGATATGAAGGAAACTTGAAAATTATTTAGTTACAGACTTCTCTGACCAGGCTTGCAAAATGGCATATATTATGTTAATGGACAAAAATTTGAAAATGAACTTGAATATTAAACACAGTAAGTTTGGGTTCTGACATGAATGCAGACATGATTGGTGTATAGAATGCAAAGTAGATACTTTTTTAACCCTTACTCTTACGGCATAAGAAATAGTGTCTTGTACATCAAAACACCCATACTTATAAGTGATATATCAATAGCAATTTTTTATTGCTATTAAAGCAAATTTCCTTTCAAATTAAATTCCAAAGCTGCACTAATTCAGTTGTGTTGGGCTCTGTTACCTAAAATAAGCCCAAGAGCAGCAGACTTTACTGTTAATAATCCTGGGAGATGGACTGCTTCTGCCTTTGCAGCAGCCATGGGCACCCTCTGGGAAGCATGCAGAACTGGTGAGCCCCACTCTCTGTAAAGTGGGCACAGGAGTCACGTACCACTCACTGGTGATTGCTAGGTTTGTGGTGGAGGCAACTATCACAGCTATAATCATGACTGAGAAGTGAAAGACTAACAAGCACATTATGCACTCTCATCATGTCAGATATGTCATCAGCCTTTAGCCAATTTTTACACAGTTTCTGAAGTGTGTAATAAGGGCAGATACATGTTTAGTTATTTTACTTAGCTTCAACCAAAAGGGATGAGAATTGCATGAAATAATCCTTAAGGCCTGAGGAGTCACGCTGCACATTGCACAGGGAGGGTACTGCTCTCCATGTCCTTGGAGGAACTCAAAGCTGCACTTGATGGGGTCCTAAGGAACCTCATGAGTCTTCAGAACCGGGCTTGGTTTGCACAGGGGGTTAGATGGCCTCCAGAGACTCCTTGCAAATGAAAACTACTGTGTGACTAATGGCCATGAGCACCTTGGCGTAAGTCTGTTCTTTTGTCTTTAGAAACCACGGTGTACAGAGCACAGAAGTAGCAGGGGCTGCATTATTTTAAAATGGTGCTTTTGAAGTGGTCCTTCAGAGGGCAAAATCACATAGAGTATACAGAAAGTCAGATGCTCCACCGTGAAGCTTCTCCAGCCCTACAAGAAATGGAGCTGAATTGCATTTGAAACAAACACAAGAATTAATCTTGTGCCTGTGTGACACCAAGATACCTGAGTTCTTATTCCTCTGGTCCTCTAAAGTGCTTTCTCTCTGCTCCTTCCCCCAGTTCACTGAGCAGGAATTGGGCTGAGACACTGGTAACTTCTGTGGTTTTTTGCTGAAAGTTTTTGATATTCCTTGTAATGTCAGGTCATGAATGAGCCTTTACCTTATCGCTATTTCTTCTCCCATGAAACAGATGTATTCTGTTTAAAATTAGATGTCTTTTTCATGATCTTTCATACCCTTGGCACCCAGGAATGGCAGGCATGGGGAAAGCAGATGTGTCTGTGAGTGTCTAAAAATGCTGCGACTGACATGTGTGCATATGTGTGTGCTAGAGAGAAAAAACAAAAATCAGAGATAAGACAGGAATAAAATTCTGCTTATTTGGGTGAGTAATTGACATGAACTGTTCATGGTTTGCAGTTGGACAGAGTAATGACAGTCTCATCATCAGTATTACAACCTCTGAAAGGAACGTGTTTAACTACAGGAACGGAAAACTGAGAATGATCAGATGTCCACAGCAGGCTCACTCAGGGTTGATGTCTCACGCTGGCTGCAGGTCACTCTTTTCTCCTTTTATTCCCTCCAAGCTACAACCTGACTTTCCAGTTTAGGTTGATTCTGTTAAGGAATGATAAGAGAGCAGAAAAGGAAAAATAGTCTTTGACAGACAGAAATTGGGTGAGTTTGAACCTACTGTTCAAACAGTATCAACTAGTGTCTACTAGTTGATAGAAGATATGCTTATATGCTTCTGAGATTTCTCACTGAAAATCCTATTTTTGGCCCCAAGATGTTGAAGTGAACTTAGGTTATTTTGCAAATCATGCTGGTTTATGTAATACCACTAAAATCCCTAACACAACTAGAAATTTTGTACAGCAAGACATCTAACATGGCTCTGGAAACACTGATTAACGTTTACTACAGAACTTAAATCCTTGCACTTGCTTTGGTGGGTCACCAACAGACCACTCTTGCAATGGGTTGTCAAATGCAGGAACTAAAGTGACAGATGAAAAATTTAGGCTGGTCAGAAGTGTCAGTTTTGGCACAGGTCCTAAGTAGGCATATGGAATAAGAGAGAGCAAGTGACAAACATAACAGATTCAATTTTTCCTGAAATTAGTGGTTAGCTGGCTAAGGATCTTCACAAGGTCTCAGAAAGAGTCAATTGATGAGCACAAGAGTTAGCAGAGAAGGAGTATTTCTGAAAGCTACTGCTGATAAGTATTGAACCTGCTCAAAACCAGCTGTTTATCTGAATGTGGAAGTGCACTTAGGAACTATCAGACTCACAGCTAATTTGCTGCTAAAATACATGCACTGGATTATAGATACTTGCCAAGAGACTAGCAGTGTGATGATACATGCACTCCATCCATTTATTTTTCTGTTATGGAATGACTCTGCCCAGAGCCACATTCTTTCCCAACAATCTGGAGACCTCTATTTAAGAAATGGTTGATTATTTCTTAAGCTATTTAAGGTAAATTGTGGATTCTATGGAGGGAAATGTTAACTCCTGCTTGTGTTCAAACTTAAATACTTTCCAATGGGAGGGAAAAAAAAAAAAAAAAAAAGAAAAGCTCAAAGAGTATAAATCAGTAAAAGGTATACTTTGCATGCATGCTTTGGTTGGTCTCCTATAAGACATCCATATACATTTAATTGAAATATCTTGCTGCCCGTTCAGACAAAACATCACCATCCTGACAACCTATCTCTTAATTTTCAACATGCAGGGGGCTAATAGTGAACAGTATTTATTTTTTTTTTCCTCCCAGAGCACATTTCCACTGAAAGAGCAAAGCATTACAGTAGACCGGATGTTTTAGGTCATTTATTTTGTTTTTGCTTTGGGTCATTTTACAGAAACAGTTCTTGCTCTGTAGCGTTAAAATGAGAGCCACTCTGCTCCCCAGATATTACCCAGGAGCACTTGGGAGCTCTTAATGATTAATACCATTGCAGTCCAGCCACAAACCTTTCTGGCGCAGATAATGCCAGGCAGCAAGCACATTTGACACTTTTAATGTATAATTAAGTAGAAAAAGTCAGCACTCAGTATGCAAATTTTTCAAAATGATAAATGATGCCATACAGCAGTAGGGATTGATTTGGTGTAAATGAAACTAATTAAGGAAATGTCAAACATAATTAATAAAACAGGTTTAAGCTGCAAAACATTGTCAATTGAATGAATGAGGAGGCATTGGTTCCCATTGTTTCTGCTTTATTTAGCGCTTGTGTTTAGCTTGTACTCTGTTCCTAAATGCACTTTCTCTACTTCACACCCTCCACTACCAATTCCCAGAGAGGGGGAAAATAAATTTGCTTGTCTCTCCACTGACTGGAGAAATTAATTGCAGAAATCTTGTCCCATCCAAGTGTTACATTCACTCACAGGACATTAACATAACTAATTTGAAAGAGCCCAAATGACTGCATAATAGAACACTGTCAGTATGCCTGACAGTCTTTGGTCATACCAAATTAGCTTGGTTTTCTAATTGAAATTTTTTTCCTAGGACTCTCAATTTTTTTTTTCTCAACTATTCATTTTTGATAAGAACAAAGGTTTTATATTTTACAAAAGAGTGCTTGACCTATAATTACTAGGAGGAAATTAGGGGAGGTAGGAAAGTCAGATTTAGTCCTGGTAATGATGCTGGAGACCTTGCTCCCTCTGGGGAGCCTGAAGAATAATGGAATCTTCTATTTTTACAGGCGACCTGTGCACTGGTGCTGACTCTAACTGTGAATCCACTTTACCTTGCAGATCACTTGCTTAACACTAAAAGTGCCAACAGAATCACAGGCCATTATTTCAAATGTCATTCTGTGCCAATGCCATTTCCAAATGCCCTTCCCCTCAAATGAATGAGTCGAAGAACATCTGCCAGTCCCCTTATCTTGTCCTTGTAAATCTCCTGTTTTAAGAGTTTCACAAAATGAAAGTGGTACTAAATTTAGGTAAATGGAGTCACCAGTGAAGTTTTTGTTTTAAAAAAGTATTGCTAGAATGCTTCTCTTTTTAATAAGAAAGCTACATAACCTGATTTTTCAGGTGCATTTGGTTTTAGAACAAAGGTTCTTTTTCATCAGTAAAGTGGTTTCTGGTAATTTACTGTTTTCTTTTTTACATCAGACTATGTGCTTGCAGCAGACCTTTTAAAAAAAACCTTAAATGATAAAATCATCTCCCTAAATTCAGGTTAATGGTTATGCATAATAATGGTTAATACTATTTATACAGGATTCAAGTTAGCTACATGTGTATATATACTGGTGTGGACACACATTTATAAATTTAAATACATCTGTGTGTGTATATAACATATATACATAAGATATATAAAAGTTATGTAGAGTTTCAAATCCATATTATACTTGTGTGCTTTCACTATGTATATATATGTATTTTTATATCATTAGATACATATTGAATGTATTCTTCTAATGGAGGTTAAACATCTGACATAATCCAGGATTTCTGAAGTTGTTTTTTCTACTCTTTTCCTATTGATCAGACAGGCCACAATGGACTTTGTGGTTGAAACATTTAAAATTAAATTAATTTATGTTGCTTTTAATGATTTTTTAAAGAAATTTCCTAATATTGCTGTGAAATTTTCCATTACAACATTAACATATTCTGCTAAATTTTCTAACATAATTTAAGTATTAGAATTGCTAGAAAGAACAGTGTTGAAAACACCACATTTAGGTCCTTTTGATGAGGAAAAATAAATCATACGGAAATAAAATTAGGTGTAAAATTTTTCAAATTCCCTGTTATAGAAAACACTTGCAAAAATTTATAAAATCAGTAACAGCTTTTTTTAAAGTCACATCCTTTCACCTGAGGACAAAATTATGTGTCTTATCGTGTCAATCAGTTCTGACATAACTCTACCACAATAACTTTGTGGTAGATTCTAAAGTTGGTAAGCTCAGGTGATTTTTGGGAACCACCACATCCTGGCCACATTTTCTCTTTCCATAGAAGAAGCAGTTGTTCACAGTCCTCTGTGCTTCAGACATCTTCTAGCTCTGGGGTGTGCTGGCTTTGGTGCCTCAAAGGATCAGTTGAGAGCTGTGGGTGACCTCAGGAATGGAATGAGAGATGCCAAATACAGAAACTGAGCATCAATCAAGGAATTCAATGTCTTTTTACAGGCTGTGCAGCAGCTAAAATAATCCCAGGACTTTTATCTCTAAATAACTCTTGTTATATTTAAATGCAAAATACTTCAGAGAAACTGAATTTCTCAATAATGATTTAACCAGATAACAAACTTTTCTAGAAGTTTCTTACATTTCATGGTATTCTCATCAGCTCACCCAACCTGACTCTAAAGTATACCCCTTTTCCAGTAGCTCTCAGTAGTTATATCTTCTTTATCTGCCAGAGTAACAGGTAAAATAAGAATGTCCACATTTGCACTTAATGTCTGCTTCCTTACGTGAAAATATTGTGAGTTGAACTGTAATGTTTTTTACTGTTATTAATCATAATTTTTAATGTCATTAGAGGAGAAGTGTAAACTTTTGCATCTGAACTTCAATCTTCTACACTTAGTTTATGGTTCATGGAAGCATTGTCAGGGTTTCATTATTGTAAGACCAAGCTAGATACTGAAAATAATTCAGATGAATTCCTCCCTGAAAGTGATTTCTTGATTCCTAGACTGCAATTGGAGCTTAGTATGACAAGACCAGGATAAACCTGTTGAGATACTATATGAGTAATGTTTGCAAACATTACTGAGAGGCCACTCTATCCAAACCCTCATAATTTTGGATTATATTCAACATTTGAACTTGTTTTAACTGAATCCCAAAATTTAAGGGAATGGATTACCTTCATGAATGCTTTAGATTTAACATTTCTTCCTTGACATTAGGAGAAAGACAACCTTCACAGAAAGTCTTGGGATGTATCTGCCTAGAACAGTGGATCATTGCACTGTCACCAGCTTTCTTACTGCACATTACCTGAACAGATAAAACCCAAAATTGCTCACTGTTATATTTTTAATCTATAGATCCTGCTCTTGTATATCCATGCATCCCTCCTGCATCCAAGGACATAGATGTTTATTCATCTGAGGATGTACATATATATATATACCTACATACCATATGTACTATATATATATGTTATATTGGATATATTTTGTATCAGCAATTGTGTGGCCAGCAGGAAGAGGGCAGTGATATCCCTCTTAGTGAGGTCACACCTCAAATCCTGTGTTTAGTTCTGGTCCCCTCACTAAAAAAAGGCATCATGGTGCTGGAGCATGTCCAGAGACGGGCAGTAGAGGTGGGGAAGGGTCTGGAGCATAAGACTGGTGAGGAGCAGCTGAGGCAGTTGCATGTGTTCAGAGCTGGAGAAAAGAAGGCTGAGGGGGGCCTGTATTGCTCTCTACCTGAAAGGAGGCTGTAACAACATGGGGGTCCATCTCTTCATCCGAGTAAGAAGCAACAGGACAAGAGAAAACGGCCTCACAACTTGCCAGGGCAAGTTTAGATTGATATGAAGAAATATTTCTTCCACCAGTAAGATTGTCAGGCATTGGAACATGCTGCCTGGGTAAGTAGCAGAGTCACCACCCCTGAAGAAACTCAAAAGATGTGTACAGCTCTTGGGGACACAGTTTAGTGGTGGACTTGGCAGAGCATGCTTTATGGTTGAGCTCAGTGATATTAGAGGTCTTGGTTCTGTGTTATTTATATATGTGTAAGGGCACATTGTGGAGGCATAGCACCAATTTCAGATGCCAGTCCTACTGAATGTACTCATTAAGGCAGGCTGTAGAGGCTGGGAAAGTATTTTGGGCAAACCATGCCTACAGGCCTGTGAATCTCTTTGTAGGATCCACTGCTGGCTACCATTGTGGTCAGTGAAGTGTTTCAGTTGACTACATTGGAAAACTTTCGGGGAGACTTTTGAAAAATTGTAATATATCCTAAAATATGACCATGCTGTCTGGATGTCCACAAATCCATTTTAAGGTTTAGCAGCATTCAGCACACTCTGATAATCACCAACAAACCTGTCAGCCTTCCCGGTTGTCATTCTAACAGATGACAGAGAGTGCTATAGAAGGCTAAACTAGCATGTGAGGGGTAGCAGTAAAGGACATAGATTTCACTCCAGTTTGATGATTCATAAGGGCACACTGTGGTTTAAGTTGGCATATGTAAAGTGGATGCATGATTATACGAAGCATATTTTCAATGATACTTACCTTACAGCAAGGATGAATGATTGAATACCTGTGCATTACATCCTACCACAAAATTGGTTATTAACAATGATAATAACAAGAGCAAAACCCATAATAATGACATATAATACTGATGACTAATAAATAGAACTAGTAGTAGTAGTAATAACAACAACAACAATAGTAATCATAAAAACAATAATAATAATAACGATAAAATAATATCAGAACGCCTAAGTACTCTGTTCCTCAAAACAATGTAGGTCATGAAAACAAATACCTTTCAGCCTTGGAAAAGGTTTTTCTAAAATCATTGAATAAATATTAATAAAGAAGCTCACATATACATTACCTTATTCCCTCTTTCCCCTCACCCCAGATTCTGATTTAATGAAACAGACCATTTTTCTACACTACTAACTTTCTTATTCTTAGACCATCATAGAAATAGGGACTTATATAGGTATTCTTAAAAATATTGCTTTACTTACAGTTTTCAGACATAACTTTCCACAAGAAATCTGATGACAAAGACAGTCAAAACAGGAAAAACAATAGGAAAGTTTATGACGTATAAAATGAATTCCTGAAAAGAATTTACTTTCAAAATGCCAAGGGTTATAAGTCAACTACATGCAGCACATATTACTATTTATTACCTTGCATTTGGCTGAAATTCATCTCTTTTGACAACCTTGGGTAAATCATGTTACATATTTCATAAAATATGAGTGTTGGACCTTTTACTGAAGACACCACTTAGTGAGTGAGCTCATGCTATTTGCTGCATCGCAGTTGACATAAGCACCCTTAATAGTGGGACTTTTGCAAGGTCCTGTGGTGGCAGACTCGAAGAAAGGTATTTATAGAAGGTGTTTATAGAAAACATAAGCAAGAGCTGATGCCTTGTCCAGTTTTCAGAGCTCAAATGGAAATGGAAATACAAATCAAGATACTCAAGTTTTCCTTCTGAGCAAATTTACTGGGTGAAAGCCTAACTGGTTTTGGTTTTGTTTTATTTGAATATGTTCAGAGCACCTCAAATATACCACTTCATAGCTAATGTATTTTTATTTTTGAAGACTCATTATTTTATAGTGAGGTTACTGAACCATACAGTACATATTACTCAGCATAGAATCACTCAAAATATATGTGGCAAGTGGGATTCAAAACGGTGCCAAATAGGCATCTGCTTTTAGCAGAGAACAAAAATGCTTGTAGGTCCTTTATTAAGAGGTATTATGGTCCATTTATTTTTAAACTCTCTCTCTAACACCATTAACTAGCGTGTAATTTAATGTACTCCCAAGCAACTTGACTTTTACATCTCCTTCAAAACATTAATTTGCTTTTACAAATTGATGTAAAAGATGCCTTTGACCCCTGGAATGATTCAAACCACTAACAATAAATTAGATTATCCTTCAAAACAAGATAACTATTTTTATTTTTGAATAAAAGTGTGCTATTTCTGGAAATGAGATAATAGTGCTTATAGGGAAATAAAACTTGGAAAAGTTACAATTATATTATTATATTATA
>VWYP01016935.1:1699-16302 GCA_013400435.1 Pycnonotus jocosus
CTGGCCGGCAGCCGCGGCGTGCATGGGCGGTGACATCACGGGGGCGGCGGGGCCGGGGGCGCGGCGCCAGCCCAGCCCATCCCCGCGGACCCCCCACCCACCGGGGCCGAGGTCGCAGCGGGGACGGAGCAGCAGCGGGAGCTGCGCTGGGAACGGGCTCTGGTCGCAGTGGGCGTCCCAGCCTGGCTGCCTGCTGGGACAGCAACAAAAACCCCAAATCTCCCATCCCCCCTCCTTTTGGAGACTCCCCAAAAGCATCTTTCAGCTGAGATGTTGTGGGAGGGGGCATCGGCTCAGCCCCCCCGTCGTTGGCATCCACAGGAGATGGCGCTTAAATGGCCCCAGTGCCACTGGCATGGTTGAGGGGTAACCCCTGTGTGACCCCAACCCCACAGCCTGTGCTGTGGGGGTCCCATCCCCACACCACAGGCTCGGGGCAGTGGGGCCAGGGCAAACACGGGCCGGTGGGGACACGGGGCCAGAGGGCAGCGCCGGTGCGTCACCATGTTTACGAGGACCTCGAGGAGCTCTCGTGACGTCCGAGCTGGCCCTGCCAGCCCAGGCCCTGCCAGGTGGCACAATGCCACCACGGCCGCGCTGCCCCTCCGGCCACCGCTCGAGATTTTCGGGGCTGGCACGAGGCCATCTGTCCCCTGGGCCGCGGTGGCTCGGGGGGCACGGAGCGGGGTGTCCCCCCCCCTCACAATGCACGGTGCGAGCGGCAGATGGGGCGTACGCGGGGCTATTTATAGCAGCGGGACCCACAGGTAGCGACGGTGCGTCAGAGCCGTGACGCAGCCCCGGCGACGCTCGGCCGCACGCCCCCACAACCGGCTCCCGGTGCCCCCCCTTCGAGCCCCCGGCCTCCATCTCCCAGGAACGGGGTGCTGGGGGAGGTCCCCACGTGTGCTGGTGACAGCTGGAGGATGCTCAGCCCTTGGCTGCGCTGTGCGGGCGGGGGTTGAGAGGGGCACGTGCCTGCACCGCCCCCAAATCCATATGTGTGTGTACATGTGTGTGTGTGTGTGCACTGTGTGGCCCCTGAGAGTGGATGCCGCGTCTCTGCGTGTCACTGCATGTTCACACTCATGTCACCGTGCCCACTCGAGTGTCCCCCAGTGAAATCTGCGCATTCACGTCTGTACCCGGCCACACGCGTGTGTTCCGCCCCGCGCTCACGCTGCGTGTGTGGCCGTGGCGTGTCTCTGCGTGTGCGCGTGGCCACGGTGGCCGGGGGTGACTCAGCCCCCAGGCAGCCCAGGAATGCCCCCTCCCCACCCCCTCCCCGCCCCTGGCCTGTGCTGGGAACGGGCTGTCCTGAGGGACGGTGACACCCAGGGCTGACCCGGACCCTGCTGGGAAGATGAGGNNTCATGGGGGGGCCGGGCAGGGTTGGGGCCCTGCGGCTGGCAGGGAGGGGGCCCGGAGGAGCCGAGTATCCTCCAGGGACCCCCCCACCCCGCTCTGCCCTGGGTTTCCCAGAGCCCGCAAGGGCAGCCCCGGTGCCCTCGGTCCCCTCGGTAGTCCCAGCAGCAGCCCCCTCCTATGAGCGGGATCAGCCCTGGGGGTGCCCGGGCCAGGGGTGCACGAAGTGGGGTCCAGATTTGGAGCCCCTCGGCCACGGGGACGTCGAGGTCTGGGGCTGTCCTGGGCCGGGGGGCACAGTCAGGTCCTGCTCCGTTGCCTTCCGCCCGCGGAATCCGGGCCGGGTGTTCCTCACGGCCATCCGGACCCCTGCCCGCCGCGGAGGCAAAGCCTGGCCTGGATCCAGAGGAAGGGAGCAGGACAGCACCGGGCACCCCGTGAGTTCCGGCCCCGGTTACCGGCACAGCTCAGCTCGGAGGGGTTCGGGGCGGGCGGGAGCTTCCCGGGCACCGGTGATCTCGGCTTGGAGGCGGAGCTGGGCTCGAGGCTCCGCTCCGTGCTCCTCGATCCGTCCCGGGCTTTCCACGCTCCCGGCCCCGCTCGTTCATTCATAGATCGCGCGCGCTCCCGGTCCATTCATCCCGGCTCACGGGGAGCTCCGTTACCGTGGCAACCGCGCCCCCCCCCCCGCTCCCACGGCACAGACGGAGCTCTGGGGGGGCTGGGATGGCCCCAGGGTCCCTGTGCCCCTCTGTGTGAGTGTGGGGGGTTCCTGGCGACAACAGCCCGGGGCGCTGCGCCCGGGGGCCCCCNAGCAGCCCGGCCCCGGCGGTTTCCATCGTGGGCCGGGCTTGGCGCAGCATAACCTTGACCATCCCTCCCCACCCCCCCAACTCCCACCCCCGTCTCTGTGGTCGTGGCGCTGAGCTCCGGCTCTGCAGAGTGCAATTTCCCCACCCCCCCCAAAGCGGTGGGGACCCCCCCAGAGGGGCGGGGGGGCAGCGAGTGCCAGCGGGGAGCTGTGGGTGCGAACTGCCAGGCGGCAAAGTGGGGGTGTCCCAGTGCTGCAAGTGAGGATGGGTGCAGGGTCACACGTGTGCACCCACGGCTGCGAGTGTGTGGGCGGTTGTGCAGCCCTCCTTCCGTGCACCCCAAATCCAACTGTGTGGGGAGGACAGATGTGGTGCTGTGGGCACCTATTGCACAGGGCTCTGCGTGGGTGGCAGAAAGCTCTGGCGTGCAGCAGGGGCACAGCAGGGATCTGCTGCTGGACAAAATTTCCCCACATCCTCTTCTTCCTCTCCAGGGCATCGAGAGTGAGGAGCCACAGTCTCAGCTGCAGGAGAAACTGCTGCTGCAGCCCCACAGGTGAGCCCCAGCCCCACAGGTGGGGTCCAGCTCGATGTAAAAATGTGACAAAGTGCTCCAGGTCAGCGTGGAGTGCGGATCCTCACACGGCTACACTCGTGTGTGCCTTGCACAGAAGTGTTCTCCTGCATTTGTGCATGTGGAGGACATGGGCATTCAAGCCCCCGGCTGTGTGCACACGTTGTGTGAGTGCTTGTTCCCTCGGACACATCTGTGTGTGCGTTCACACCGATCCCACGGTCGGGGCGGGTGTGCAGGGCCCCCCTACACGCGGGGGTTGCCCTCACATGCAGCCGTGTGCGCATCGCGGGCTCCGCACGCCGGGCCCGGGCGCCTGGCGCTGCCGCCGTGACTCACGGGCTCGCAGAGGAAGCCGTGACTCAGTGCTGGATTCCTGCCGTTCCCCACCTCCCCCCGGCCGCTCCGGCCATCGCGGCCACGTGGAGCCCCCAGGACCTGCGGCCGGCCCGGCGGGACGCTGATGGCGGTGGTGGGGGTCTCCTTGGGTCCCCTTGGGGCTGGGTGCACGAGTCCCTCGCCGGGGCCGTGGGGATGAGGGGTCCTTGGGAGCCGGTGCCTTCGGAGGAGGATGCCCCGGGCTTGGGGTGGCACCGTGCACGCCCCGACTCCTGCCCCAGCTGGGCGTGGGGTTCCGGATTGGGCACCTTTCCCGGGTGTCTCGGGTGGCTCTGGCTGTGCCACCCCCGGGCAGCGGTGCCAGGCGCTGCCCCGAGTTCCAGCCCGGGGGGCTGCTCTCTGCGTGGGGGGGCCAGGGCTGCTCCACCTGCCCTGGGTTTACCGTAAATCTGGGCTGTGGCTGCAGCTCCACCTGCCCCTGGCGCTCAGCCACGGCTGGCACCAGGCTCTGCAGCTGCTCTGGCTGTCAGCCCAGTGCTGGGCAAGGGTCTGGGGTGACTGTCATGCAGGCAGCACTGTGGACCTGGGCAGGGACAGGTGGCTGCAGAGGGAGATGATCTGTGGTGCCATGTGATGCCCAGAGTGCTATGCCAGGACCCAGCGGTGCCATGCAGTGTCTCGGGCACTGCACTGGGGGTCAGTGGCACTGTGCAATGCCCGGGATGCCGTGCTGGTGGTGGCACACAGTACCCAAGGCCCGGTGCCACGGCACGGGCAGCCTCTGTGAGTCAGAGCAAGGTGCAGCAGCTGCCCCCTCCCCGCCTGCCCGTTCCCAGGCCCTGCTCACCAGATTCACTTTCGCAATGACTGGTGCAGCCACCTCGGCTCTGCTGAGCTCGCCCTGACCCACTCTGCCCACGCTGCCTGTGGCCTTCTGCCCCCACGTCACCGCCCGTGACCCGGCACGCTGCTGCTGCTGCTGCCGCCTCAGCCAAACCCCCTTAACCCTGGTCCTGCCCCAGGTGCTGCTGAGCACGGCGGTGTTTGCCTTCCTCAGTGAACCCCATGTGTTCCCGAGGGGCTGCAGCCCCCTTGGTGGGATTGGGGGCCGGTGGGTGGCAGTGAGGGGGTCACGGCCAGCAGTGAGTCAGCACAGGCAGGTGTGGACAGGGACACAGGGACGGGGACGCCTTGATCGGGGACACCATGATCGGGGAATGACTCATGTGTTAAACAAACAAACAGGCGAGTCCGTGTGAAGCTACGCTGGCAGCTTCCTCCGCGCCCCAGCACCAGGGAGCTGCTGGTGCACCCCGTCATTGATCTCTCACAGTGGTCACGGCACTGGGAACAGTCATTGTGACACTGCCATGTGTGGTGTCACACACAGGGGCACAGGGCACTCCTCTGCTGCCAGCAGGACAGACACTAGGGTCCCAAATGTGAGAGAGAGACTGATGGGCACTGCTGATTCTGGGGATCTCCAAACACCTGCCTTTTGCCCTCGCTGCAGGAGCTGCAGTGGCCAGGGCCAGGCGGGCACTTGGCTCTGGCAGCCGGGGATTTCCAAGGTCCAGGCTCACCTGGGCTGGGGCTGTGTGGCCTCTCCCTGGGCTGGCAGGTGTAAAACCCAACCCTAGGTAACTGCCTGGCTCACGGCATGGCCGGCCTGTCCAGGCATCCTGCGGCTCGGCTGCGTGCCCACTGGGCTGGGAGTGAGCTCTGGGGTGGCAGCTGACTGCCCAGCTCTGGCTTCTCCTGGTCCTGCAGCCCCTGACCTGGAGGTGCCATCACTGAGCCAGCTCTTTCTGTTCTTAGACCAAAATGCTTCCCCCAGGCCCTGCTGCAGCCAGAGCAGAGCCAGTGTGTGGCCGTGAGTGATGCTGTGGCCCAGCACAGGGTCCGTCATGTCCCCAGCCCTCGGTGGGGCTGTGTCACCACTGCCAGCACCGTGTGATCTGGAACCCTGTGCACACACGCACTCAGAACGTCAGGAATGTTTTGTGGTGAGGCTGGAAAACGGTCAGTCACTTACTGGATTTTTTTTTCCANGAGCCGGGTGTGACGGGGCTGGCGAGAGCTGTGAAAGTGCTGAGCTGGTGTGAACCTGCCATCCCATCCCCATCTCCTCCTCTCCAGCCCTTCCTGGAAGAGCTGCGGGGAAGGTCCCTGCTGTGTGCAGGGTGTGGGCAGCTGTGCCCATCCCCACGGCATCCGGCTGCCTCATACAGGAGGGAGAGCCTGTGAGGCCGAAGGCTGCAGGGCTGGGGGTCAGTGCAGGTGCCCTGGGTGCTCCTGCCTCTCTGTGGGGGGACAGGGTGAGGACCCCACACTGGCTGGAGACATTGCTGCTCTGAGAGTCCCTGAGCTGCTTCCTCTTCCCTGTGGCGGGTGTGTGGGTCTGGCAAGAGCGTGTCCTGCCTGGAGCCACACGCTGAGTCAGGGACAGGACAGGAATAGAGTCTGGTGCCTGAGTCACGGCCCATGTGTGAAACCAGCAGCACTTCCCCAGGAAGGGGGAACCCCGCAGCCCTGACAACCCCTGGTACATGTTGGCCACTTCCCTGGGATCAGAGTTCTCCCCTCCTGGATCAGCCCTGGCCCCTTTTGGAGCTGGGAGCTGCTGGCTCTGTCCCTCGCTGCTGTCAGCAGCCACAAGGACGGGAGATCAGGCAGGAATGCAGGCAGGGAATGGCTGCCTCCCCTCAGGACCCTCTCCCTGTACCCACACAGGGCACAGAGCCCCCCAGCAGCCGCAGGGCTTTGCCCAGGGGCTGGGAAAACCTTGGGGAAGGCGTGCAGGGAAGAGCCAGAGTACTCAGCCACCCTCATTTGCAGCTCCCCTCACACACATGTATGCACAGTGCACCCCCACACACGCGTGTGCATCACTCTGTAAGTGCGACAGCCCGTCCTGCACCCCAGCCCCCCGCAGCCATCCGTCTGTCCGTCTGTCCCCCGCCAGCTCCCACAGAACAGCCCTCCCTCCCGCCTCCCCCAGAGCGTTTCCGCAGTCTCCATTGATAAATCTGGAGCGTTGCCACGGCGACGCTGCAATGGGGCGCAGCGGGTGCGGGGCTGCCGAGGGGCCCAGGCCCACGGTGGGGTGGGGGTGAGGGGGACAGGCCGGATCCACGCGTGGGATTGTACAGGTGTGACTTCCCAGGTGTGTGGTTGCACACGTGTGGGGTTTCCCAGGTGTGTGGTTGCACACGTGTGTGCACGGTGCCGGTGCAGATCGTGCACGTGTGTCTGGGTGTGCATACGTGCAAGAGCTGACATGTGCTATGCATGTGCAGAGCTGCAGGGGCTCAGGGACCCCACTCTGGGGCAGCACTGGCAGATGGGGCCCTTGGCACTGTCTGGTTCTTCCTGCAGCAGTGCCAGAAGGGAAACTGAGGCAGTGGCAGTGTGGGATTCACCCTGTCACAGACAGTCGCTTGGGGACAGAGACATCTTGGGGACAGGGGGACCTCACACTGCCACCACCTCTGACCCTTGCCACACAGTGCTGGGTCTGGCCAGCACCGTCACACCCTGGTTGTGGTCACACATGTGTGGGGCTCTGCAGGCTGGTGACCCCACACACATCCTGTGCTGGGATGGGGGTGCAGGTACCTGTGTGTGAGTTCCTGCACAGGTGTGTTCTGTGCATGTGTGTCTACATGTCACACGTGGGGGGCTGGGGGACCCAGCACTGTTTGGCTGCACCACACAGGCAGTGGGACCCCACTGGGGGGGCTGCAGGAGGTCTGGTGTGTGTGTGGGGCTCTGGTGCAGGAGAGGAGGATGGGGTGGGGGCCAAAACAGGGCCATGTGCCAGGGAAGCCCTGGGACCACCCACCACCTCCAGCACAGCCGTGTGGCTGCAGATCCCGGGATGAGCCCTGTGACCAGCTCTGCGTGAGGCTGGGGGGGCTCGAGCAGGCAGTGCCTGTCCCCGGGCAGCTCCTGCTGTGCCCTGCACCCTCTGCCAGGCCACCCACGGCCATTTCACTTGGGGGTCCACGTGGGGAGCCCACGTCTGCCGCGGCCACACGTGTTCAACCCTGTGGACGTGGGCAGAGCCTGATGCTCTCTGGTGGGATTGTGGGGTGCTGAGGGGGTGCTGAGCGCCAAGATCCGCCCCATTTGCAGCCAGGAGCTGGAGGGGACGCGGGCAGCACCCCAGGGCACGGGGTGACATGGGGTTGCTGGCGAGCGCAGCGCGGCCGTGGCACACGCGTGGGTTGTGCGGGCACACGCGTGCGGTGCCGCGTGGGCAGGATCGGTGCGTGTAGCGTGGCTGCCCTCTGCTGCCACGGCCACGGCAGCGCTCAGCACCCCGGCACCCCTGGGACGCTGCCGGGGGGGGGCCGCGGCAGGGACCCCCCGGGTGCTGAACAATGGCAGCTCTCCCTGCCAGACCCCGGCTCACACCAGAACCCCCCGAGCTGGGGTGAGGCAGCAGGGGAGGGGGCTCTGAGATGCTGTTAAAGGTGAAATCCCCCTCCACCCTGCGCCTCCCCCCCAGCTGGGATGGGGTCATGCAGCAGGCAGGAGGGAATGAAGCATTTTCGGGGCTTTTAGAGCCATGGGGAAGGGGCTCAGCCTGGGGAGGGCTGGTGGGAGCTCCTGGTGGTTCCTGCTGCTCTCGAGGCGTGGGGCTGGCATGGATCCTGCAGCTCCCTCCCATCCTCCATCCCGCTGCGTTTGGAAGCAGGTCACGTCCAGCTCCCGGCACGGCAGCGATGCTGGGGGAGCTCAGCTTTCTGGGGCAGCTCCGGGCTGCTGGGAGCAGCCAGCTGCCGCTTCCAGCGCTTTTGGGGATTGTGGGAGGAGGATTTCCAGCGGTGCGGGGCTACGTGGCACTGCCATCCCGGGGAGGTGGCAGTGGGGAGCTCAGCCCCCGCTCCCCTTCAGCTCATCCCGATGGGTGCTGGGGGTCTTTGCTGCTCTGGCAGGAGCATTGCCAAGCTCCCCCACAAAGCTCATTGCTCCAGGAGTCGCTCTCCTGTCTCAGGGCGGCTGTGCTGGGTGGCACCAGCCCGTGCAGTGCCAGGATCCGGCCTTTCCCTGTGGAACGCCCGGCTCCCAGGGCAGGTGTGGTGCTGCTGGAGGCAGAGACGCTGCCTCTACCTGCCTCCATTCGGATCAGCGCGAGGGGGGAGAGCGGGGGAACTTTCCCGACTCGTTTCCCCACCTTAAGGGGAAAAAAAAAGAGAAGGAGTCGCATGACTTGGAACTTCCCGAGAGGCAGCGCGGGGAGAGAGTGACCCACGGAGCCAAGAATCTGCTCCGCTGTCGTGTCTCATTCCTGCTCTGCGGCGCGGGGCTGGGAGAGGTTGGGTTACGGGAGGCGCGGAAAGGGGACGGTGCAGGATGAGCTCATGCGAGGGCGCGGGAACCTTCTGGGCAGGAAAAAACGTTGATGCTGCAGTTCAGGGATTTCTGCAATCGTGGCTGTTCCCGCAGATACCGGCTCGCTCCGCCGGGCCGCCCCTCGTGCCGATGGCAATAAAATCACTCGGGGAGGGATATGGGCTCAAGGTGATTCACGTGCCCTTGCAGGGAAACAGCAGCACACAGTGACCTGCTGAGGAGCAGAGCAAGCGAGGGGGGACACCGGGGTCTTGGGGAGACACCAGGGTTCTGGGGAGCCCTGGGACCCTTGTGCAGGGAGCTGGACCAAAGGCCACCTTTCATGGGATTGTAGAGAGTGTGAGACCACCGTCCCCACCACAAATCGTGGCAGCAAACCGCAGTGTGAGGCAGCGCCTGAGGGAGTGTATGGAGCAGCCCAAGGGGTCTGGAAAAGCTCCAGTTTCCCTCAACACCTGGGCTGGCCCCCCTCGGTGTGTACTTTACCCCTTGCTGGGGAGGGATACGATGTTCCCGATTCTTGGCAGCTTTTCCCCTGCAGACTGTGATAAACCCTTCCTGCCTCTTCCAGCCCTCTGTCCCACAAGGTCGACCGGTGTCAGGCGGTCCGAGGCTGTTTGTCCTGTCCTTGGGTAGCATCTCCTGCCCTTAAGAACTCAATGCTGCTAATACTCTTAGATGATGATTAATGAGCGCTTATATAACTGAACTGAGTCCTTAATGCAGCCGGGAGGGTGACACGAGGGAAGGTGGGAGCAAGAAACTGCACGTCGCTGCTGCTGCTGCTTTTCCCACACCAGAGCAGCTGCGTTCCGTGCAGGGGGACCCTGGCAGATGTTGGGGAGAGCTCACTCACAGGAAAGCAGCTGGAGCAGCCCCCATCTGGGTTTTCCAGGCAGTTTTGGATCCTGTGGGAGTGAGCAGCCGGTGTTGCTGCCCTGAGCCACATTGCCCATGGCATGGCTGGGCTCTCCAGTGTGGCAGAGCTGGGAGGTGAAGGGTTTATGCTGGAAAAGCATTCATGTGTGACAGTGGCTGGAATGTTGTGCTGGTGAGCTGGGAGTGCTGGAGGAAAAGGGCAAAAATCCCACAGTAACACCCTAGTGTGGCCTGTGAGGAGTGATGAGGCTGCTGCTGGAGACACTGGGTGCAGTTGTTTCTAAATTTGGCTGTGTTTGGGCAGGTAGGGACGGTCTGACACACAAGATTTGGTTTTCCATAATCTGGCTGGGAAGCACCAGCCCTGATAAAGCTGCTGCTCAGCGCCAAGGCACTTTCATGGTTGCCATGGTTACCACATGCTTTATTTTCACCATCTTCCTCACCTCAGCCTGGGTGCACCGGCATTCCCAACCCTGAATCCCCCCTGACCTCAATCGGGGTGCACCGGCATTCCCAGCCCTCAATTCCCCCCAGCTCCAGCTGGGTGCATTGGTATCTCTGATTCCGAATCCCTCCTGACCTCAGCTCATTTTCAAATACTCCAGTTTGGGTATCCCGACTCTGCTGTGACCCCCCATCACCTCAAGGCAACTTGTGCCAGCCCTGATCTCCTGCACCTTTTTGTTGTGGATCCGATCCCGTCGCTCCCTGTGGATCCAATCCTTCTGCTCTTTGTGGATCCAATCTTTCCACTCTCTGTGGATCTGTTCCCCCCGCTCGCTATGGATCTGATCCCTGCGGATCCCGTTCCCCCCGGTCTCTGTGGCTTTGTCCTACAACTCGGTAAATCCCGGTCACAGGGAAGCGCAGCGGCCGCGCTCCTTGCTATGGCAACGGCGGGATTGCGTCAGGGCTTTTTCTTTTCCAACTGCAAAGCTGGATGAGCAACTCCCTCGGGGACAGTAGTAAGGGAGAAGGGAATATTCTTTTCCCTGGGGCGCTTTGGGACTGCCAGTTCCCTAATCCAGCCCTGGTCTGGTGTTTTGCTCCCGAGTCCAAGGCTGCCATGGGTCAGACACGGTGGGAACAGCGAGGGCTCCCATGTCATGGACACAGAGGGGTCCTGTGCTGGGGACAGTGAGGGCTCCTGTCCTGGGAAGACTCCGTGTGCCTTCCCTGTGGCACCTCCCTGCTCCTGGTATAAGCTGATCTTGCAGGAAAACCAGGAAGGAGCCAGAGGTCTGGTGATGGATGGGGTGGGTGGAGGCCCAGGGATGAGCGCTGCTTCAGTCCAGCCTCACATTCCCTCCTTTCCTGCAATCCCAGCAAAAACAAAGGCAGAGGAGGCGGCTCTTGCGCCGTGCAGGATGTGCTGGGGCGTGCAGAGCTCCCCCACCGCCGTGCCTGGGAGCAGGGAGGGTGGTCCCAGGGGCTTCGCCGAGGCTCAGGGGCAGGAATGCGATGCCAAAGCCCGGAGCGGGCGGGGGGGGCGCTGCCTGGAGGGCTTTGTTCCCTCCCAGCCCCGGGTAAGGCACAGCCCCAGAGGACGAGATGTAGCACCCAGTGCCCCATCCTCCCCACCCCGGGCACTCCCGTCCCCAGCCCTGGCCGGCGGCGGCAGCACCGGAGGAGCTGCTCTGGGATTTGGGAACCTCATCAGAGCAGTGCCCGAGGCGGGGGCTGCCCTTGGCTCCCCAGCAGGTGCCGGGGCTGCCGAGCAGGTTTGGGCTCGGCTGCTGCACGGCTCTGGGCAATTCCCTACAAGGCAAGGTCCCTACAAGCACCACAGCAAGATGGGGACCCCAGAGAAGCCCCTGGTGCTGTGGAAGGAGCTGCCTGGGTGTGGGGTGTGCTGGAGGCAGGAGAGAGGCTCATGTTGATGTGGGAATGGCACAGGGTGAAGGCAGGAGGGCAGCACAACTCCTCCCATCACTGCTCCCCCATGGCATTTCCATGTGGCACTATCCCCTGCTGTGCTGCTGGATGGGCGGAACTTCCAGGAAATCAGATTTGCATGAACAGGATGTTTGGTCCTACAACCTCTGCCCTTGGAAGCTTTAAAAAACGGGTGATAAAAATATCAGTCATGTGGGGGGAGGGATTGCTTGAATCAGCTCCAGGTGATCGCTGAGGTCGCTCCAGCCTCTGGTGATCCACGATTTCCTCTGGCTGCACCTGTGCACACACACACAGCTCCTCTTCAGAGCAGATATTTGCACTCTCTAAGGAAGTGCTGGCACTTTTGCCATATTGGGTCACTACAGCCACAGCCCTGCTCACAGCCAGATCCAGGTCACCAAAATTAGGACACAGCCAGGGAAAACACCCATGAGTTCCAAGGTCTGGAACTCACATAGGAGTGAACTCTGCATCTCCTAGGTGGTGTCGCCTGTTTGGGACCCCTGGACAGGGCCCTTCTGCTGCAGGAGATTTGCTCTAAGGAGGTAAATCCTGGGCTGTTTCACTGCTTAATTAACTGCCCTAATGACTGGTGCAACCTGCCAGGTGAGCTGCCTTGCCTGGCTGCTCACAGTGCTGCTTTCAGCCAGAGCCCAGCCTGTGGGACATGCAGAGATGTCCCCGAGCCCCTTGGGCTGGTGACATGGAGCTGCTGTGGCCCTTGTGTGCAGCCTGATATGGAATATCCATGAGGATCATTAAACCCACAGCTGATGCCATGTCTAGTGCCCTGGGTCAGGAATCTGGAGCACTGAACCCTCCTGGCAGCAGCAGCACTGGGGCTGGAGCACACAGTGTCCATTTGGCCCAGCTCTCGCCTTGTGTCACTGCTGGCTCTCACTGTCAAAGCAAAAGCGTCAACACACCCCAGGGAGACAGAAATCACACTTTTGGGACACATCCAAGCAGGGCTGTGCTCGCCATTCCCTGTCACAGGAGCTCCTCTGCTCCCAGCAGCCCTTCATCCTGCTGGGACTCAAATTCCCCTGAAGCAGCAAAGGTTCTCGGTGTTGTTTTCATAACACCCGACCTGCCTGGCTTTGTGGGGAGTCCAATCCCAGTGAATCCTGCTGTTTGTCCCTTGAGGTTTGCAGAGAGGTTGGTGTTGGCTGTCCAGCAGCCCAGGCTGGAAAATGGCTCTGTGCATCAAGGTCACTTAACCTGCCCTCATCACGGACCAGAAACGCTCACGTTAATGGGTCTCTAATTTAATCAAAATGCTGTGCTTGTGATTGCAGGGCTGGGATCTTTTCCTATCTTGAAGGGCAAAAATCAATTTGCTGTAACAGCAGACGTGTCTCCTTGCTTTTCCAGGCCTAGGAAAATGAGTGAATTTTTTCATGGTAGAAAAATAGTAATATTGGCTTGGTCTGTCATCAATATTGGGGCTTTTTAATGTGCTTTTGAGCACTTTGGTGGCAGCATTCTGTCCGTGTGGCCCTGTGAGCTCAGGAAAACCACAGATGTGGTGTCCTTGGGTTTCGTAATTACTGCATAACCTACGTACAAACTGCCCTTTTCCTGCAGATCCCAAAGGGATCCCAACAGATCAGGGAGGAAAAGCCTGATTTCCACACTCTGAGAGGCAGGGAATGGGTGATCACTGCTTGACAGAGCAATCGCGGGAAGGCTTCTTTGCATCTCCCCATGGTTTGTTTTTCCTCTCAGTGCCTGGTTTGAAAATTGGTCACCAAAGAGCGGTGATTTCTGTACTCCAGTGGTTTTCTTCTGTGCAGCCTGGCTCTGATTGGAGACACTGGGAGGGAAGGACGGAAGGAAGGAAGGAAGGAGGGTGGCCAGTGGCTGCAAACTCCTGCTGTGAACTGCAATGCGAATTACAAGGAGTTTCTGGAGGCAGAGCAGACATGGCTGGTCCTGCTTTGGACAGGGGACACACACACACAGAGTGACCCCTGATGTGTCCAGTCCTGTCCTTGGACACACAGTGTGACACCACAGCCCCGTCCTTGCGGTGTTTCCTTCCCGTTTCCTTCACACTGCTATTCTCTCCCATGCATCCCCTCCTCTCCAATCTATTTCTTCACGTGTGTCTCCTCCTCTCCAATGTTTCCAAACACTTCTCTACGTGAGATTGTAATTATTGTACGAAACACTGAAAGTTTTTATTTTTAGGCCTTTCAAAACTGTGCAGCCTCTCGATGAGACACATATTTGGCTCTGCCAGTTTCCTCTTTCAATACGGAAGCTTTTACTGCTGAAGGCATTCTCACCTTTGTCAAACCTCAGGATGGGCTTTTAAAGATTACAATCTTTGGGGAAACGGGTGGAGCAAAACACTTTTATTTTAGAAGAAAACTTTGTTGCTTTGGCTACTTCTCACCATCATCTCCCAAGTGCGTGTAGGACAACACTGCAAGGAGGCCGCTGAAGGGATCACTGCCCACGGGCAGGGAGGAGGGCGGCCGCCCCGGGGGCCAGTTCGCGGGGCCAGGACGGGCTCCCTGAGCGGGGCGGTGACCGGATGAACCGCAGCGGGAGGAGCCGCCGGGACCCTGCCGGGGGTAGCGCACGGAGCCCAAGATGGCGGCGGCCCCTGAGGGGGCCCTTTGTCTGTGGCCGCCGCCGCAGTGCGAGAAGGGCGCGAAACTGGGCCAGCGTGGACACGCCCCCTTTGCCAGGAGGGCGGGGCGGCCGCGCCCCCCGGCCAATCAGCGTCCTCCACTTCCTTCCCTCTCACAGGGGCGCTCCCGCCCGCCTCCGCGCGCGCAGCCAATGGGCGCTGTCTGCCGCTCCCCGCCCCCACGTGGGTGGAGGGGGCGGGGCCGCGCTGCCGTTTTGTTTGCGCGCCTCTTCCTTCGCCCCCAGCCGTGGCTCATTAATATTAATGAAGTTCCGCCCAATCGGGTGGTGCAGCGGCGGCAGCACTTTGGTGACGTGTCGCCCCGCCTTGCAGCGGGGTTTATCTGCATATTCATGAGATAGGCGGGATGAGGCGCGGGTGTTTATAAGGCGCCGCCCCGCCAGGCTCGCCGTACATTTTGCTGAGGCTTTGAAGTGTTCTGCGGACCTCGCACCGTCCGGGCATCGGTGAGCGCAGTCGCGCGGGGCGGCCGCGACCGCACCGGGCCGGGTGGGCCGCGGCGAGCGGAGCCGTGTTTCAGGGGCGGAGGGCCGGTCCCGCGGGAGGCTTGGGCCGCTGCTCCCGACCCGCTGATCGGTGCCCTCTGCGGGCACGGGGGGCACAGCGGAGCGGGCCTGGCTGGGCCGTGGCGGAGAAGGGGCCGCGGCGGGGGTAAAGGCGAACGCGGAAACAAAATGGCGACGGGCCTCGGCCGTGCAAAAAGGCGGGG
>VWYP01016935.1:16442-34176 GCA_013400435.1 Pycnonotus jocosus
GGGCTCAGTTTCGACACAAATGAGCAGTCATTGGAGCAAGTCTTCTCTAAATACGGACAGATTTCTGAAGGTGAGACTGCAGAGCCAAGGTGTGATAGTTTGCCTTCGTCTGTTAAATTTCTCTTGTGCTGATGGGTTTTTTATTTTCCTTGCCTCTCCTTTTCACAGTCGTGGTGGTGAAAGACAGAGAAACTCAGAGATCCAGAGGTTTTGGCTTTGTAACTTTTGAAAATATCGATGATGCAAAAGACGCAATGATGGCCATGAATGGAAAGGTGAGGAGGCTCTGGAGTTGTTTCTTTATTTCCAACAATGAAGGAAGAGAATCAGAGCTGTGCTGCTGTTCAGGCTGTGTGGAAAAACAGATAATTGCTGGTGTCTTACGTGAAATGATAGTAATGTAAAAGATTTGACTTTATATTTAAATATATATATATTAGGAATATGAATTGATAAAGTTCGATTATGGAATCTGGATGACTGAGAAAGTGATTTTATAGGCGTTCCTGTAAATACAATCAGTATATCACTTTCTTTGCCTGGTTAGGTTAATTATGGCATGAAAATCATGCTTAATTCTTGAGGAGCAGTAAAGAGCCAGCTGTGAAGGCGTGCAACTCGTTCTACATGTGTTTTGCTATATAAATATTTCAGTTTGGCTAACTCTGGTTGTGTTCTAGTCTGTAGATGGGCGTCAGATCCGAGTTGATCAGGCTGGGAAATCCTCTGAGAACAGATCCCGTGGCTACAGAGGGGGGTCTGCAGGGGGCCGGGGCTTCTTCCGCGGGGGCCGAGGCCGGGGCCGTGGCTTCTCCAGAGGTGAGCGCATGGGGGTCACTCAGAATGTCTGGATAAATGGGGAG
This sequence comes from Pycnonotus jocosus, assembly GCA_013400435.1. Classification (NCBI taxonomy): domain Eukaryota; kingdom Metazoa; phylum Chordata; class Aves; order Passeriformes; family Pycnonotidae; genus Pycnonotus; species Pycnonotus jocosus. Next base: position 17,306 of record VWYP01016935.1, read on the forward strand.
GATGTCATTTGTCAGAATGGTTGAAAAACTCTTTTCCATGTATTTCCAAGGAGGTGGAGACAGAGGCTATGGCGGCAGCAGATTTGATTCCAGAAGCGGTGGCTATAACGGCTCCAGAGACTACTATAATAGCAGGTAAGGGCTCTGCCAGCACCGAGGGTCATGGGGAAGCTGTGGTGGAGCTCAAAGCAGCAGAGAAGGAGTTGAGCAGCTGTAAAACACGTGCTGTTTGTCCCGCAGGAGTCAAGGTGGCTATGGGGACAGGAATTCAGGAGGCTCCTACAGAGACAGCTACGACAGTTACGGTAAGTCCCGCTTCGACCGGGAGCGCTGAGTCCGTGTGCTGTAGGAGCTCTGAACCTGCTGAGCCTGAGCCTGGAGCTGGGGCAGGCGCTCAGGCTGTGGACGTGGTGGTGCCGGGAGATTCTAAGTTAATGCATGTGCAGGAGTTGCTCGGATCTAAGGCAAAGCAAGTGTTTAAAAAAAAAAAAAAAGGTGTTCCTGAAGCCCAAACTCTGGCTGCCCTAACGCACTGACCCGCGGGTGGGGGATCTCAGTAGCCAAGTAGCCGTAGCCTCGGAATAATGCAAAGGGAGTAAAATGCTGGAACTTGTCTTTGCTTCAGTGCCTTTACAATTGTGCCTGCTTCTTGTCCTCAGCTACACACAACGAGTAAAAATCCTTCCTGACTCAAGATCGTCCTTCCAATGGCTGTATTTATAAAGATTTTTGGAGCTTCGCTGAAATGGTTATTGTGTAGTACATCTACTTGTATTTTCACTTTTGTAGTATTATCAGTTCTGATCTTGTCATACACAGCCTGGCAGCTTCTGAGACGAGACTGTCTGATTAGACTGTCTTGGAGAAAGCTCTGCTTTCAAGTGGTTTTAATCTTTTTTGAAAGCACTTCAGATTTTATTTTATCCTTCATGAATGAGCCAAGGTGTTCGTTTCTGATTTTTTATTTTTTTTTTAAAGTTGGGGCCCCAATTCAGTTTCTTTAGAGCTAGAAAGGACCTTGTACCAATGTTCACTAGAAGCTGAACAAGCTGTGGACTTTTTTTTTCTTTTTTTTTTTTTTCAAGTGCATTACCTTCGTCTTTTGTAACATTCCTTTAGTGTAGCAAGGTAGGAATGCAGCCTGGGTTCCGTTGGAAGGCAAACCACCTTGATATATCTAAAGAGAAACATGCTTGTATGTTCAACCCGCATAACGGTATTTTTACTGTTGTAATGATGTAAATGACCCAGAACTAGACTTGCAAACTTACCATAAAGAGGTTCTTGAAAATGTTTATTTATATTGTCCTTTTTTACTGGAAGAAATATGCATATTCCATTGCTGTTGTATTTGAAGTGGTAAAGGATTCCTGTATACAGTTTTCTTTGGCTTTACGAAGCCTATTAAAAGACCGTCTGAAATGAACTCTGCTCCTGACATTTACATTTCATTGCACAACACAACCCTTGGAGATGAAGAACAGTCTTGGGAGCGAGAGAAAGAGATTAGGGATAGTGGCAGAGCCAGCCGGACGATTGCCCGGGCGCTGGAATTGAAATCCTAAAATCGATCTTGACCATCTGAATTGGCCAACAAATTTCACATAAAATAATCAAAAGTTGTCAGTAGAAGCTGGAAGTACAAACCTGAGGGCGTGCTAGGAGCGAAGCGCAGTTGGAATGTTAGGAAGGATAATGGATGTTTCCTTCAAAGCTGCTGTAGCCTACACTGGGAAGCTGTAGAGAAGAGCCAAGTGCTGTAGTCCCTGGGCTGTTCCCTGCGTGCCGAGCGCGTGTGCAATGTAGGGGAATGCCGGGCTTAGCTTAGCTGTGTCATTGCTTACAAGTTCTAAGAATTCTTTGCTAGCAAATGGAAACTGCAGTGTCCTTGGAGAAAAGAAGTGTTGTGCCTCCAACAGAAACCTCTGAGACGAGAGCTGCTCTCTTGGCTAGTTCATATGTGGAAATAGTCCTGTAATTCGAGGTAACTCCTTTTGCTCATGTCCGCATCCTTCCTCTTGTTGAGAGCTCATTTGAAAGTCTAATGTACCTGTGAAATACTCCTTTTGACAATTTTGGTCAGCTGCTGGAAAAACGTTAACCCATGCCGTATGCAACCTTTGGCTTGTGGCACACCTTGAGTTCCACAGATCAGAGTTGGGCATGCAGCCGTGTCTTGCTGTAGGTACAGAAGCAAGATTGGAACGAACTCCCTGACTCGATATGTGTTCATCTATTGAGACTCTTCCTAGACTTCATTAAGTTGCTCACTTTAATTGTAGCTTTCTTTGCCATCCTACTTGTTGCCATTAACTTTTTCCCATGGCCCACACTTCCTAAGCAGCCATGTCCAAGTGTTAACTCTCTGCTTAGGGGATCCAATCCATGGGCTGGCTGAGCACGGGCAGCAGCCGGCCCGGAACAGTTTTCCCAGACTGTGCTTTGTGGTGTGATGGGTTCAGCGATGGCTTGTGAGACCCTCGTGCGCTGTGAGCTGTGTGGGGAGGTTGGGGGCGAGAGCAGCCTCTGCCCAGGGCTCTTGTTAATGCCTCTCTGCTTTAGCAGGCTGAAGGGACCCGGCACACGCCTCGGAGGCCCAGAGGATCCTGAGCGACCAGAGCTGCGTTCCAGAGATGCTGGAGCAAGTTTGCCAAGCAGGTAACATCCCATTCCTGAGCTTTTTTCCTTTGGCTGTGTCCTTGTTCTGTTGCCCTGAGCTCTAAGTGGTGCAATAACCCTATTCTGTTCCTGTATCTTTATCCATTTTCCAATTCTCTTGTCTCTGTTTCATTTCAGCACTGAGACACGTCAGAGAAGACAGAAGGACAGACATTGGAGTGGGGAGATGAAGAGCTCAGAGCAGTGGTGTTGCTCATTTTTACATGAAGCAAGTCAATCAAGCCAGAATAAAACACTGAAATGTGGAAAAAACAAATCTCTGTGGTACTTTGTGGGAAACAAGAGTATTTTGCAAAAGCATTTGTCTGGTGCACAGCCCAGTTCAGAGCATAGAACAAACCTGTGGTGCTTGGAGGTGGACACACTCTGCACCAAGCACATTAATGTGTGATGCTTATGGAAAATGAGGTCTTGTTGCTGGTTAAATCCCAGAAATGTGGCAGCTCAGTGTTGAGGAGGATTTGTTTTGGGAGAGGCTGACACTCTGAATGTGTTTCTGGCAGGAGATTGCAGGGTGAGAGCAGTGAGAATTTTTGATGATCTCAGCTGCTCCTGCCCTTTTTTTTTGTGTGTGTTAAAGAGGAGTTGATTGCTTCATCCTGCCCTTTTCTCCCCATTTTTTAAAAACTGATAAAACGCAGAATTTGTTGATGGGCTCACTCAGGAGCCCTGAGGACTTGCTGTCCAAAAACCATCAGTTGCCCATTCCCCACTGATAAGAGTCTCCAGACATTACTGCCTGCAGGAGGGGATTATTGAGCTCACTTCACAGAACCTACTTTGCCTCTTTTAACCTTTTTCAAATTATCTAGGTGAACAGCATTTTAAAAAAGCAATCAGCCATGACACACTTCCAGGGGTTATATTGAGCAATTCACCAGTGAGGATTTTTGCATGTTAATACAAGAGGATTTTTAATATAATGAAGGCTGAGGAGTGTGTGAAGTCTTTGCTGATAAAAAATGCAGTCAGGTGAGGCTTAAATGAATTCAGGCTGAAAATACTTGAAAATAATGCTTTGTAAGATCTCCCTAAATAGGATGCTTAGACGCAAGCAGAAATAATGAACACGTGCAAAAACAGAGCCTGGTTGGAGGTGCTGTTATTTTTGGCATTGCTAATTATGGCACTGAGTTAATGATGTCTTGCTGGGATGGGTGAGGGAATGGCTGGATTCAGGGGCTGGATGTGGAACCCAGTGGCGTCATCGGGAAGGTGTTTGGGTGACCCAGTTTTAGCCCAAATGCCCTTTTTATAAAGTAAGCCCTGTGTACCCAGACAGCTTGAGCCGCTCCCTGAGGAAAAATGGGGAAGTGGAGCAGGGCTGAAAGGGCCGTGACTGAGCCCTGATCAGCCGGGAGTGTCTGCAAGGAAAAAGGTGGAGCATAGAAATTCCTGAAATGCCCAAAATGTTGCTATTTTCCAGCTGTGTTCACCCTGGGGAGGGAATGGCCGCCCTGAAGGGAGAAGGATAATCCTGAAGGGGAAATGGTGGCTCTGAGGGAGAAAGTCCTGCTGTGAGGGGAAAGTGTCGACACTGAGGGGGAAATGGTGGCCCTGAGGGAGGAAGGACAAGCCTGAGGGGGAAATGGTGGCCTTGAGGGAGGAAGGACAACCCTGAGGGGGAAATGGCGGCTCTGAGGGAGGAATGAGAGTCCTCAAAGGGGAATGGCGGCCCTGAGGGAGGAAGATGACCCCGAGTGGAAAATGGCGTCTGTGACGGACGGAGTGTTGCAATGAAGGAGAAATGGCGGCCTCGCCCAGGTGGCCGCGGCCCGCGAGGAGAAAACAACAACGACCCTGAGGGCAAAATGTCGGAGCCCCGCGGCGGCTCCGTGAGCGCCTCACGGCCGGCCCGGAACGGCGCAGNGCCGCGCCTCCTCCTCTTCCTCGTCTTCCTCCTCGTCCCGCACCTCAGCCGCGCCGCCGCCCCCAGCCCGGGGAACAGCACGGAGTCGCCGCGAGCGGCCACGCGGAACGAGACGCAGACGGAGTCGGAGCACGGGTCCGGGCCGAGGCTGTCGGTGGGGTCGGGGCTGCCCGTGCTGAGGCGGGCGGTTTATGTGCTGAGCGCTCTGTCGGCGCTGGCCGCGTTCTACTTCATGCTGCGGGCGTTCCGGTGAGTGCAGGGGGGTATCCGTGTTCTGCTGGTCCCGTTCCGGGTCTTGTCCCCTGACCCGGGGCTGTGTCCCTGCTGGTCCCAGTCCCTGTTCCCGTTGTCCCGGTCTGTGCCCCAGTTTGTCCCGGTTCCAGTGTTCTCTGGCCCAGTTCTGGCTCGTCCTGGTTCTCCCTGGTCCCGGATGTCACCCTCATTGTCCTGGTCCTGTACACAGTCCCCCTTGTTTGCGGCAGTGTCCCTGCTTGTCCCGTTGTCCTGGTCCCTGTCCCCCATGGCCGTGCCTCTGTCAGTCTGGGTCTTGGTCACGGTGTCCCCTGTCCCTTGCCTGCCCCAATCCTGCTCCTAATCCCTGTGTTTGTGCCCATTTTGCCTGAATCCCTGTCCCTCCCTCTGCCAGCCGGGGCTCTGCTTCCCCGCACATCCCTTTGGCAGCGAGTCCAAAACGCTGCTGTAAATCCCCAGCACTGTTAATTACCCGAGGTAATTAGCGCTAAACCATCTCCAATCCCGCTGGGTGGGGACAGCAGCTCACTCACTGTGCTCTCCCTGTCCCTCAGCCCCAGGTCCGAGGGCTCCAGAAACGAGCCCAAAACTCATTTCAGGTTGAAGAAGCCCCAGAGGAAGAAGTACGGGCTGCTGTCAAACCAGGACGAGAACATCGAGCTGGGCTCCCTCGACAGTGACGAGGACACCGTGTTTGAAACCCGGAACCTGAGGCGGTGAGGGAGCGTTCTGTGTGTTTTGTGTGTTGCTCTTTTCCTCACAAGGGGCTGAGGCTCCTTTCCCAAAGCCGTGGGAGCTCTGGCACAGCTCCTACAAGCAGATCTGCATAAATTAAAACGCCTGTGTGTGGTCTCTGTGTTGGCACACGGATTTATCTCACTTTTCCTCGTTTTCTGGCTAGGGAAAGTCTCGCTGACAGGGTTATTTGGACACTGCTGTGGGGTCACAGAGCTGTTGGGACAGGCAGCCCTTGTGCCCAGTCTGGGCCTCCCTGTGTTAGACAGGAAAACAAAAATTCTTGGTTTTTTTTCCCTTCAGCTTAGGAATTGCTTCCAACTTAAATCACAGTTCAAACTCCTAGCCCCATCAGGACATGCATTCCTGTTTTCCCAGCAAAATTCCTGGTTTGTTTTGCTTTTTTTTTTTTTTTCATTTTGGGAATTGCTTCCAAGTCTCAGCACAGTTCAAACTCCCAGTCTCATGGGGATATCCATTCCTGCTTTCCCAGTGCCGTGTTTACATCCCACAAGTTTGATTTTTGGGGGCTTTGTTTAAAGCTGAGGAGGAATGTCTCCTCAAGGAATGTCACCTCAGCTCCCCCTGATTTTGGATGTCTCCTTTTTTTTCCAGATGACTCAGGACCAGCAGCACTGGCTGCCCGGAATGATAGAGGGTCCAATCCCAGTGGAATCTCCAGTGCTCAAGTTTTATATCTGCTTACAGTGACTTAATTAACAGTTTGAGCCCTTCCATAGCTGGGGCAGGGGAGAGGGGACCAAACCTGTTTTCTTCATGTGCATTCTTGGGGACATTTCTGGGGAAAGATGAGTTAGCTGTTCACTGCACAGGGAAAGGCTGAGGTAAGGGAGATGCTCCTGGGTGATTTTCAGCACCTGAAATCTGAGCTCGAGAGCTGCCCCTGTGCCTCATATTCTTCTCTCCTTGCCCTGGAAACATCAGATTCCTTTTCCTTCATGCAATATCGGGTTACTTCTTTGGGAAGTGTCTCTGTAATCAGCTCCTGGGAGGAGCTGGGAGAGCTCTCCGTGTCTGTTACACAAACGGGGGTGGGAGGGAGATAGTTCAGACAGAAGAGCTTTGGGAATGAGTTAAACGAGTTAAATTTTGCAGGATTGACGGTTACTGGGATAATCCCGGTCATTCATGGGTTTACAGATGTGTTTACAAATTAAAGGGGCCACAACTTAAAGGAATATTTCTCCAAAAGAGCCACCAAAAGGGCTGGGAATGCCTGGACTCTGCCCAGCCCCAGCTGTGAGTTCACAAGGGACACGTGTGACATCTGCCAAGCTCTGGATTTTGTGATGCCTGAGGCAGAGCTGGGTGTGGGCCAGGCAGGGAGTGTCTTGGAGCAGCTGATGACTGGAAAAGGGGGACCCCAACCCCTCTTGATTGATTCAAGGCAGCCCTGGCCAAGTTATCTCCTCTGGATGACCCTGGAGTTTCACTCCCTTGGCTGATACTCAGCCGGGATCTTTCCTGCAGCCCATTGTTACATGGATATCTAGGATCCGATTGTGTAGGACCAAAGGTGAATGTGTCAGGGAGGTTGTTGTTGGGTGGATCTGCTGCTAAACCAGTGAAAACTGCTTGCCAAGTGCTCCTGTCCTGGCCTTTCCTTGGAAACTGGCAGCACATCCTTAAATCCTACTTCCCCCTCAAGCTGGTAGTGCCTTTGTTTGGAGAACCTGAGGGATTTGCCCTGCGGGCAGGGAGGGTCCCTTTGGCACCTTTAGGGTGAATATTTAGGATATTGACCTTTAGGGTGAACATTTAGAATGTGTTTGGAATGTCTTTGGCTCCTTTCCTCTGGCTTGCAGATCTCCTGTGGATCAGGGTCACCGATGGCACTTGGAGAAGGGACAGGGATGTGCTGATCAGGGAGAAGTGGGGGCTTGGAGCTGCTGGGGGGTCTCCTGAGGCAGCTGAGGGAGTGCTGTCATCCTGTGCTTTGTCTGTTCAGGACAGGTGAGGTTTCCTGGAGAAATCCCACCCCCATGGCAGCTCTGTCTTGCATGTGCACAAAGGATTTTAAAATACATATAGATACATATATTTTTAATAACGTTGCCATGTGCACACAGTGCTTGGATGTGCCCTGTTTTCCTGTCCTTTGGATCGTTTCACACCTGCTTTGGGTGTTCCCTTCCTGTTGTAGCTGCTGCAGATGGGAGCAGGCAGAGGTTCCCTGTGGGAATGGCTGGGATTTTCCCTGGGGATGATCTGTGATCCATGGTCAGGGTTCTCTCTTGATCCTGCAGCCATGTGCTGGTAATTCCCTGGCTCTTTTATTCCCTCTGGAAAGTTGTTCCTTGTGCTGTTGAAGCCAAATTAGCCCAGCTGTCCCAATCCACTGCCATGCTCAGTGTTTGATCAACACATTCCTCATCCTTCCTTTACCTGGAGTGATGAACCTGAGCATTCCTTAGGCTCCCCTCTTGTTGGACAGGTGGAGTTTGCAATTCTCAAGTTTCCTCACCTTGCAGGAGTGGAGCATTTGTTAAATGATTTAGATCAGAAGGAACCTCATGCAGTGGGTCCCGCCCTGAAAATAACTCTGCTGGAATTAATTTTGGCTGGAACAGATGTTTGTGTTTGAGCAGGGAAAGGCGTGGAGCAGGTAATGAGGTGCCTGGGCTGTGTAGGTACTAGGGAAGGAAATTGAGGATCCAGCCTGGAATTTCTGCACCACTTCCATGTTTTCAGAGTCCTGCTGGCCACCTCTAAAGGGTGCAGGGTACAAAGGTGCTTGTGGGGCTGTCACTTGTCCTGGTCTTGGGCTGGAGACAGGTTGGAGCTATAATCAGGGGCCCTGTGAAGCTGTTTCCACTTCCATCCAGCCCCTCAGCAGCAGCTGGCATCTGGATTTGCCCCTTGCACGCCGTGACATTCCATCTCTGCTCTGCTCTGAGTCCTTTTCTAAGAGGAGAAAACCAGGTGACAGATCTGAGGCTCTTCAGGGTGTTCAGCATGGTCCCATTTCCCCAGGAAGAATCAGCTGGAGCTGTCACTTCCTGCAGCGTGAGCAGTGTCAGGCCAGGGCAGGTGTTTTTGGGGTGAATCTGCAAATAACAGCAGCTTTGAACACCTCACGTGATGTTTCCACAAAGGAGCAGTTCAGGTGTTCCATTACTCTTTCAGTTCCTCCACATGTGTTTGATACCCTCATTTTAGGTCTCTTTGCACCACTTGGATCTTCTGGTGGCTGTCCAGTTTTAGTTTTTCAGGCTAAACATGGGAATGCAAATGGACCCTCCTGTGCCTGGCCCTGGGCAGGCTGAGGCCTCACCAGCCACTGCTGCATTTTTCTTTCTCCTGGGTGAATCAGGGTGTTGGTGGAGGCTCCATGTGCCTGTTGGTCTGCAGGATTCCTGCTCATCCCAGCCAAAAGGAGCCGATGGACCACGAGCTGTGACAGCCACCACCTGTGTATGTCGTGACTGACTACAACAATCTGCTCTGAACTAAGCCAAAGCCAATTTTCCAAAGTTTACATAATCCCTCTGTCGTCTTGGAGGCTTTTTGGGATGCTTTGCTTCTGATACCTGGCCTGCCCAAACCAACTGGGCCATCTGCAGGGTTAATGGGATCCATGGAGCGGGGTGAGATCAGCTCAGTCGGTTTTGTTCTGTGCCTGGGGTGGGACCTGCAGAACTTGGAGTGCTGGGAGAGAGGTGGAAGTCAATAAACAACACTTGAGCACGTTGTTGTCTGAACTCCCCAAAGAGCAGCTCCTGTTTCACTCTCCTGAAACTGTTGATCTGTCTTTAAACAGCCATTGGCCCTGTATCGATCTGTGGTTTCCTTGTCATTGTACCTGGAACCACTGGAATAAAACATTCCAGCCCACCCATCCCTCCCTGCTGTGTGCAGGGGCTGCCCAGCCCGTGGGATGAGGCTGCTGTGGTGGGCTCATGGATTTGTGGAGTCCTTTGGGTTTTCCCCCTGCCTTGCTCACAGGACAGTGACACTGTGCTCCCAGGGCTGCTGCTCACCTTGTGTCCCCATCTGGGAGTGTCCAAGCCCAGGCTGGATTGAGCTTGGAGCAATCTGGTCTATGGAAGGTGTGGAAGTGGAATGAGGTGAGCTTTAAGGTCCCTTTCAAACCATTCTGTGAGTCCATGATTCTCCAATCATCTCTGGGTTGGTTTCAGTTTTCTGAAGTCTCCTCCTTTCTCCCTGTTCTCACATTAATCCATTTTCTTGTACAGAAGACCAGATGAGGTCCCTGTGAGGCCAATTCAAGCCTCTCCACAGCAGCAGAACCCAAATTCCATTTTGCTTATTTGGGAGTGAGGAAGGAGAGGCTGTTCCCTGGATTGTAGAATCACGGAATCTCCTGAGTTGGAGGGGACCCACAGGGATCATTGAGTCCAACTCGATGGGGTGCACAGACACCCCAACAATCCCACCCTGAGCATCCCTGAGAGTGTTGTCCAAAGGCTCCTGGAGCTCTGGCAGCCTTGGGACTGGAACCATTCCCTGGGGAGCCTGGGCAGTGCCTCAGCACCCTCGGGGGGAAGAACCATTCCCTAATATCCAACCCTAAACCTTCCCTGACAGCTCCAGCCGTTCCTTCAGTTCCTGCCCTTTGTCCCAGAGAGCAGAGATTTGATCTGCCCCTTGGGAGTCTCCCCTGAGTCTCCTCCAGGCTGAAATGGGAATGTCCCGGCTCCTCCCTGCACGGAATTAGTTCCAGAACAAAACCAAGGGCGTTCCCTGGCTCTCACATCTGCTTCTCATCCTTCTCCTTCCGCTTTTGTGGATCAGTGGCACTGAGAAGCCACGTTCCCCCTGTCCCCCTCTGCCACCCTGCCCGTGTCCTCGTGGCCTGGCTGCTCACGTCCTGGAGCAGCCCAGGAGGGAAGAGGGTTTTATTTGCTCCACGATTTACCCTCGTTGCCGGTGGGGTCCTGGGGGGCAGCGGGGTCGGGGCACAGCAGGAGCTGGGGCACAGGGGATCCCTGTAGGTGGCACTCACAGACCAGACTTGCAGCTGCCGGGGCCCTTCCGGCACCTGGGGAAGCTGCAAATAAATCCTGGTGCCTTGAAAGGCAAATCTGCTTCCTCCAGCCGCTGTGTGGGATGAGCTGGAAGTGCCCTTTGGGGGCTGTGTCTCGGCGTCGGGGTGGGGGAGCAGCAGGTTTTGGGGTGGCTCCTGGGGGGTCTCTCTCAGGGGAGTGTCTCTCTCGGGAGCAGGGGAGAGTCTTGCCCTGATTCCACCTGAGCCAGGTTCCACCTGGTCCTGCCAGGACTTGTTTGGGAAAGATTTTGATGATTCTGGGCCTGACAAAAGATGCCCTGGTTTGATGGAGCGATGTCACCGGCTCCAGCACAGACACGAACACCCAGCCCTGGCACAGCAGCACCCTGAGGGCACCCCAGCTTTCCTGGGCCAAATTAACTGCAGTGCTAATGAACTAACAGAGAGCGTTCCCTGTGCAGCAATATGGGCAGGACAGCATCACCCTGTTTGGTTAGATTGGATATGAGGGAAAATTCCTTTCCCAAAAGGAAGGGATCAAACCTGGCACAGCTGCCCAGGGCAGTGGTGGTGTCACCATCACTGGAAGTATTCCAAAACCCCTGGGTGAAGCACTTTGGGACATGGTTTAATGGTGGCCTTGGCAGTGCATGGTTGGACTTCATGACTTTTGGGTTCTTTCCCAACCTAAAAAATTCCATGATTCTGAGCTTTCGAGCTCTGTCTGTGTGCAGTGCTGGGAGCTGCCGCAGGATGTGAACCAAGTGCTTGTTCCTTTTCAGGCTCAGGGGGCTGTTACCCCAATTAGCACTAATTGCTGTGGCCCGTGGTGCTGGACCAGCTGCAGCTGTGCTGTGCTCCCCTCATCCCTGTTCCCTGCTCTGTGCCATCCCCTCTTCCCAAGCTCTCACTGGGGACAGGCTCCGGCTGGCGCTGGCTGGGATTCCAGTCACAAACACAAGCTGGCGGCATGGATCTGCTCGGAATTTATTTTAAACTCGAGGTAAAGTGCTCTTGATGTTTTGGATGCAAATTTCCTTCTCTAGAATGGGAGCTGCGGGGCCGGTGGAGTGCCAGGGAGCTCTTTTGATTCCAGAGCCTGTTTGCTGCTGCAGCTCCTCACGCCGCGCTCCGTGGAGTGCGAAATCACCTCTGCGGCACAGCCCGGGGAGGGAGCACTGCCGGCACACAGAGCTCTTCTCTTGCTCCCTGTCCCCTGGTTTTAATGAGGGTTTCTGTCTAAAGTTGGGTGGTTTTAGGTTTTTTTAGTGTGATTGGGGTTTTTTGGTGTTTTTTTGTTTTGTTTGGGGTTTTTTTGTGTTTTTTTGGAGGGAGTTGTTTTGTTTGGGTTTGGGGTTTTTTTAGGTTGGTTTGTTTGTTTGTGGTTTTTTGTTATTGTTTTGTTTCTTTGTTTGTTTGGTTTGGGGGTTGTTTGTGTGTGTGACAGCAGTCTGAGTGTGATTTTCCTTGTCACTGCATGGGAGAAGAGATGATCCAAGTCTCTCCAAGCCCCGCAAGGAGGCAAAAGACAGAATTATAGAATAGACAGAGGATGCTCCATTCATGGATTTTGGAGTTCTTTTTCACCGGATTCCTCCAGTACCAAATGAACCTTGGGGTTTCTTAGGTGGCATTGACCAAGGCCAGGTTAGATGAGGTTTGGAACAACCTGGAACAGTGAAAGCTGTCCCTGCCCATGGCCCATGGGTGGAACTGGATGGGCCTTAGGGTCTTTCCAACCCAAACTATCCTGGGATTATCTCCATGGGCAGCTCTCTGGGTCATGGATTGTCCCCACAAACATGCCGGGCTCTTGGTCCCACTGGGGCCAAGCCCTGGATGGGTGAGGAGATGAGCATGGTCAGCAGAGGGTCTCACAAGTTTTGTCCCATTTATTGTTCCTACACTCACTGGGTGGCTCTGGGTACTTTGGGGTGACTTTGGGTGGCTCTTGGAATTTCCTCATAAACGTTTCCAGCTGCACTCACAATTCTCCTGTGGCCGTGTCCCTCTGGGGCTCGCTGTGGGCAGGGATTGGGTGGTTTTCACCTTCATTCCATGGACACTGGTGTTCCAAAATGTGTCTCTGGGTTGGTGTGGAATCGGGTGGCACAATGGGAAGGAAGCTGGGAACGTTTGAAAACCCACTGCAGAGTCTCTGATGTCTCTTCTGTTCCACTCAACAAAGCGCCTCTACACAACGAGCAGATTTTCCTGTATCAGAAATTACCTTTACTTACTTGGCTTTTTGTCTAAATCCTCCTTCTGATCTTTATTTTTTTTCCCTTCCATCATGGAAAGGTGAATGGAAGTGGCACTTCAGCCACCAAAGCCTTTCCTTTAGAATCGCTGCTTGTTTTTTGTTTTAAAAATTTTCCAAGGGGGCTTTGCAGGGGAGGAGGAAGGAGCGTCTGCTTTTCAAGTCACTCTGGGGAATAAAAGTGTAAAGGACAGGAATGATCAGAACGGTGCTGGCAACAGAACAATATTTTATTTTTGAGTACCAGAGCTAATTGGAGAAGGAATTCACACGGCAATTTTTGCAATCTAAGGATTAGTAAACATGAAAGGGGATCTGTGCTCCTGAACGTGCGATTGCAGTGTGTGTGTGGGGGGAAACAGCCCAAAAATTAAATTGGAGATGATGTCTTGGATGTTACAATCCCATGTTTGCTTCTCACGCTGCTGGATCAAAGTCACAAGCTGAAACTCATGTCCAGGGATACCTGTTGGGGGGATGGAATTTCCATGTACCCTTGGGCTGGAATTGCCAGAAAAAGGGGATTTTAGGCCTGATTTTGTGGAAGCACTTCCACAGGTTGTGGGATTGCTGTGGATCTGAATAGATCCTGCTTCAGAAGAATTTGGAGAGCCCCTGCCCATGAAGAGATGTTTGCAGACAATTACCAGCTGCTTTAATTAACAAGGCATGTGGGGAGTATGGGGGTGATGGGTTAGAGCAGCTCCCCAGGGATTGGAACAAGGATTGGGAGTTCCTTTCCCATCCAGACCATGCTGGGATTTTGTGGTCATCCTGTTCCCAGTCATTGTGGTTCTGGGTGTTGAAGAGGTTCACAGCCAGTGCTGGGAAACGGAGCTGAAATGGCACTGAACTGTGTGGGCAACTTCCTCATTCCCTCTCCCATGGAAACATCTCCCAGTGCAGGTGTTATTCCTTCCTGCCACGCTGGAATCCTCAGGAATTGCTGTTGGCAGCACCTGGCCATCCTCAGAACGCTTCCATCCACCACATAATCAGAGCCTGGAAATGGAGGGGTTGAGGTTTGCAGGTTTGCAGACAGAAGAGCCCATTCCAGGGTCATGCCCAGGCTCTGCAGAGTACCAGGAGGTTTGTCCTGCTCCCTGTGAGGTGAAGGCAGGAGGTTTCCCTGAGGAGGTTCCAGCCCCTCCCCGGAGCATTCACTCCGCCCCGCTACGCCGCTGTTACGTTCCGGTGGTTAATTACTCTCGCTCTTTAAAAGAATAAAACCTCGTGTACTTAAAATAATCCCAATTATTTCATTGTTCAGCCTGAGCTGAGCCCAGCCACCCCCGCTCCTGCAGAACTGCTGGAAAGGAAAGGCTGTTCCTGGCAGGGAAAAACTGATGGGCATTAATGCTGTGAGCAGCAGCTGAGGGGATTGAGGTTTTGGGGGGGCCACAGTGCTGCTCCACCTGCAACCCCCAAATGCCTCACCAGGACATCCCAAGGTTCATCCAGTCCAATTCCAGTTGATGTATGGCAGGGCCTGCTGCAGTAGGATGAGGAGTGACGGTTTTAAACCAAAAAAGGCTGATTTAGACTGGATAAAAGAAAATGAGGTGGAGAGGCCCTGGCACAGGGTACCCAAAGAAGCTGTGACTGCTTTTCCATCCCTGGAAATCTTCAAGGCCAGGCTGGACAAGGCTTGGAGCAACCTGGGATAGTGGAAGGTGTCCCTGCCTATGGCAAGGGGTGGAACTGGATGATTTTTAAGGTCCCTTCCCACCCAAACCATTCCAGTGCTCCACGACGTTGCTGATACCCAGACTGGCAGCACTGGGCTGGTCTGGCTCTGCCTGCCGAGGACACCCTGGAGGAGCAGCTCCTGATGGGATGTTTCCCTGGATGGGATGGAGGGATGGCTGGGGGGGATCTCATCTTCCAAAGGGGACCCTCAAAGCAGCCAAGCAGGATCGTGGCAGTGCTTCCATCTCCGTCTGCGCCGGAGGCACAGCGGGACCTCGGGCGCGGTGGCTCAGACTCGCTCGTGCCGGGGTATATCGGTGCATTTTGATCCTTTTTTCTTGCCAGTGTTATTTTAATCCGCTTTTCTCTCACATCAAACTCCCTCTTTCTGCAGAACACAGAGAGGCATCGGGTTTGTGCCCTTTGTGATTGGTAGCAAAGGGCTGCGATAGCGCGTTTTTCCTTTAGAACTGGAGGTTTTATCCCTGTGATAACTTTAGCTTCGCCACAGTCATCGTTTGGGCTTCTCGACTGGCTCAGATGAGTGCAGGGAAAACGCTTCCCACATTTATTAGAGGAAGAGAGGGCTGTGTGTTCTTAGGAAGATTCCCACTCCTGTCAACCAGGAGTTACCTGCTGGCTCAGGTGGGTTTGGAAAGCAGCTGAGTTCAAACCAAAATCATCTTCTGCCTCCATCTGAGGTGGGCTGTGGCTTTATCAGACTTCAGATCAAGGTGTTGGTTGGCAGCACTTGCAGGGTGGATGATCACCAGGAGCAGCCTGGTTTTCCTGGGAGCTGCACAGTCAGAGGGAGCCCTTTCCCTCCAAAGCCCGTGTTTCCCACATAGAAAATAACATGTGGGGAATGGTTTTTTCGAATGAAGGAAGGATTAAGGCACAGCAAGAGCTGATTTGCCAAAGGGCACCCGGGGAAGTGGTGATGGATCAGACAGGGAAGTGGAATCCTCGGCTCAGCCAGCTCCTGCCCCACCACCCTTTTCCTTCCCTGCTCCCTGGCTGCCCAGGTCTTATGGGATAACCAGGACTTGGATTTCCATCCTCTTAAAAGAGGCAATTTAAGGAGCTTTCCAGGAGAGCAGAGCTGCAGGTCACCTCCTCGCTGCTGAAGATGTTTTTCTCTCCCTCTCTCCATCCTCGTGCTCCTTCAGAGAGCCTCTTTGCTCTCCTCCTTTCCCAGCGCTCAGAGCCATTTTCCCAGCTTCAAAAGGTTTCCTAATTACCCTAATGAGGTCAGGAGAGACCAAACGCTTCTGTGACTTAAAGCAGGGGTGGGAAGGGCTTGGGAGGGGGGAAATATCCCGACTGGTGCCTGAACGAGGTGTCGCGGGAAGGCGGCGTCTCCCTCTCCGCACGTTCCTTCTCCCACCTTCCCATCTCCAGCAGAAAAAAAAAAAACAACACCAAAAAAAAAAGGAAATGTGGACAGAAGGTCTCAAATGTATCAAACAGCTTTTAAAAAGAAATTCCTTTTGCCTGTCAAAAGAACAAACAGATACACCAAAAACTGTCAGAATTAGTGTTGGAGTAATTGCAGCAGCTCTCCAAGGTTAATGCTCCATTAACGAGCAGCTCTCACGCAGCTAAAAGCCAGGACGAGACAGGTTGTCAAAGGCTTCCAGGAGATTAAAGCGCTGCGTTCCCAGCCAAACTCTCCCGTGGATGTTGTTTGGGAGGGAGGGAAGGGGGGTGTTTGTGGGGTGGAAGCATCACCAGCCCTGGCGTTGGCGGGGAAGCGCGACCTGGAGCCCGGGGATGGTTTCCAGGCCTTGCTGAGGTCGCTGCCCCTGGGGCCTCACTCGGTTTTAAACACTCCAGGAATCTTTCAGCACCTTTAGGCAGAGGTTTAAATGTGTCCTGAGGGCAAGACTCGGGTCTGTGGGATCTGTTCTGGTTGCCAAGAGGAGTGAGGCCAAAGGCAGTGGGATGGTGGGGGCTCTGACACCTTGGGAGTTAATCCTGCCTGGGTTTCAGCCACCCCAGCCGATTCCTTGTGATCCCAGCATAATCTGGAATGGGACTGGAGCCTGATTTCATCTTCAGGCTGGTGCAAGACTCATTTAAATAGAACTGACTTTGCTCTTTTGTAGAAGAAAGGAAAACCATCCCAAACTTCCAGTGAGGAAGCATCACCTGAGGGTGTGTGATCCAGTGGTGACAGACCCAGCAGCAGCTTTGGGATCACCTTCCCAGGGGGATCTGAGTGTTCAGCACCTTCCAGCACAGCAGTGACTGCTCAAGGTGGATGTGGCTCTGAGCTCGGGGTTTGGTAAAACAGATCTTGGCCCAGGAATGTGCCCTGACAAAGGTGGGATTTTGGGATTGTCCTGTGGAGGGCTGGCAGTTGGACATTACGATCCCTGTGAATCCTTTCCAGC
>VWYP01016937.1:0-20332 GCA_013400435.1 Pycnonotus jocosus
GGGTGACTGTGCAGAGCCAGGAGCTGGCCTGGATGGTCCCTGTGTGTCCCTTCCAGCTGGGGACATTCTGTGACTCTTTGTACACCAGACACAGAGACAGAACCATGGAATGGTTTGGGTGGGAAGGGACCTTAAAGACCATCTCATTCCAGCCCCTGCCATGGCCTCAGAGCCCCTGGTCTGACAAAGGGCTCACATTTGGAATGTGCAGCTCTGTGGGTGGGCCTTTGCTTTTTTAGTTCAGTGCATTAGGAGTGAAAGGGGAGGAAACAGGGTGCAAGTGCCACCAGGAGCCACAGGAGATGTGTCCCTGAGAAACCAGAGCAGCTCACACGGCTGCTGGGCCACAGAGCTTTTGATCCAGACAGATTTATAGTGAGCTGCAAATCCATTGATCCAAGCAGATTTATAGTGAGATCCAGATCTACTGATGCCCATTTGGTGAGCTACAGAGATACTGATTCAGATTTGTGGTGATCCACAGGTCTGTTGATCCAGATTCATAGTGATCTATAGATCTATCTATGGATAAGTCCATCCATTGATAGATCTGTGTACTCTATTGAGCTCACTACAGATTTTTTTTATTATTATATTTTTTATTATTTTATTATTTACAGATTTTCCTGCAAAAGCAGAAGCAATTCTTTCCAGGTCATTCCTGGGAGGTGCTTGTACTTGTGTCTGACTTGTACTTAAGGCCCTACAAACCTACAATTTCCTCATAAATGTCCAAAGCTTCATCATACCTGTCACTGAAACCTCTTCTCTTTGAATCAACCCTTTGCTGCAGTTCATAGAATCCCAGAATTCCAGAAGGGTTTGGGTTGAAAGGAACACCTCAAAGCCCATCTTGTTCTACCCCTGCCATGGGCAGGGACAACTTCCACTGTCCCAGGCTGCTCCAAGCCCCAGCCAGCCTGGCCTTGGACACTCTCAGGGATGGGGCAGCTGTGTTATCTTTTATCAACTCCCTACAAATCCAAGGGCTGTTTTCATCCTCATCTCAATCATATCTACATTCTGCTTATTTTTTTCAGTCCTCTCTTACCTGTCTGTCCTTTCAGGGACACTTGTTGTTCTCTCTGGAATCACAGCAGCTGTTCCATGTCTTCCCTGAGGTGCAGCTCTCTCAATAAATGCAAAAACATAAGGGGCAATATCTGTGAGAAGGACAGCAGGAATCAGAGTTTGCCAAACTATTTATTAATTTATTTTATTTTAAAATTTATTTTATTTTTAAATTTATATTATTTTATGCTTTATTTTATTTAGAGCAGCCTTATTTCCCTGGAAGCCTTTATTTCTCTTGTAAGCCACTGGAGGGCAATCTTATCCTGTCCTTTGTGGGAAATGAGCTCGAAATTCCCTGCCAAAGGTTGAAGAGGCTCTCAAGAGCCATTTCCTACCAGAGAGTGCAAAGGGAAACATTCCTCTTTCTTTCCAGAGGCCACTGGGTGAAGCAGCACAGATTCCACACCCAGAGGAAGGTGCCAAGGAAGCCTACATCTGCTGGGATCTGAGTACGAAGGACCCTCAGTTCTGGTCTGGATTTATAAGGAAAATTTTTCAGTGCCTCCTCCTCTGTCAATTAAGTTGTCTTAGAGCAGCCTTATTTCCCTGGAAGTGTCCAAGGCCAGGATGGAGCAACTTGGTCTGGTGGAAGGTGTCCCTAAGGTGGAACTGGATGAGCTTTAAGGACCCTCCCAGCCCAAACCATTCTGTGATTCTGTGATTCTGATTTCTGTCATTCTTCAGCACATCCTTGCCTGGGACCAGGCCTGTTCACAGGAGTGAAAGGGGTGAACAATCCTTTAACAAATGCAACTTGCCAGCCTCTGTGACAGCAAATGCAGCCCATAGTAGTCCATTGCCAGCAAGAAAATGCAGTCAGTGGCTTCTTTCATTCCACAAATCTCACCAAGGAGCAGCTGGACAAACTTTTTCAGGTGTGAGCACTGAATTGGGCTGTGCATCCTTCTCCCTGTGTGCAGTGAATGCAGGAAAGCAGCAGAATTCCCTTCATGGAAAAGAATCAGAATTATGGAATATCCTGAGCTGCAAGGGACCCACCAGGATCAGAACCCAGCTCCTGGCTCTGCACAGACACCCCAACAATCCCACCCTGGGCATCCCTGGCAGCGCTGCCCAAAGGCTCCTGGAGCTCTGGCAGCCTTGAGGCTGTGCCCATTCCCTGGAGAGCCTGGGCAGTGCCTGTGCAGCATCCAGTGCCCAGCAAAAGGATTTTTTTTGACCTGTTGCAGCCCAAACTGAACAGTGCCAGGTCGAGCTGTGGGACTGAAGTAAGGTCTGCTCATGCTGGAGATTGGCAGTCAAGTCCCAGTCCCTGAGAAAGCAGCTCAGGCAGGCAGAACTACTGGGATAAAGAAGGAAACTGGGCTGTGTTACCAGGGATCTAAAGCAGAAGCTCAGCACAGGCTCCTGAGGCCATCAAAGTGCTCGAGAAACAGCTCAGGGGCTGATGTTGAGCACCTGCAGATGTAAAACCTCCAGCAGCCCTTGAGCACCTGGTTCTGAACACCCACAGCTTGAACTGCTGTTCAGTGAGCCCTGGGCACTGACATCGTTTGAGAGGCTCTAATTAACATCACTACAAAAATATTGTGACCTCACTGAGTCATTAGAGCAGCAAGGAGAGCTCAGCTGCTGCATGCAGGGGAGGCAGGGCTGGGGTGTCTTTCTGTAGGAGGGATCCCACAGGGAAAGAAGGAGCTGTGTCCTCAGAATGTAACTTAAGGCTTGTTAAAAGATGTTCTGTCAGATCTCTGGTCCCAGAGAGAAAATCAGCTCAGTGAGAGAAAATGAGCTCAGCCCCTCCTGTTCAAGAGTCCATAGAGAAAGTGTGGGAAATTGGTTAAAACCTAGTTTTGGTAGGATAAGAATAAGAAAGGAGGAGGGGGAAGAGCTACAACTAGTTAGAAAGGATTTTGCTGCTTAGACTCCTGAGCAAAAGTTAACTGTGCTGTGCAGGGAATCATGAAATTGCTGAGGTTGGAAAAGACCTCTCAGATCATAGAGCCCAACCATTAACCCAGAAGTACTGAGAGAACAGAGGAACAAGGGATCACAAAACAAGCAGAGGGTGAAACCATTGACAGCAGCGCAGCCCTCGGTGCTGAAATGCCATTTTCGTGTGGCACTTCAGGCAGGCACAAACTCACTGGAGCAGAGAAGGCCAAAGAGTCTGGGAAAGAGGCAGGAAAGGTGCTGAGCAGTTTGGAGAAGGTCGATGGGATGTGATGATGGGATGTCACGTCTCAATGTCATTTCTAACATGAGAATGGGAGAACACCACACAAAACTGTGGGGTTGTGTTGTGGTGCCAGCCTGGCTAGCCCTGGGCACGCCAGCAACACGTGTAGGTATGGCTCAGTCCTCTGGAGAACCCTGCCAATCCTGGGGGTCTTTGGCCCCCCTTTGGACACAGGTGGCCATGGTGAGGAGAAAAAAGGAGGGCTCTTGGAGGGGACAACGACTGAGTTTTATTGGATACCCAAGCACTGCCTTCCTCATTCTCAGGGTGTCAGACTCAGAGAGCGAGGAGTGCCCAGTTACAGCAGCTTTTATTGAGGGGAGGAGCAAGGGGTGGAGTTGGGGAAGGGACCAGAGGAGGGAAAGTAGGGAGCGGCTCTCAACATAAATGACAACAAGGCTGACAAATCCTAGAGAGAAGGAGGCAATTCCCCAGGGCCCTGTCCAATCATCTGATACTTCCCATGGAACCTTCCAGAGGCAGGGAGAGGCCTCAGGATGACGGGCAGGGAATCCAAGGACTGACATGTGGGGTGAGGGGTGGAGTGATGCGTGAAACCAGCTCAGGGGCACGAAAACACAGAGGGGAGAGTGGGGTGAACCGTGGGGAGATAACTGAGGTACACAGAACTGCAAAATACAAAGAACTGAATTTCAAAAGCAGAACCCAGTTGAAAATGCGCCACCACAGGGTTGCAGGTTCAGAACACACCAAAGGGCAAAAAGGACAGAAACCCCAAAGTAAAATCCCACCCATATAATCAGGAAAATCCCAGGGACTAAACTGGTAACCAAATATCACCATCTAATGACCTAGAACGGGAGACTTGCCCTCCAAATGAAGTTTTGCACAGAATAAACCAAACTCACAAGGGTCAATGATGGCACAACTTCTAAGAAGAATCTTTTAAAACACTTTGAAATTTTCTCTGCCCTCTTCAGCTGTGGAGGGCAGTGATGGAGAGGCTTTGGTGGGTGCTGGGAATGCAGTCAGGGCATAGAGAAATAAAAGCAATTTAATGCTTTTTATCCTTCCTGAGGAGAAGGTTCCCATTGCACCCAGCCACTCTTGTCATGGGGACACTGGGGATGTTGGGGACCTGGACAATGGTGTCAACTCTGCTTACCCAGTCCACAGCTGTCAGTTCTGGAGGCAGAGCTTGTTGTTATTCACATGATAAAATGATTTTAAACATCTCCTGTCAGCTCACTGTTTTTTGACTTCCATGACATCATTATCATCCCCAGTAGACTCTTCTTATTAAGGAAAAAAAAAAAAAAGAAAAGAAAAAAAAAAAGACACCTGTGTACATTTTCAGAAATGCTGAGAACTCAGAATCTGTTCTCACCTTCAGGGACCTTGACAAATGGTTTGTCATAAAATCAGTGGGTTGAATATGCACAACCTGGCGATGTGCTGCTCATGAACCCATTACCAGGGCTTGGAGTAACTCTTAATTTGGGGGGAGCTGCCACTCCAAACTGTCAGGTTACACTTACGTGGAGCAGATGTGCTGCACGTTGATTTATTCATGTGCTCAAAATGGAACATCTTTCTAAATAAAAGTGAAATGCAATTTTAGCCCAAGGTCATTATTAGTATTCCTTATTTTGTGCTTGTTATAAAAAGCCCAGCAACTGCATCTCAGTGATCCCAAAACCTGCTTTGGGATTGTTTAACCTGGTACACACCTTAAATTTCTTTACTTTATTACAATTGTTAAATTTAATTTTTTTTCCTTCTGTTTCATGAGATGAAGCATTTTTTTTTTAGGGTTCATAGCACAGTGATCCATCCCATTACAGCAGATTTTAATATTCTGACTGGATATTCCTTTTTTTCATCGCCAGCTTTTGAGGTTAATGGGCACCTTGGTGGGTTTTTGTTGACATGTCCCTCAAAGGATTTCTGTAAAATTTCAGTGTAACCTGAGGTTTGGACTGAGCAAACCTAAACCCAGGCATCTCCCTCATCCACTGGGATGGCAAAGTTAGGGTTAGGAGTAAAATTAAGGTCAGGAGTAGAGCTGGAGTTGATGTTAGGATTGTGCTTTTGCTGAGGTCTGCGCTAATCTTTGGGTTAGGGGTAGTTTCATGCTTAGTGTTACATTATGTTTTTATTTCTGATGAGGGTCAACATTAGCTTTAGGGTTAGTGTTTCTTTTGTGTTAATGTTGGGGTTACAGATGTATCAGAGCGTTCTGCAGGTGCATTCGAGGTGGTCTCCATGTGTAGCTGTGTGTTTTCAGTTTTATCACTTCCATGTATTTGTTCTATGCCTTTATTCTGTTTGTATAATTTATAATGGTTTGTTCCATGTACCCCTCTGTAAATTCCTCCATTTCACTTGGTTTATGCCTACACTTGCCCCGTTTGTCAAAGTGTTTGCCTGAAATCCACCCTCACCCACCACTGTCAATCTTCTGTACCCCTGTCCCTGGGACCTGTCCATCACTCCCAGACCTCACCCTGGCTCTAGAAAGTTCCACTGAGACCGTTGAGTGATTGGGCAGAATTCTGGCTGTTCCCTCCTCTGCTTTATTGATTTGATTTGATTTCTGTCTTTTATGTCCAGAGCCGCTCCCCCCAATCCACGGGTTGGTCCCTCACTGTGCCCTTTCCCTTGCTCCTCCCCTGAATTTCAGGTGCTGTGCAGGGAGATCTCTGCTCTGACTCTCTGGTGGTTGGGTGGTCCTGTGTGGATCCCAATAAACCCCAGTTGCTGTTCTTCCCTCAGAGTCCTTCCTTTTTTTCCTCGTCATTGTTCACGTTCCAGCAGCAGAAACAACAGCAAGAACCCACAGGATTGGAAAGGTATCTCAGGATACTGGACTGTGCTTTTTGGTAATGCCAGGGTGTCAGGGCTGGCCTGGTGAGGCAGGAGGAAATTCCTGAGAGACACCCTACCAGCTTTATCCATGCTCCTAGCAGATTTGGCAGCTGAAATCTGTACAAAGCTCTCTCTTTCTTATTCATCACTGGGGTCAGTTTTCACATTTATCCAGGATTCTTGATTATGTGTTTTTACATTTAGGTGAGTCTTGCCTACGTCTTCTCCAGCCTGATCACATTCAGAAGATGCTGCATCGCAGTCACAGCTTTTTATGCTCCTTTCCAGGATTTGGGATCAACCCCTATGCATTTCAACAAACGCTTGTCAGGGAGTTTGATCCTTCTATTTACCCTGCAGAGTTCTGGCTGCCTTGGAGTCAGGGTAGAGCCACCTTCCCCTTCCCCTCAGCAGTGCTGGGACCTTTGCTGCAGCCCAGGGCACAATTGCAGTTACTCCCTCAGCAGATTTGGGGTCCCTGCTATGGCACTTCCTTGTCTCCTCTCAGTTTCTGCAGTGGCCTTTTCCTTCCTGGGCAAACATTTCCTCTCCAGCCGTGTCCTGTGTCATTGTAGAGATGCCATGACATAAAGAGTGACTCAGTAAGATCTTCAGAAGGCTCTTTATTATGGCCCCATGCTGTCTTTTATGCAGTTTTTACAAACCTCGAGGGTAACTTCTAATTGGTTAATGCCTTTCTTGGTGGGAGAGAGCAAATCCATGGCTGTGGCTGGCAAAGAGGAACTGTGGCACTTTTGATGGCTGGCGAAGATGTGGAATGTGATAATTATTGTGGAGTAAAAGATCCACAGGAGCAAATAGTGGGAATCCAGAGTTGATCTGTGAATTATCTCCAGGCTGACCTTGGGGATCCATTGCCTGTGCCTGGAGAGGTGACTCCCAAGGCAGGTGATGCTGCTGGGAATATGGCAAACCAAAGGGCTGCGTGTGGACAGGATTTTTTTAAGAGACTTTAAGCAGTTGCTGATTTTTCCCCAAGGGAAAAGCTGTCAACAACAAACTTCTTTTAAAACAAATTCAGCAAACAACCAGCAATTTCTCAAAGTAGTGTTTAGTTAAAATCCCTACCTATCACACAAAAAACCCAAGTTTGATTCCCCCGAACGGAAAACCAACGAAACACCACCTACAAAAATTGTTTTGAGAAATTGCTGGTTGTTTGCTGAATTTGTTTTAAAAGAAGTTTGTTGTTGACAGCTTTTCCCTTGGGGAAAAATCAGCAACTGCTTAGCAAGCTAAAATCTCTTAAAAAATCATGTCCACAGCTGGGCTGGGACTGCAGGGCATGATCCATGTGGCTCCCTGGGCATGGAGAAGGGTCAGTGGGAGGTTTCCATCTCTGGGAAGAGAAGGGTGGGGAATTCACCTGGCATTGTTTGTGCCCTCACACCAATCAGCTTAACCACAGAAAGGTGTTTATCACAGAGTGATGGAATCATTCAGGTTGAAAAATCTCTCAGATCATCAAGTCCAATCATCAACCAGCACCACTATTGTGTTCACCCTAACCCATGTACCCAGGTGCCACATCCACAGGTTTTATGAGCATTTCCAGGGATGGTGACTCCACCACTGCCCTGGGCAGCCTGTGCCAGTGCCTGAGCAGCTGGGAAGATATTTTCCCAATACCCAACCTAAACCACCCCTGGCACAGCTTGAGGCTGTTTCCTCTCATCCCCCTCGTTCCCTGCAAGCAGAGCTTGTCAGGAAGTTGTGGAGTTATTACTTAATAAACCATTAAACATCTTCTTATCTGGGCCCAGGGTAAAGATTTCCTATCACAATACAAACAAATGCCAAACAACCCCTGAAATGTTATTTTAGCCCATTTTTCACAGCATCCCCCAGACAACCCTGTGGATGTGCCAGAAAGGGGTCCTATGACCTTGTTCAGAGCTCTCCAGATGCTGCCTTGAGCTCTGGATTAATCATTTTCCTTCCCCCCACCCTAATTTGACTCGATTTTCTTGCTTCTGTTCAATGCAAATGCAGCATCCAGGAGTGGAACTCGATCCATGTGGGCCCCTTCAGCTCAGGATGTTCCATGAATCTGTGATTCCATAAATGGGTGCTCACACCTAACTCTTCCCCTGCAAGCTCAGCTGCCCCAGAATTCCTTCACAGACCCTCTGGCATTCAATAATATTTAGCAATGGATCATATAGAAGGTGTTTAATGATTAATGGTATTTGGAAAAATATCATATACCCTGAGAAGTTTTACACTTTCTCTATTCCCATGCCAGCAAGGGAAGATTTGCAGCGTGAGGTAATTTTATTAAACCAACTGATAAAACTGGAAAAAAAGAAGAGAAATGCTTTGGAAATTCACAATTTTCTTTGAGTCTTAACCAGAAACTGCAAATTTCTTGTCAAGTTCTGGCTGAAAATAGCTGTGCTGAGTTTCACTTAATTTTTTAAAATCAGTTTGGAATCAAAGGATGGTCGGTGAAAATGGGGAGTGTGGTAATTATAATGAAATAAAATGTATTGCAGGAGCCAGGAGCAAATAGTGGAAATCCAGAGTTTGTCTCTGAATTAGCTCCAGGTTGACCTTGGGGATCCATTGCCCATCAGCAGCTCTAGCCCACAATTCCTTTCACTTCCATCCCAAGGGAATTTTCCATGCTCTGAAAGGAGCATCTCTGCTGTGTCTGTCGTGGCCTCCAGAAGATTTCCTGGAGCTTGGAGAAGCTCTGGGAGTGCTACAAGATGCTTCACTTCCTGTGAACCCAAGAACAAACCCCCTTTCCACACATTAATTATAGGTTTTGCTGAAGAAAGTCCAAGGAAAAGCAGAAGCAGATGGGAAGAGATATTTAGACACTTTAACTATCTCTTCCTGTGCCTAATGGAAGAGGGTTAAATGTTGAATTCCATAACTCTTCAAAACCTTTGGGTGAGCACTGACTGAGGCAGTTCCAAGTTGCTGCATTAACTGTGAAATTGTCCAGTCCCAGCTGGGCTTTGCCAGGGCTGGAAATTCCTGGGGCTGTGCTCCTTTGGCAATGTGCAGGTGGTGGAAATGCCTCTGGATAACGACAGCCCGTGAGCAGGCGGGTTTTGATCTGTGGGATCCACACAGGGCACAGTCACCTCAGATGGATGTGAGGATACAGACGGGCACTTAGTCAGGAAGTCAGAGGAATAAAGAAAATACAATTTACAGCTGCTAAAAATCAACAGTGCCGTGCTCAGGATGTCCTGGACATTCCCTGTGTGTGTCGCTGCTATCCAAGGAATATTTGCACCTCTGTTTGCTTATGGGGCTGTCTGAAGTTTGGGGGACTGGGAATGGTGGAGTTTTCTTTGCTGTGGCAGCCCCTGAGCTCACAAATTCCTGGACTGGGATATCTCTGATAAAAGCTCTTTGGATTAAATAAACTCCACTTCCATCAGCCATTTTGTTTCACAAACATGAAAAAAAAAATCCCCAAATCCTTGATGTGCAAGTGCTGTTCTGCCACGAACACCACATTTTTGTCCAATGGACTGTAGATACATGGATATGTTTGGAAAACAGGGAGGAGTTAATCAAATGGACACCAAGCTAAGAATGTTCTGGGAATGCAGAGTCATCCCTGGAGAACAGCCTGGCTTAGCAGGACCTTCCTTGATCTCACTGATCAGGCACCTTTCCATCACCTTTCCTTGCCTGAAGCAGGAGATGGGAAGTGAGGGCTCAGTCCCTACAGGAAGGTTCTTTTTGGGCATCAAAGAGCTAAGGAAGGTCCAGGAAAAGAGGTGTCAATCCATGACCTTGGCACGGAATCCCCAAATGATTCGGGTTGGGAGGAACCTTAAAGATCAGCAGGTGGGGTTTGCTCACTGCTGCATTGGCCAAAAAGGCAGAAGCAAGGAAGGGTTTATGCCTGGAAGTGTCCAAGGGCAGGTGGGACAGAGCTTGGAGCACCTGGGGTGGTGGGAGGTGTCCCTGCCCATGGCAGAGGGTGGCACTGGATGAGCTTTAAGGTCTCCTCCAACCCAAACCCCTCTGTAATTCTCTGATATGATTCTACAGCAGGAGTGTGAAATTTCACCTCAGCAACAAATTTCTCACTGTGCCTGAGCAAGAGCTGGAGGAACTGTCTGGGAACAAACACTTTTTTCTGTTTAATAGCTTTGCAAACCTTGCTCCTCATCGGGGCAGGCTGGGAGATGCCAGGCTGGGAATCTGGAGGTGAGAGCCCAAAAAACCCACTGTGCCCTCAGTCTGGATTGATTCAAATGTAAGAAATCCACTCATTTGTCAGAAATTCACTCTTTTTCTGAAAGATATTCTGGCAGTCACTATGCCTGTGATGGGCATGCTGTTACCACGAGTTTGGGATAAAAAAAAACAACCCACAAAATTTACAGTGTATTTTACTTTATTGTCTTGCTGAGTGGCTCACATGTTTGGATTGGGGTTTATGCACAGCTGAACTTTAATTTTTGTTTAAAAGTAACATAACTTAACAAACTCCTTCAGCCCAAGAAGCACAAATAAATTATTTAAGTGTTAGAAACCCTTTGAAGAGAGGCTGAGGAGCACTTTGCCTGGTTTTTTTGTTGGTGGTTTTGTGGGTCCATTTATTGATTTATTTTAAGAAAAGGACAGNGCCCTTTGAAAAGAGACTTTGAAGACAAACTGCCTGTTTTGTTGGTGGTGGTTTTGTTGGTCTATTTATTGATTTATTTTAAGAAAAGGACAGAAATGAACATTTAAATTCCCTTCTGTTTCAACTGGAACAGCTGTAATGAAGCCCTAAAAGCTTGTTTGTAAATAAAAGACAATGCAATTCTCACAATTCTCGTGGTTGTTATTAGTTGTAAGCTGTTTTAGTGATTTTTTTGTGTTCTATTTTAAAGTCATAAGTACATATTAATTTTAAAAAAGTGTTATCTCAACTTCTTAAAGTGACTAGTGGTGATGAATTGATTGATGTGACTTTATTAATTTGCTATATTTATAGTTAATGTCTTATATGCTTTAACATCCTTTTCTAATTATCCAAAACACACGTGTCACTTCAAAATCCTTATTTTTGTTTTCTATTTGCTTGAGGCATTTCTTAACTCCTATTATTAACAGTTTTGTTTTAAAAATGTATTAAAGAACATCACTTGGGTTTATTGATGTAAAAATCCACCTCTCCCAGGAGATGGCAGAAGAGCCCTGATGATGGCCAAGGACAGTCACTGCTGGGTGATGGATGTTTAAACACTGGGAAAAATCTGGGAGCTGTTGAGCTCCGAACCAAATGATGAAAATCTCACAGATTTACAGCCAAGGCCTTTCCTGCTGTCTGTAAATTCTCCCGTTCTGCACACGGTGATATGTCAGGATTGGGTTTTGTGTCCCTGGGGCTGAAGCAAAAGGAAAAATCATCTGGGAGCAGCAGAGGAGGGTGGAAAGGGCTGTGCTGGCTGTTGGGAAGATGTTGGGCCAGAAGTGATGGGATGACAGAGTCAGGTTTGAGGTTAGGACTGGGACTGGAGGACTGAATTCCTCAAAATGAGATCACCATAATCCCATTTTATAAGGCTGTGGGTGGGAGAGGATGGAAACTGGGGTTGAGAGAGCCACAAAGCTGCTGTGCCTGGCTGGCTGTGTGTGCAGTGAGGCTGTGGAACAGAGAGCAGGGATTTTGGGTGGCAGAGCTGGCAGAGGGTGTTGGGCTGGCTGAGATTGAGTTGAAGCTGCTCCAGCTTGGGACTGACACCTGGAGTGGGATGTGGAGGTGTCAAAAATGATACCTTGAAGGCATCAGGCTGCCTGGTCATAGAATACCAGAATGGTTTGGGTTGGAAAGAACCTTAAAACTCATCCAGTCCCACCCCCTGCCATGGCCAGGGACATCTTCCATTATCCCAGGTTGCTCCAAGCCCCATTCAGCCTGGCCTTGGACACTTCCAGGGTTGTGGCAGCCACAGCTTCTCTTGGCAACGTGTGCCAGAGCCTCTTCACCCTCACAGAGAAGAATTCCTTCCCAAAATCCCATCTAAACCTGCTCTCTTTCATCCACTGAGGAGCTGTGGCAGCGCATTGAGCCCAGCCAGGGGGGCTGTACCCCCAGCTCGGGGTACCAGGTGTGACATGGCCAACACCCCAAAGGTGGTTTAGGTGGCCAGCACCAAGGGCAGAGACAAACCCCTTTTTCTGGGGGGTTCTTCTGCAGCTTTTCTGCTGCAAGAGGCTTGTTCAACCCCGCTGTGTGTCCTCAGGCAGCTGTCCCACCTCCTGCTCACACACACTCTGCAACTCAGTGCCTGTTTTCCAGCAAGTTGCTCTTGATCTACCAGCCTGAACAGGCTTGAGCTCCATGAATATTTAATGTTATACTCCAGTTATTCATAGGAAGCTGAATAACTTGAAGAGGCAGCAGAGGAAAAGGCTCATGGTTAAGAGGTCTTAGATCTGCTGTTCGAGGGGTTTTGTGCAGGGGAGCCAAGACTGAACCTGAACAACTCAATTGTCTTCTGCAGTTTCCAAAGTGAGTTCAGACCAATATTACAGATATCTGACAGATATTTCAGATGTCCCCAACAAAAACAAGGAGCCTGAATACCAAGGGCCATGTTTTAGACAAGTGCAGAGTTCATCAGGCACCAGTGACCTTAACCCTGCCCTCCAACGAGGCTGAGATGGAGGAAGAGACAACCCAACCTTCTTTATCCCAAACTATAAAATCTGCACTCCCGGAAATTGCTCTGTGGTTTCTTTGTTAAAAAAGTCAAAGTTTAACCAGGTCACCTTATCTGCTACGCTATTTTTTTTTTTTAATCTTTCTTTTGTTTTATCCCTGAGGTCTTTGCACACCTTACTCTGCTTGGAGTCTAAATTTAGTGAATTCAAGAGTTTTCCAGAACAACAGAGGCAAAAGGCACATACTGAATGATACAAAAATCTTCTTTTCTTTCAAGGTGTATAAACAGCTGCCCTTTCATTTTAACAAAGACCTTCCATCTCATTTGTCATAGAGAAGTGTAACACCACTGCAAATAAAGATCATGTGTGGAAAAAAAAAAATCTCACTTGCCAGATCAAGAATCTAAACCATGTAACTGTCTCCAAGATTACCGTGGAAACCAAATTACTGCTAAAAGGACATTAATCTGTCTCTGACCCTGAAATGCTGTAGTGAAGGTTTTTTGTTGCTACCCATTAGCTCTGCCCAGGAATTTCTTCAAGCATTTAGGAATTAAACATTAATTGCCTGTGAGGGTGAATAAGCCATGAAGTTACCTCCACAAACCCTCTCCCAGATCAAAGCAACACTCAAAACTAAGAGAAGAAAGAGATTTTTTTGGTATTTTTCGAGCTGCAATTTGCATGATTCAGGTGCAATGGAGTGTGGCTTTTGCATGGGAATATTTCTGCCAGAACATGCTTGGCATCCACAGGCTCCGTGTCCAGGATTTAACAAGGACTGGATCGATCTCTGCTAAAAAAAGTTCTTAAGTTTAAAGAAATTTAAAGTGCAATTGCGTTCATCTGGCTCAGCATCCCCACTGAGAAACAATCAACCAAAGACCTCAATGAAGAGAATCTCTGAGTGGGAAACTGCTTAGTATATAAAAAAAAATAATAGTTTTCTATTAGAAGTGAAAAACCCCTTTCTGTATATACTTCTAGACCCTTTAAAAACATGTTTTGATTAATTTTTGCTGGTTTTTTCCTGGCTGCTCTACCAGTTAGAGGAGACTTTGACAGAAAACAGCTCAATGGGGAGCAGAAAGGGGTGTTCAGGAACCAGAATCCAAGTACTTTGTCAGATCTTTCCCCTGTAAGTCGAGCTCTGTCTCTTGCTGCCACCAGTCACTTGGGTTTTCTGCTTAGAAAAATGTATTTCTTGATTTAATTTGGAGATTTTCTTTTTATTTTTCATTTTTATTTTATTAAAATTTTCCCTTTTTTTTTCGACTGAGAGGTGAAAGCTGTGTCCAGTGGGGGGATGTGCCACAGGATTCTCTGAAGCTTCATGTAATTGCTCTGGAGTGGAAGAGTGTCCTCCCTCCAGGAGGAGATAAAATGTGCACTTGGAGGAGTCTGAGCTCAGCTGATGACGTTGTGGAAGGGGAATATGTAGAACAAAGGTCAGAAAAAAGGTCAGAGAGGACAATTGACAGCTGGAATTGCAGGGACTGGTTCTCTCTTTGGCAGGAACCTCTGCTGGAGCTGAGGTTAATGACCTTCTGCCCCAGCAGGGATCTGGGATTCAGCCTGTCTGGGATCGTAGGGAAACACCTGGACAAGCAGCTCATTTACTGGGTTAAACCCCCCTCATTTTGTCATAATGCAGAATCCTTAATTCCAATGTCACTTTTGTTTTATTTTATTTCATTTTATTTTGGTTTGTTTTATTTTGTTTCTGGGAATGACTAAAGATCTGTGTCCTAATTCACTGGAAATTAATTATTGTGAAAACCCCATGGAGTGAAAATTGTTCCAGTGTCTGTGTGTCTGGGCAGTGTCTGTGTGTCTAGCCATATCCCACTCTGGATACAAACTGTTCTTCAGGTGATCAAAATACCAAGAAATTTATACTTATCATCACCACTACCATGAAAGTGATTTTCAGGAATTTCACATTTGATTTGATGGCATTAATCAATTTATATTTCAGGATTCAAAGCATAAACACACCTGTATAAACACACACCATGTAGTTCACTGGATACTTTTGTTGATCCATTGATTATTCATTGGTCATTGAAAGAATTATTATTTTTATTAGGCAACTATCAAATAAATGATAAAAAAGGCACAAAGATCGTGAGGCTGTTCTTGTACCGTACACATGAGTACAATTATAGGTGTTTGTCACAGGTGGAGTGGTTGTGTGTGGATCAGCAGGGAGAAATTGATGTGAAAACTCTCAAACTGTCCAGGACAAAATGAGTTCCGACCCTCTGTGCAATGCACTGCAACTGAAAATGGGGTAAGAAAAAATAATTTCAGCTTCCTGAAATAGCAGAGAGAAGGTCCAGGTTCACTTCATGGCCAGACAAGTAGAAGCAGAATTATTTGTTCTACCTGTCCCACAAATGCTGAAAATTACTTGGTTAAAGGGAAAAACGAATCTATATTTAATTTTCAGTGGGACCAGTTAAAATTAAATGGTGTTGAAAACACGACATTTCGTTCTTGCTCTGTCTTTGGGAAAATGAGATTTTTAGCTCCACTGTGGGTTTTTCATTATTTTGCATCAAAAAATCTTGCAAAACACAAACAATGCCTCTTTATGCCCTTGAGGGATTATGTGTCTGCTTTTCAGCCAACCTTTGCCAAAAGCATCCTGGCACCTGCTGGAAGCAAAACAAATGAAGAGAAGCCTTTCTGCAGTTCGTGGTCACTTCTCATCAAGGAAGGGAACATCAAGAAAACAGCTCCAGGCACGTCCTGCAGGAGCTCTGAAATAACAACCCACCAAACCCAAATGGCAGCAGAGTCCTCCCATGATCTGGGTGATGGAATCCTTTCCTCGTGGATCTCCCTCATCCTCTTCATCCAGCCATGTGCTGCCAGTAAAGACCTTGCCCTCCACATTTCCAGCCTGAATGGAATCAAGGAATCACTGAGGTTGGAAAAGACTTCCAAGATCATCAAATCCAATCACTGACTCAGCAACACCAGCTCCACCCTTAACCCATGTCCCCAGGTGCCACCATCCACGTGTTTCTTGAACCCTTTCAGGGATGGTGACTGCACTGCTGCCCTGTGCCAGTGCCTCACCAACCCTTTCTGTGCAGAAGCTTTCCCTGATGTCCAACCTAAACTTCCCCTGGCAGAGCTTGAGGCCACTTCCCCTTGTCCTGTCCCTGCTCCTTGGGAGCATCCTGACCCACCCCTGGCTGTCCCCTCCTGTCAGGGAGCTGTGCAGAACCACAAGGTCCCCCCTGAACCTCCTTTTCTCCAGGTTGAGCCCCTTTCCCAGCTCCCTCAGCCTCTCCTGGTGCTCCAGCTCCTTCCCCAGCTCTGTTCCCTTCTCTGGACATGCTCCATATCTTTTTTTGGCCTGAGGACCCCAGAAGTGCTCCAGGATTTGAGATGCAGTCACATCCCAGCTCTCTGGTGGAAAGCTGCCCATCCTCAGCTGCTGATCCCTCCCAGACCCTGCACAGCACAGACATGGAGCTGCTGCCTGTTTTTAGAACCCTGAGTGCTCTGGGAGCCTCCAGGCAGCCATTCATGGAGCAAGAGGATGTGGAGAGGTGAGATGCTGACCTCCAGGCAGCCATTCATGGAGCAAGAGGACATGGAGAGGTGAGATGCTGACCTCCAGGCAGCCATTCATGGAGCAAGAGGACATGGAGAGGTGAGATGTTGACTCTGCCTCGCTGCCCAGTCCATCCTGACTCCAGATCTGTGTCTTTGTGTGCAGCAGAGGATCCTCCCTCAGGGAATCCCACAGGACACAGCCTTGGGCTGCAGGAGGAGAGGTTCAGGCTGGGCATTCAGGAGAAGTTCTTCACAGAAGGAATTCCTGGGCACTGAAAGGGGCTGCCCAGGGAGGAGGGTGGAGTCCCTGTCTCCAGAGGGATTTGGGGAGAGCCTGGATGTGGCACTCAGTGCCATTGTCTGGTTGGTATGATGGTGTTGGGCCATAGGTTGGACTCAATGATCTCAGAGGTCTTTTCCAACCTATCTGATCCTGGGATTCTGAGATCCTGGGATTCTGGGGTTCTGAGATCCTGGGATCCTGGGGTTCTGAGATCCTGGGATTCTGAGATCCTGGGATTCTGGGATTCTGAGATCCTGGGATCCTGGGGTTCTGAGATCCTGGGATTCTGCGATTCTGAGATCCTGGGCTTCTGGGGTTCTGAGATTCTGGGATTCTGGGATTCTGAGATTCTGAAGTCCTGGGATTCTGGGATTCTGAGATTCTGGAAGCCTGGGATTCTGGGGTTCTGAGATTCTGGGATTCTGGGATCCTGGGATTCTGGGATTCTGAGATCCTGGGATTCTGGGGTTCTGGGATCCTGGAATTCTGGGGTTCTGGGATCCTGGCATTCTGGGATCCTGGAATTCTGGGGTTCTGAGATTCTGGGATGCTTTGCTCACTGGCTCAACTCTCACACAGACCAGCTCCTCTCTGGCCTTGCTGTTGGGGGCAGGGGATAAGCTGAGGAATTCTGGGTCACCTTTTCACAAAGGTAAACAGAATATTGGATCCAACTGTCTGAGCACCTTCCAGCAGGCAGAACCTGGCACTCCCTTTGCCCCACGTGTCTGTGGGTCACTGCCAGTGGGATCAGCAGGGCTGCAAAGCAAATAGGTGGAAAATCAAGCAGCACCATCAGCCCCTGTTAGCACGTGTGACTCTTCACTGCAAATGAAGATGATGTCTGCTTTGGGGGGTTGTCTTCCCCACCCTCCTCGTTCCCCCTCCTCCAGGTGATGGATGTTGCCAATTCTGTTACTCCTAATGGAGATTTATTCCGAAATAGTTCCTCAGTGCTCACTGCTGACCCCCCACTTCCATGTCTTCATCTTGGCAAGACCATCCAGGCTGGGAAGAACAAGCCCAGGATCTGCTCATCTCCCCATCATCTTGGGGGTTTATATTTTTCTGAAAGTGAGATTTCACCTGTGCTTCTATCTACTGAGATAATGAATATCATTACAGCTCCTCACCAGGACCCTGAGATGACCTTCTGAAAGACAAAGACCTTGTATAAAAAAAAAAAAAACCTTTAAAAAGGCCAACAAATATTGGAGATGTAGCCGTTTTCATTCTTTTTATTTCACTAAAGGTAGAAAATCGAAGGGAAATTGGGAAGAGCATACCAGGGAGCCTGGGCTCAGGCCTGTGGTGGGGCTTGCAGAAAATTGTTCCAGATGACAACATTATTATTTACATCTCTGTGGTGGGGTCATTTAATCCTGAGGGTATTAAAGAGTAGAAAGAGGGGGCACAGAAAGTGCATTTTTGTTTTGAAGAAGGGCGACATAAAATGGAGATGGGGAAGGGAATGTGAATTTTTTGGGAAGAAGGGCGACAAAAGATGGGAGATGGGAAGGGCAAGCAGCCATTCCAGGTTCAGGCTTCAGGCACCTGCTCCCACAGCTTCTCCCAGGGCCACGAGCCTTTCTGAAAGGGGAATTTTCAATAATTAAAATCTGAAATCTGCTCACTGAGAGAGAGAATGAGCAGCTCTTAAAAAAAAAAAAAAAAAAGATTGCATTAAAGCTATATTTAAGCAGAGTTCAGACAGATGGAAAAGACCAGTTGAGGAGGGCTAGAAATCACCACAGGGATATTGTTGTGTGTGATAAATTGAAGAAATTCCAAGGGAAATGCTACACATCAAAATAATCCACTGGTAGTTAGGGAAGAAAAGATGTTTAAACCCTTCAGATTGCCCTAAATCGTACCAAAAGTGATGAGAAGTGTTTTTGTGGCTCTGCTGCCAACTCGTGCTATCTTTAAAAACAAACCCACATGTTCTGCAATATTTTGAGCCTAAAAAAGTAACTCAGCTGTGAAAAAAAGCCAGATCTGGCTGTGTGGATTGCGTACTTCCCACTTATCCATATTTGAATGTCTTTCAAGTGTAACCTTAACTGAATAATTTGAGTTTATTGTGCTTGTTTTGAGAAAATTATCTCATCACAGAGCAATCACAACATCCTTGTGAGGCTGATTGGAGAAAGCCACGTTCAGAGAGGAGTTAGGAGCTGTTCCCTGTCAAACCAGGGTGTTGCACCAAGCGTGATTCTTTAGGAATCTGTGTGACCCAGCAGGATCCAATATTTCCATTCAACACTTCGTATTGAACAGACATTGCTGACATTTGCAGATGAAACCTGGCTGTGAGAGATGATTTGTACAGAGAGAGGTTTCAGAGGAAGAGTCTGTTCTGGAGCCTGAAGGTGCTGTCCTGTATTTTTTTAAGGAATAAACACCAGCAGGTACTTGCCAGGTAATCCAGCAGGAGTGGAGCAGCTTTGCAAAAAGCTGGGGATTATTATGGATTATATTTTGATGTGGGATATAAAATTGGAAAAACAAAACAAAACAAAACAAACAAAAAAAGGCAGGGACACCTTTCACTGTCCCAGGTTGCTCCAAGCCCTGTCCCATCTGGCCTTGGACACTTCTAGGGATCCAGGAACAGCCACAGCTTCTCTGGAAAACTCTGCCAGGGCCTCCCCAGCCTCACAGGGAAGGATTTCTTCCCAAAATCCCATCTAACCTTACCCTTTGGCAGATTTATAGCACAAAAGTTATACAGCTCCCCCAGACTTCATGGGAATCACCTGCAGGAATATTTGGAGAATGTACTCAAACAGCTCATAATGAACAGAAGGATTCAGACCTTCATTCAAAGCACAAAAAAGCACCTTGTACTCTGAGGACCAGTTCTTGTGTCCTCAAAATTATAAATAATGTTGACCCAGCAGCAGGTGACATTTGGCACGGACCTGGAGTGAAAGGAGGAAGATTCCTGGATTCTCTCCTCTGTGTTCTTTGCTGGTCCCTGTGGATCCACAGCAGAATGAGTGCAGTGCTTGTACTGGGCTTGTCTGTGAAAATCCCTGGGATTAACGGGGACAGAGCTCCAAATCCAGCTCCACCCAGTGATTTGTGTCACCTTCTGTCACCCTGTGGGAAGCTGCTGCTGGCTCTGCTAATTCCCAGAGAAATCTGGACCCGTGGATGTTCTGATGTAAATATAATCCTCAGAGAGAGAGATGCTTGGGGTAACATCCCCCTGCCACAAATCCTAATTCCAGGAGCTGACATTCCTTAACAACCTCTTCAATGCTCCCTTGTGTGACTCTCTAAAGTGGAATAGCACTCAGCAGTTTTGGGCTTTCAATTTGGATTTGATGTCGGTTTTTCTCCCCCAGATCCCTGTGAATTATGGTCACCATGACCTGCCTCAAGTGCAGAGTCTGCATGGCTCTTCCTCTGCGAGGGCTGGGTTGAAATTCTGATTTAATCCTTTGTGAGGTTACACAAGGAATGGTGCTCAGGAGAAGGGTTCATCCCTTTTTGAGGCCAGGAGGAATGTGAGGGACAAGTCTCGTGTGGGTTCTTGCCTCTTTTGTGATGAGCTACAAAAAAACCAGGGAAGTGACCTCTGGGAGCAGGAAGAGCACCTGCAGAGCCCTGAGGCTGTCACAGGCTCAGTTCAGAGCAGAGCTGGGCCAGGGTGGGTCACTGCTCACCCTGAAGGAGAAACCAGAGCATCACAGAATGGTTTGGTTAGAAAGGAC
>VWYP01016938.1:7468-34770 GCA_013400435.1 Pycnonotus jocosus
AAATCACTTCCCTTTTCTGAAATGTGGCTTCCATTTTGGTGTCTGTAATTACTTGAGAGATTGTATTTCAGACAGCAATTGCAGACTCAAAAGACTTATTTTCATACCCATGGTTCATTACGTATCTGTAAATCATGCAATAAAAACAGTTTAAGAAATTATTTGGCAAAAATTAATTGAACCAGAAAAAGAAGAAAAACTACTCATAGAAAAATTAAGTAAGAATGTATAGTACCTCCATGTTATTGACAGTGCCTGGAAACATAGCCATGGAAATTCAAATCTGTTCTGCTGTTCATGGAAAATAGATGTTGCCTCTTATCTTTCTGACTCTCTCTTTGTGTCAGTGACCTTTGGCATCTAAGTTAAATGAGTTCCCCATTCACTGTGAACACTGTACTTATGTGATAATGTATAAACTGTGCATAGCCAGGCTGCTTTAGAAGTTTCTTTTATAGCAAGCACATCTGTGTGGTTCTGCAACTGCAAAAATTATGGGGCAGAGCTCAGAATATATATGCAGAATTGGAGCCACAGTGCCTCAAAATTATAGGATGAAAAAGGGAGTGGAATAATTGAAAAAAAAAATTAAATACTACAGTGTATGTTGAGTTTCACTTGATATGAAGTATGATGAATAAACAATTCAGATAATCTTGAAATACTAGAATAAGTTCTTTTTGAAAATGTTATCTTTCCCAAAGAAGGTTATTTTAGTGGGATTCAGCCTCTGAAAGTTTTTCTAATAGGTGTATCGATGACTTTGCTACAGCAATTTGACTTATCTGAGCCAGCTTTCAATGCTTAGCTATTACCTGCAATGTATTCCTTACAACCCACAGCTAGTTCTGAATAGCAAAATATTCATGGAAAATATTTAGGGAAGGAAACAAGTTGTTCTAAGATTAATGATATGCCTGCAGTAGTAAAGATATCCAATTTAGTTTACATCTGTTGAATGATTTGAGAGTGTCACACAGATGTTGTGACAATGGTGAAACCAAGACAATTCTTGCTGCCAAATTGCAGAGGTATAGGTTTGATAGAGGGAGTGTAGGATGAAGAATTTTCTGGATGATCATGCCCAAAGAGCTACAGTAAATTGCTCTGTCTGTGTCTGAGGGGAGAGTGATGAGTGATGTTCTCAAGATCCTTATGGGGACACATACTGCTTAATATCCTAATCAATGGCACTGACAGTAAGATATGGTGCACCCTCAGCAGGTTTGGAGATGACATAAAGTGATGCAGCTGACACACTATAGGGAAGGGGTGATATCCAGAGGAACCTTACTGGCTTGAGGAGTGAGCTCAAGGGAACTTCATGAACTCCAACAAGGCCAAGTACAAAGTGCTGCACCTGGGTTGGGGCAATCCCCAGAATCATGACAGGCTGGGGGATAAATGGACTGAGAGCAGCCCCACAGAAAAGAATTTGAAGAATGGAGTCTTCCTCCAGTCTGGGGATAAACAATTGGACATAAGCCAACAGTGTCTGTATATAGCTCAGAAAGGCAATCATATCTTGACAGAATCAGAAGAAGAATGACCACGTTGAAAGTGGTGATGGGTCCAGTTCTGGGCTTGGTAATTCAAGAAAGACAAGGTACAACTCAGAAGATCCAGCCAAGGGCACAAAGATGATGAGACTGAGGCATTTCTCTTGTGAGGAAAGTCTGGGGGAGCTGGGCCTTTTAGCCTGGAGAAGAGGCAGCTGAGAGAGGGTTTCATGAAAGCATACAAATATCTTAAAGACAGATGTCGTGAGGATAGGCCCAGACTCTACTCAGTGAAATTCAGTGATGGTAGGAAGGGCAGTAGGAACAGATTGGAACACAGGAAGATCCACCTGAATATGAGGAAAACGTTCTTTACTGTAGGAGTGACAGAGCACTGAAACAGGCTGCTCAGAGTGGTTCTGGAGTCCTCCCTCTGGAGATACTCAAAAAACATAGCTGGACATTGTCCTGTGCAACCTGCTGTAGGTGAATCTGCTTTATCAGGGATGTTGGATTAGATGATCTCTAGACCCCTCTTCCAACCCCAACCATTCTGTGACTCAGTATGTCTCTGTGTGATTCTTCCCCTCTGTTCCATACTTGGGAGTCTCCAGGCTGAGCTGAGAAGTTGTGGTTGACCCATCACTGAAAGTTTTCAAGGCCAGGTTGGATGGGGCTGGGAAGAACCTCATCTGCTGGAAGGTGTCCATGCCCATGGCAGCAGGGTTGGAAGCAGATGAATTTTGAAGGTCCATTGCAATATAAATGTTTCTGTGAATCTATTATTATATGAAAATATTAGTTCTTGGAATAATTTCTCATGTGTAATATTGATACATCATCTCTAATTTTGGAATTTAGTGCTATGATCACCAGCTTCCTTTATTTTAACATGATCCTACACTGCATCATGTAAAACTACACGTGCATTTTAAATATTGCTTTGACAGGGAAAGTCCTCCATGCGTAGGCCATTATTTGCTTTACTAAGGATAATTTGCCTTTGCCATGAGAAAGGAAAATAGCAAACCTGTGTTTAAAAAATTAACAAATACATACCCTTGCAGTTGAAACTGAAAACCACATGCCAAATCAGAAGAAATACTAAAATGTAAAATTCCAAGTCAAATATACAAATATAAAAATATACAAATAACATACAAATATACAAATATATACAAATAAAACACAAGATTCTGTTATTGTATGTCATGAAGTGTGAAAGACTGCGTTACTTTGTTTTAAGAAAACCACACAGACTATTAAAAAGACACCAACAGAAGTTATGAAGCTATGCTTTGCAATTTATTTCTCTACCCAATGCCTTTCACTACCAGAGCCATATCTGAGTGATAATAAATTATCTATTAACTCTATAATCTTAACTTTCAATTAGCTTACTATTGAAAATTAGCAAGAACAATACCTGCTGCAACACTCTGTGATGTGATGTGATGTGATGTGGATTTTCTATTACAGAAATTTAACTGTGTTACAGTTACAGCTTTGAGCTGAAGAGCACATAATGTCCTTACAGCTGCAAAGAACTCCTCTCCCTAGGACATAATTTGAAAAATGCAGCAATACAAATCCTGGAGATGTTGGGAATCAGTTTGGTAGCAACTGTGGCAGCCAGTAACACAATCGAACTGGTTAAGGTGTCTAGGACAGTAAAGTAATATCTAACAGCAGCAAAGGGCCTGTTCTTCATGTTGACTGGGCAAGCAGGTTCAGCATAATAAGCTGGGCTCTAGCTCAGCTTGTTATGTTTAACCTTTACTTTTACAGATATATAAAGTAAGTTTAACCTATACTTTTATAGATAATTTTCTTTTTGGGAGTCAGATGAACTCAGTAATCAACTGAACTAGCGGGACAGAAGGAGCAGCTCTTATGCAGATAGAGAGAAGAGCAAGAAAACCACTTTTCAGGGTTTTAGTTCTACTTGCCCATTCTCTGTAACACCTGTTGACTTGAATAGACTATCCTAGTAGAAGCTGTGTCTTCCTGCATTACCTATGCTTCAGGTAGTACCCATGAGCAAGATAGATTATTTTATTTATAGACTAAATAAAAGAATTTTTTATTGGTTATATAAAATGGTCATGCTACAGGTTAAAACTGTATGTTCATAATGTGTATACAATACATATTCTCATGTTGGGGATACATTTGGAAAGAAGTATAGAATTTAGAGACATTTTACATATAGTATATACTATAAAGTGCTCCAAGGACAAAGTAATTTGGGTAGATGCAGTTGTACTGACCCACAGAGTAATGTAATATTTCTAAAGATTATTTTACTGCACAATAAATGCAAACTTTATTAATTAGTTACTTTATTTACAAATTAATGTTTATGCATTCATATTTTTACCTTGTTTCATAAACACCTGTGGATATAAGTCTCTAATGCTCATCTATAATGACTTTTAAAAGTCTGATGGTTTTGTAATTTGTATTTTGTATTTTTTTTCCACAGATAAATGAAATAAATGTCATTCTGTAGATGCAAGGAGAAAGTGAGGTGTGAGATGGATTGAATATCTGCCAAACCTACTGTCAGGTTACTGACAAACTGAACTGTAAGTGTTCTCAGTATGACTGGTTACATGAAAACAAAGCTATTTAAACAAATGAAACATTATGACTGATTCAACAAATATGTTGAATTTTCAAATTCATAAAAGAAAATACATGACTGAGAATGCAGTGAAGATGGATGCATTAAACTGTTTAAGCATATCCCAGTTTTATGACAAGATTCTCTGAAGGAAAGTAATAATGCCATAACCTATCAAAATGCCTAGTCTCTATTTTTGTACAATAAATTATATCAGGTGTAAAATACAGTCTGGAAATAACCTGAACAGGAAAGCAATTAAAACTTCATTATGGTTGAAACTGTCTAGAAATATGAAGAACAAAATGAGAAGGCCTAAATTCTACCTCTCTGTGTATAAGACAGTAATTAATACCAAAATGAGAGACAGTAAGTACACAGAATGTCCTTAAAACATTTTTGTAATAGGTAACTGAGACAAAATGCTTTAACTCTGCAATGTGTTATGTATTTCTTGTGGTGGTGCATTTTAGCTTTTTTATGTTTATTAGATATTGTTTAGTTTAGTAAATGGTTTGTTCTATGTACCCCTACCCAAAACTCACCTTTGGTCTTTTCCCAAAGTTTGTATGTGTCAGTCATAGTCCCCCACCCCCTGGGGCCCTGTCACTCACCCCAAGGCTTTTCTCCTTCTTCAAGAAAGTTCTGAGAAGCTGATCAAGTTATTGGCTGAATACCAGCTTTCCCCCTGCCCCCTATTCCCACTGGTGATAACTGTTGTCTGTCCCGTCCTGTATCGTCCCATGTATTTTCTTATTGGATCTTGCTCTTATCTTTTGTAAGAACCTCCTCCCCATAAAACAACGGTGCACAGGCCCTGAGGGGCTCCTGCTGCTGAGGAATTCTACCAGGTCAGGGCCCCTGACTTGGCTGCTTCCCACAATGAAACGATAAAACCTACGATCCAAACTTCGCAGCGGGGTCACTCTTTCTGCCTCACTTTCGCCGTCTTTGAAGGTGTCTCAGTGAAAAGAACCCACGAGTTCTGAAGTAGCAGCGAGTCTACAGACGGAACTTTCTGAGCTGTCTCCGTGCCAGGGTCAGCCAGGCAGTTTGGAAAAAGGCACGAAGGTCCATAATTTCTTACTGTGAACTGGTTTCATTAAAAAAAGTAGGCAAAACATAAATTGCATTATGCATGCTAAATACAAATAACATGAATGTTGATAGAGATTTGTGGAGGCCATGTATCTGTTCTGGTCACAGTGTGTGCAGCTGAGGGTCTGGGGAAAGACCTGACGTCTTCTGATAGTCTGGAATTAAAACTGGACAGAGAAATTAGAGTTTGCTGGATTGGGCTGTTAGATAAATGCTGGTTGTCTCTGGTTTGGAAAACTAGCTACGCATGATGAATGATGTCTGATACTGGAGGCAATTACAGATAAACAGAGCAGACTTGAAAATGAGCCGGAAAAAAAGGTATTGTGGATAAAGTTGTTTGAAAACAAACCGTTATGGAAGCTGGGTAAATGTAGATGTGTGTATTATTTAAACTTGAGTTGATACTGATCAAGCTAGACCTGGAGGTGTTACCCTGTCCAAGAAAGTTTGCAATGAACAGCTGTAGATTGCAGCAGAACAATTTTGAGCAGGTTTAAGTGCTCTTGCATCTTGCATGTGGAGGAAAGAACCAAAGTTCTTGGATCAGGCAGAGGGGGAAAAAGAGAGAGAGAGAGAGAAAGAGAGGGAGAGAGAGGGAGAGAGAGGGAGAGAGAGGTTCTTTGGGTACTAAGATTCTGGAAGTCTGCAATATCCTCACAACCCTGGCCATTTGGGGTTTCTGCAGGGAGCTTCTGCTGCTTTTCTTCATACTGTTTAGTGTGGTCAACTTCCTCACTCACAAGGATGTATTTCTATCACACACAGCAGTGACAATCAGCAGTTTCTCCTTGGGCCTCTGTTTTCAATCTCATCTGTATTTTGAATGCTGTTGCTACTATGTGCTGAACTCCACAGCACATCATAGGAAGATGTATCTGGTACCAAGGTACACGTTGCCCAAGTTCTCAAGTTAAGTTGATAGCAAGCAAGGACTGGGGAGGACAAATTTAGCCGATGGCAAATTTAGCCTAAGGCCTACTGCATATTTCTACCAATAACAACATCCTTATTAATAGGAAAAGTCATTCACTTTTTTTTAGGTTACTAATCAAATAGAGCATTAGGCATCCATCAATTTCCTCAGTATCAGCAATAAAAGTAAAACCAAAATCCTTATGTATCCCAGGTCTCTAATTTTGTAGACTAGACTACAGAATTCTTCCATTCTACTTCTATAAATTTTTCATGGGTTACTTCATATTCATATCCTTTTTCTTCAAGGAATGAGAAAATGTCAAGACCTTTTGAGATAATGTGTTGACACTTTACTGTGAAAACTTGCACTCAGTTTATGTAAAGTATGGCTTGGAGATGTCGTGCTTTCATTTTGGAGTGATGATGGTTGAATAAAACTTCCCAGAATAAGTCAGCATTTATTATAACATTTAATTTTCTTGGATAATTTTCTTGGATAATTTTCTTGGATAATTTCCAGCTGCTGTGCTACTAAAGGCTGAGACAGCTTATTTTCACATACAAATCAAGTGTTTTTTAATCTGTTTACAACTCTGAATATGCATACAATATACTCATATTGGTAGATAAAATAATTGTCTCCAAAGACCAAGAGATCCTACCTTTTAGACTGGCTGATACTTTTCTCTAAAACTTGACCTTCTTCCAGTTCTAACCAAGTAACAACCATGTGTGTATGTGTGTTTATATAGTATGCATTCTGTTACAGAGATAATCCAAAATGATATACAGTAACTTTTAAAATGGAGTTTTTCGTAGGTTTAGTTTGATTTATTTGCTTTCATTTTATTTCACTCTGCTTTGCTTATTTTATTTATTCCTCCACTTTGTTTCCAATGTTATTGTTGGATCTTGTTGTTGAGGTATAGTCAAAGTATC
The DNA here is from genome assembly GCA_013400435.1 of Pycnonotus jocosus. Classification (NCBI taxonomy): domain Eukaryota; kingdom Metazoa; phylum Chordata; class Aves; order Passeriformes; family Pycnonotidae; genus Pycnonotus; species Pycnonotus jocosus. The sequence goes on from VWYP01016938.1 coordinate 14,549, forward strand.
TCTCATTCTGCAACATGGGGTTTTAGGAACCACTATGTGGGTGTAATCAGTGTTATGATACTAAATAAGCACAGTTGTTTCTTTTTGTGAGAAAATATGAAACCTACTCATTCAACATTTTAGTACTATCTACAACACAAACACATTTCTAAATAGATATCTGCAGTCTTAGTGAAATAAAATCTCAAGCAAACAGTCCATTAGTGATAAATGACAGCACATTCCACTACACAAGAAACAGCATTTTCTGTTCATTTCCTTACATGGGAAATGATTACTATCTTTGTTTAAAGAAGAAACCATTCCTGGGGAAAAATTTGGGAGATGCCAAAATCATAAAAAGAGAGATATTCATTTAACAGTGCTTTTATTCATTGATAATGAATAAAAAATGCCTTTTATGTCAGATAAGATACTTGTCAGATACTTGTAACTTATTATTTTGCAAAGGGATGAAGCTGAATTATTCACTGCTTTGAGTATGTTAGTATAACAGTTTTTACAAGTGTAGCTGGTGAATATTAATAATATAAACAGTTTAGTTATTTCCCAGTTCTATTAAAAACATCCATCAGTCCCAAAGCAAAATCGAATCAACATTAGTGTTACTGGTGTATCCATTGAAGAATTATTAAAATTTCTCTTTTAAAACATGTTCATAAACTCCTGTGTCAGATGTTGTGGAAGTATAATGTTCTTCACTGTTTGTTAATCTAATAAGTGAAAAGTGGAATGTGTGTGTCACCCCTAAACACCACAAGTCAGAAGATGGGAATTTCATCCTCGATGCTAAGTACCATAAAGGAAATTTTTAAAATATAATTTTACTTTTGGTGAAGTGGAACAAGTCCAAGGGGGAGAGAAGTGCTCATTTCTTTCCTTCAACAAGATGTTTTATTTTACATGTACTGGTAGGTCTAAATAATTTGAAACCAGAACTGTTCTTGTGGATGTCTTTACATGACAGCTACATTGCTAGCTAGCACCAAGTAATAAAGTTAATGGTCAGTCTTTTAATTCTAAAGCACTTCTAAAGCATTAGCGGAAGGGAGAAGTACTCGAGGGATCTGACATAGAAAGGGTGGAGGGGTCAAGCTTCACAATGATCTGAGAATTAGTTGTAATTTAACACTGTGATAGCATCTGACCTGAGCAGAATAGACATGCAGGGCAACTTGATTGGGGTTGTTTTCTCTGTATGAATAGACCTAAATATTTACTAACTGTGCTATTTAAATGTGCAGCATTTTTTGTTGTCTATCCTGACTACATGACTGCCACTACTCTCCAGTCCTCCTGCTTCTGTCTTCTTTCTTTGTTCTTCCCACTCTGCCATTCTACTTACATTCTATACCTATAAACATTTTCTGATTTTGTTGTTATCTCCACCCCATTCTTCTACTCCCTTTTATTTCAAAATGTAAGGAACAAATTTTGTTAATACAGATTTCAAACAAAAATATATGGAAATATCAAATATGAAAATTCATTTAATGGCTGCAAACTTTTGCAAATTTGGAACTCAGTTGATTTGGAGCACAATAATCATAAGCCAGTTGGTTGACTTTGTCATTAGTTTCTTTTTACTGATGATACATGCATGCTAAATGGAAGTTTGATTTGAACTTATATAAGTTTTTGGTGAGTTGCTTCCCTACACAGTGAAAATTACACAGGGCTAGGGTAGCATCACTTGTATATCAACCCAGGAGTAGCATGCAGCTTACTTCTAAGGACAGCACATAATCTATTTTAAGCTGCATTTAAAAAGAGTTATAATAGATTCTCATCATTATTTGATAATAGATTTAGACATTTAAATAAATCACAAGACAGTGCAAGTTCAGTTAATCCTTTGTCATTCCAATATTTCCTGCAGAAATTTCCATCTGCAAGAGCTTTTGTTATCTGAAAATCCAAAACCATAATTTTCTTTCCAAGCAATGAATGTACTTAACATTAACTCATTAATGAATTGGTGAATTCATTAATGAGACACTCTTTCAAAAATTGCAAAACTTAAGTAACTTTGTTGCATAATTATCAAAAATATCTATGATAAACATTATTATGGCTTCTGTATAGTTGCACAAAACCACTTAAAAAGGACAATCCTGCCACTTCAAATTTAGGCTAAGCAAGACAGCTATCTATGAAATTCCATTCTTTTATCTTTGTGGTGGCATGACTTTTATGCACTTATGAATAGTTAAACAATTTTCATTAAAACTTTATCTGAAATTCACCTGAGATAGATAATTGCTGTGAAAAACTGCACCATAGAGGCTGGAGTACTAACTTAGACTAGTAATATGCAACTGAAAATAGTTTCTCCAAATAAGAAATACTTAATAGGTTTATTGACAAATCATGTTGAAATCTTTATTGATGATAACTCCTCACCCTTCATTGGCTTCAAAAATAAGTCTTGGAAAAAGGATCCTGCAGAGGGATTCAGATCCCACCTGAGCACTTCTAGAACCATGGAGATTAGATCTGTTCCTTCAAGGGTGAAACAAAGCTGTCCACAGCCAAGAGACTAAAATAAAGCAAGATTAAATGGTATTAAAATGGTCAGATTCTACTCACAGAAATATCTATGGATTTAGAATTCGAAGCCTTCATAGCTAGATCAGCCTCTGCAAAGGACTTGTGTCCACTTAAGAAATGGTGCTGTAAAGCACAATTTCCACACTTCTATGTTTAAGCTGTGCAAAGATGCATGAGGAAGACATTCCAAAGCTTATTTTCTCCTGACGCTTCCTCCTTGAAAAAGATATATACTCAAAAGACTGATTTTGTGGATATAAGACAATTTCACATTCAAAAAAACCCAGGTATGAAATGTTTACTTACCCTTCTGAGTACATTTTCAGCAGAATTCATAGGAGACCTCATGGCACTAACACTAACTGTTTTTACTTCTGGCTGGAGGTTTCCAAGCAATGGCAACATACCTCTGTCACTGGCTCAAAGCACAGAGTCCCAAAGATATTTAGAAACTTAATGACTGTTGACACCAACTCAGGGTAGATATTTCAATGCCATTAGCAGAAGTGTGTATTTAAATGCACACAGAGATTGCATTACATATTATGTTCAGAATAGCTGAATTCAGGCTTTTATAACGCCTTAGGTTAAATAATCTTTCTTTGTATTTTCTCTTTTATTTCCCCCAAAGAAGTTAGAATCAATATTTAATCTCTTTGTTCAAGGTTCTTTGTGAATGTCAGTAATATTTCTCACAAAAAGTACAAAAAATGAAAGATGGAAGGGAAAGGTAATTTGATGCAAAACTAGTTTACCTAATTTTTTCAGAATTTCTAAAATAATTAAGAAAAATTGGATGTTTTGTGTAAATATAACAGTAATTAAAAATTAGAATATGTAGTACATAGTACTAAGCAGTACATCTCAGCCCACACATGTAAATTGTATTGCAGCTGTATTGCAGAAGGATACTAACACAAGTTTTTTGACAAACTAAATTCTGTGCAACACAGCGAAATGTAAGAGAATGTTGACCTTCGTCTTCCACTTTTTGAAAATTTTAATGTAAATACTGACTGGTTCGTTGAGGTGGTGTCTTTATGGACAATTACACAGTTCTTCAATCATGAAGACCTGTCCAGGATGCTCCAGGGGGGCATAGCTTTCCTACAGGGTGTCAGCTGCACCAGTCACCAACTGCACATCATCTTCAGCCTTGATGACAGTAAGGCAATAGAATGATCTTGCTTTCTTTGGGTGGAAGCAATCTTAAGATCATGTTTTCAACCATACTGCCATGGACAGGGACACTTTCACAAGACCAAATTGCTCAGAGCACCATCCAGTTTGGCCTTGAACACTTCCAGGGATGGATATCCAGGATATCCATTTTCTGGATAGGCTGTCCCAGTGCCTCACTACTCACACAGCAAAGAGCTTCATCCTATATCTAATCTAAACCTACTGTTTTTCAGTTTTAATCCATTCTCCCTTGTCCTGTCACTGCATGCTCTTGTAAATAGGCCATTTCTGTCTTTCCTGGAGGTTCTCTTCAGGTACTGAAAGACCATGATTAGGTCACTCCAAAGTCTTCTATTTTCCAGGCTTAGCAAAACCAATTCTCTCAGCCTTTCCTTGATGAGAAGTTCTCCATCTCTCTAAATCCTACTAAGTCTAAATCAAGATCCTGTTGTCTATGCCACTGATGAAGAAATAAAATAGCAATTGTTCCACTCTTGAGAGATAGCAATTTTTACTAGTTTCCACTTTGACTTTGAGCCTTTGGACTTTATCTCTCTGAGTGTGGTCATTCAGCCAGTTCCTTATTCATCTAACAGTCTATCTGTCAAGCCCAGATCTCTCCAAGATACGGCCACAACTTTGTGGAGAGCCAAAACCAAGCGCCTTAAGTAAGATGGAATAAATTACATAGGTTCCTCTTCTCAACTGATGCAGTCACTGCACTGCAGAACATCACTGGGTTAGGTGGATACAATTTGTCGTTGTTGAGGTCCTGTTGGCAGTCCCTAATTTCCTCCCTGTCTTCCACATTCTCCAACATAATGCTCAGGAAGATCTGCTTTGTGATTGTACCAGACACACAGCTGAGGCTGACTGGTCAGTAGGTTTCAGGGTCCTCTTTTTCAACTCCTTTTAGAAATGGAACGGGTGACCATTTTCCCAGTAGCTGGGGACTTCTCCTGAGTGCAAAAACTTTTGAAGTATGACTGAGACCAGCTTCGTAAGCACATCAGCCTATTAACAGGATTTCTGTCTGTGCACCCATAAATTTGTAGCAATCTTTTAGTGAAGCAATTATATGTATAGCTTTCTTACAGTGCTTAATTTGGTTAGATTTACCAGGACATCCAAAGGCGAAGTACATTTATACAGGCATACAGAAAGACACTAAGTGTGTAACCTGTTTTTCATTAGAATCCAGGTTAAAAATGTATTGTAAGAAGTTCATGGGGAAGATATGCACAGAGTCCTCCTGAGCCAAAAATAATAGATTTTACTGGTCTATTTTTTTTCCCCTCACTCCTTTTTACTTTTAAGCAGAAACATACATTCTTTTTGACTTTTTCACCTTGTATGCCAGTATGGACAGCTTTTATAGTTCAGTATAATTTATCCAAATTCCATCTTAAACCTATGTTTAAAACTGCCAATAAGAGCACTAAAATATTGACAGATGTAGTTCTTCCTGTTCCCCATTCAAACCAATGTTCTGATATAAAATGAATTTTGAAAGAGCCAAGCATGTTCTGAATTATTTTCTCAATTAAGTTGAATTGGCTAACAGGGATAGAGTATTAGATCATAGTTTTTGTTTCAAAAATGTATGCTCAAATTGATCCAAAATATAAAGTATGCTCAAAAGTAGAAGGTTAATATATTTATAGTCCATTTAACTGTGTTTACTTATCAGTGAAATTGCATATGTGTTTTTGCTCTGTATTTATGTAATTAATGTTTCATTTCATATATGTCTTCTACAAATCAAGTATCTACAAAGCAGATAGTTAATGATTAGATGCTAATAGAAATTAAGTATTACCATGGTAAGGTGACAGAAATTTCTGATGATTGTCTCTTAAACCATTCTCCCAATCTACCATATTGTAGAATTTTGATGGACTTTAAAGATGTAATTTTTTTTTCATTAACTTTTCAATTATGAACTTAGTAGGCTTAAAACATATCTAGTTTGGTATGTTTTACATAATTTGTCTCTGCAAATGTGGAAGTACTTATTTACGCTCTGATGAGTGTATCTGCCTAGCCTAGACATATTTGGGATGATGCTGTTCTCTTACACAATTGCTTCACAACTAGGCAATAGAAAGTCACTCAGAATGAATAACCTTCCTGACAACTTGGCTGGTGCAAGATTTTGTAGGTGCAAACTTACTCTGATATCTGCTTGCTAAATGTTGAGAGGGATGCCTACATTTTGTCAATTTTGGCTTTAGTTGAATGTAGATGTTAAGTACAGCAGAGTTGCTCCTCATTGAGTTTTGTTTAGCACACCTTTCTGAAAATAGGACACAATTCATTGCTAAAAGCTCCCATGTGAAATACACCTTCATCAAAACTGTGTGATCCATCTGAGCAGATATTATGGCAAGAGCTTATAGGTCATGTCACAAAATGGACATTTTCCATTTCCACAAAATGGAAAATCTGCTGTTCTGGTTTTGTGTGAGTCTTGAGATGGATTTTTTCAGTGGCTTTTCTGTTTGGCTTCACTGCCAGTCTTCTTCAGTTGCTCTTCCTTGCCTGGGTCTGTGTGTCATCTTCTCTTATTCATAAACACCTGGAAAAAAATGGTGTTTAATTTGTTGATGCAGGCCACCAATCCATCCCATTACTATGAGCTATGTTATATTAATTATTAGGATGCCATTACATCAATCCTGTAATCATTGTTGTACTGATGCCTCAAGTTTTAGCTTCATATTTTTTAGATTCTGTACTGCCTCAGTGTGTGACTGAACTTCATATAAAGTGATAGCAAATTCTCTTTATAGGTAAGTTAGACAAAAAAATCCTTTTCCAGCTTGAGAAACAGGGACACCGCTGCAGTTTTGGGCTGAAAAAGTATAAACAATGGTGAATTTAGGAGAGCAGACTGAGAGGATGGGGCTTCATAACCTGAAGCTGTCATTGGAGAATTGACCCCGATATGTAAATGGACAAAAACTTATAAAAGTGTGAAAACTCATGACCAATTGTCCATCTTGCATCCACCTTGCATCCATCTTGAGTAGAGCCATAGCTGGGCTCTTGTACTGCCCAAAGTATATCCTTTAAAGGCCTTTCAGTAAATACCTACTTTATTTGTTTAACTCTGTCTAGCCTCTGATCCAGGTCAGCCTCTCTAGGCATCAGTTCTGGCACCCCAGGTGGGACAAAAGGCATCTGGAAAACCCCTGGACCAGAAGAAGGAAAGGTACTGATGAGATGTGGCCTGAATTCAGTAGCTTAGTTAAGAAATTAATAACAAGCTTGATATCTCACATACAAGAAGACAAGTATTTCAAACTATTAGAGTATGCTAGGCTTTTTTATTGTTTTCTCTTGCATGAGCTTTAGCAAAGCCCATCAGCAAAGAAAAAAAGAATGTATATTGGTTTTAAGGAAAAACATCCTGTAATCATTGTTATATTTATGTCTTAAGTTTTAGCTTTCATATTTTTTAGATTGGAAAAATCTATTTTTTTCCAATTTAGAAAAGGAAAAAAGAGGGGGAAAGTAAAAAGGAAGAGCTGATATTGAATAGCAAATGAAAAAACAATGAGAAGGTGGAGTTAGATCCGGTTGCTCTGGCTTTGAGAGCGGGTCAGTCATGCTTGTGACTTACTATCAATACCTACTATTGTTGTATACTTTATTGGCTTCTTCAGAAGCCATATTTCTTGTTCATTGATGCCATACTACCATTATCTTTGACCTCACTCTTTGTTGACATGTTTGGCAGTAGGCACTTAACAGTAAGTTCCTTAATTTTGAGCTGTAATAAGTTGTATATGAAAATGATTTTTTGTTTTGGAACATGCTTCTCAGTTTACTCCATGGAGTACAAAAACTGTGGAGGGTGACTAATAAGGTCATGATTGGTAATTTATGTAGCTGATTTTTAGTCTTTGGCTTTTTATAGCCAAGCTCCTCAGTAATCAAATTGTGGCCTCAGTGAAAGATCTAATACCATATTTAACTCCTTTCCTCCTCTGCAATTTATTTCCTGTCTTCATTTTCATCTCTTAGAATTTCTGGGTGTATTGACTATGTGGTTGTAAATTTGTCCTGTGACAAACCCAGCAGGTCTGAACACACCATCAGATCTCTTTGATGAAGCTCTTTGGGTGCTGCCACTCTTCTCTTTCTATGGGCTTGCAAATTCTCATGAGGCTTTATGTGGAAATTTAAAGGCCCTGCCAGAGATTGTCTGCCAGTGTTTTCTAAACTCTCCCTGCATACAATATGATCTGAGCACTTCAAATGCAGCAAACTAATGCCCATGAGAAAGGACTAATACTTAAGATACATTCTCACAGGCAAAGGAGTCAGTAGCATTAGAGTTTGAAAATATTTACTTTTTGTTTCGACTAATTTTTCTTGGAAGGAAAGGTTGGTGCAGACTAAATTTGTGATTGGGACTTGCATTCAGTTAACTTTGCTTAATACTCCTGTATAAATATTGATCCCTTCTTATTATTAATTATGCAAGCAGTGGATAACATAAATAATGGTTCTTGAAACAGGGATACCTGATAACTACACCTCACAGGGGCAGGAGTAGAATTTTAAGTTAAATACAAGGAAGTATTGCAAATTAAACAATGGATACTCATGGTAGTAGAAATCTGGAATGACGACTATCTAACCCTTTATATATAATCACAATATATATTTTAAAATGAATGTATACTAATTAATCAGTGTGAAATAAGTGTGAAAACATACATGACTGAAATAGTTCACAAAATTCTGCATTTCAACTGTGAAGGCTGCATATCAGTAGAAAGTTCACCCAGTTTCAAAGAATGAAAAGTTAATGGATGTAGACCTAATCACAAAATGTGGACTGAATTTTAGAAACATTTCACAAAAATTGGCAGTGGCAAAATTAATACTGCAACAGGGTAAATTTGTCCAATCAAGCAGTGTATTTGTCATACTAAGAAAAAAAGAGCATGATCCCATCATCAATGTGTTTGTAATAAAGTAAGAAAAGCTTTTAATTAAAAAAAAAAAAGTGTAAAGTTGGCATTTTGAAATAGGAATCTGATGCATGCCAGCATATGTCACCTCATTTTTCATTGCACATTTCCACAGCAGAGTGGGTTAAGAAATGCTGATACTGTCCTTTCAGTGGTTTTGCTTTCCTTCATGTGATTATGGGTAATTTTGACTTGATTTTAACTGTCACAGGAGTTGAAGAAAATAATTTTTCAGTGTTTTTCCTTCAGTGGACTTAATGGGCTTTTTAACCTGTTACATTCTTTGCTCTTGATTGTAATAATGTAGTTCAAACAACACCAAATCATGGCATACCGGCTGACAAAAATTTTGCTTGATGGTTGAATTTTGCAGTGTTTTAGCACTTCTACAGTAACTTCTACAGTGAAACAAAGGAGATATCTGCTGTTACCCAATAGCCTTCTGTGTCTAAATAAATACATGCTTTGGTTATCAAGGTTGTTCTGCTGGGCACCTGACAACTGATTTAATAAATCAGACACCAAAAATCACCAAGTAACAGAAAGTCAGGGAGAGGAGCTCTAATTAAAAACAAATAGACAGAGAAGTCAGGATTTGCTGTAGATAAGAAGTGGCATTGTAAAAGCCTTGTTGCACCCCAAGGGAGATGAGCAGGAAGTTTACTAAGGCAAACAATTTTACATGTCTGCACTGCATGGGCAAAGAAGGAATGTGTTTCATCAAGGAAACAGTAGGCTGGCAGTACCAGAGAATTCCCTCTTGTTACAACCCACCCCTGAGGCTGAGGGTAACTCAGGCTCTTCCTTCCAAAGAAAGAAAGAAAGAAATACACACACAGAGACACACATGTGTGTGTGTCTGTGTGGGGTTTATTTTAGAACAAATTGGTTGTGATGGACAGGGTATATACAGTGGCTTTGTAGAAATATAGCAATATAAAAGCATAAAAAACATTTAAGAAGAAGTATAAAGGAAAGAAAGAAAGAAAGAAAGAAAGAAAGAAAGAAAGAAAGAAAGAGAAGAAAGAGAACAAGACTTGATTGTCACAATTTTGATGTCCTCTAGTTGAAGTGATGGTTGCAGTCCTGATCCCTTGGGGGCAAGGAAAGCCCATGAAACACAGATATCAGTGGGTTAATAAACACTGAGTTCTATGTAAGAATTCTATGTGAGAATTCGCCTCCTCTGAGAGGGGAGTTTCACGCTGTCTGTTGCAATACTGTGGATCATGTGCTGGTGGAAGGCACTCAGAAATGAGTCTGGGCGCACTGTAGAAGCCTTTGATGGTTTATGACCCCTCCTAGGACATGACAGTTGCCTCTCACATCAACACAGTGGAGCAGTTCTACTCTGTCAGAAGGGATAAAACCCTCAGGCCCTTATGTGATTGTCTGGTTGTTCCCTGGAGGGGAGTTTTCACATGTGAGCCAGTTGTGTTAAGGAGGACATTGGCATGATAAAAAGCAGTATCCCATCTCATGGGATCTGCTTCTTATTGACCTCTTTCCCTTATCTGTCTCAAACGCAGCTTGTATCCTCTGGGGATGAGCGATCACCTCCTCTGCACCCCGTGGTTACTGTGTGCATCCTCAGCAAAGCAGCTGCTGCTTTTTAATGACACTTTTTATAAAGCATTAATCATTAACATTTCAGTTTCTCAAACCTCTATAACAATGGATATAATACAAACTTTCCCAACCCTTAGATAACCAGTATGACCAGTATCACTTAAGGAAAATAGGAGTAGGTGCCTACACAGAGAGGAAATAGTGTTAAATAAAAATAGGTGGCATGAAAGATTAAAAAAAGATTTACAGTTTGTGAAGTTTGGGCTTTAACTACTTGGTAGAGAGTTGTTCTACTTTTAAGGTGCTTCCAGGTAATTTCAGAAACAGTAAGGTACCTACAACCTTCAGGAATATCCACTTAGGCATTCTGAGCATCCTGAGGATCTAGTGAGTATTGCTGCCAAGTCTGCTTTGCCAGCAAAGTAGAAGATACTCAAAAGTTTCAGTTCTCACACTCAAGCTCCAAATGCTTTTCTGTGTCAGTGGTCAGGCATGCCAAGTGAATGAGTCACAAACACAAGGACCACGTAGCCAGATTTTTTATAGTTTGTTAGCATCTCTTGGGTACCTAAAATTAGCATTTAAATTCTGGTTTAGACACATAAGCACATGGGGTTGTTTTCAATCCTGCTGTGTTCTCATATGTTCATTTAAATTCTCTCTGTCTTAAACAGGCATAAAAGTAATCTGTAACAAGTACTTAGATAAGTAAGTAAAAACTAATTTATGGGATTTTAAAATAACTATATCACATGAATTCTCTTATTTTCCCACTAATATTCAGAATTGGTTTTGCATAATATTTTGCAGGTTTTATTCCCTCTCTTTGTGCTATGTTCTAATTTTGGCTGGGATAGAGTTAATTTTCTTCAGAGTTGCTAGTATAGGTCTGTGGTTTGGATTTGTTATGGAAACACTGTTAATAATTCAGGTGTGTTTTTGTTATTTTTGAGCAGTGCTTACATAGAGCCAAGGCATTTTCAACTTTTCAACCCACCCCAGGATGAACAGGATGGGCATGCACAAGGGCCTGGGAGGGGGCACAGCCAGGACACTGACCCCAGCTGACCCAAAGGACAATGCAGGCCAGATGGTGTCATATTCAGCATATAAAGAGTGGGAAAGAAGAAGGAAGAAAGGAAGGAAGGACTATTTGGAGTGAAGGCACTTGCCATCTGAGTCAGCCTTATATATCATGATGGCTGACCTTCGTGGAGATGGCTGAACACCTGCCTGCCAAAGGGAAGGCGTGAATTGATTCCTTGTTTTGCTCTGCTTGTGTGCATGGCTTTTGCTTTCAATATTAAATTGTCTTTATCTCAACCCACAAGTTTTCTCACTTCTGTGATTCTGTACATTTTCCCCCTGGAGGGTAGTGACTGAGTGGCTGGATGGGGTTTAGTTGACCACTGGGGAGAAATTTTGACAGCCAGGGTTAGGAAGGGTGTTATGACAGATAAACATTCCTTCCTCTGTAGTGTGGCACTTTGCTGATCTTGGGGAAGGAGATGACCAAGAAAGTGTCAAAGTTCGCAAACACCCAAACCCAGGACAGAAATCTGCCTTTTGCAGCTGTTTATTCCCTGTGTGATTTCAAGAATAACAGCAGGGAACCATAGGCTTACTGTGAATATTTTTATGACCTCTTTCAACTCTTTCCCCCATCCCATTGGGGCATGAGTGAGTGGCTGCATGGGCCTGACTTGCTGGCTGGACTAAAACCACAACATGGTTGTATAGCAGTATTACACACATCATGAAGATGTCATTATATCAAAATATGATGTCATGTGAGTCTCTGCAAGCATCCATTCATTTCAACTCAAGACTTCTTGTTTGGGATCTTTGGAGATGCATCTAATGTTCAACTTCCAGAATGCTGAAATACCAAAACAAAGCTAACATTAAGTAAAAAGTAGTATTTGCCAATGCAATGCAAGATAACCATGCCTGGAACTTGAGTGATTAGTGGCTTCTGCTGAGTTGACTCAGTGTGAAAGGCTAAGTGCTATGCTTAGAGCAGGTAATAAAGCGATCAGAACAGGTGTAGACAGCATATATTTATTCAATAGATCAAGGAGAATTTTGAAGTTGTGCCACTACTTAGTGTTGTAAACAAATGGAATGACAAATCCACCACACACACAGATTTCTGTTGTGTGCTTTTTTTATGCATATTTTCAATTCTTATGTGACAGAACTTATTGCTGCTTAGTGCATGGATGGTGGTCTAGCTTGACAGAGAAGCCTTACTCATAGAGATGCAAACAAAATATAATTAATTTAATTATCATTAATGATGATTAATGCATTAATAAAGGGGGAAAACTGGTTGGCGAGAATGAAAAATGAATGAGCTGAGGAAATACATTAATTCAAAATCAGTGAAAACTGAAAATTAATGAAAAGGTATATATTTTCTGTTATGGAGAATCAGCACTCTCTAGTAATGTAAAAGAATGAAACAGGCTTGACTAGCTGAAGAGTCCTGCCTATCAGAAGGCAAAAATAATGACATTATCTCAGGGATTTTTAATCTCATTTAATATTGATCCTTCATGTTGTGCAATAACTGTGTAGGTCAATTAATATATTGTGAGATTTATACAGATGTACTTGCAAATAATCTTGATGGAACATTACAGAAAACCTTAATATTTCCACAGTAGAAAATAACAAAATCTTACAGCATACATAGATGGGTTTAATATATGTATGAGACAATAAAAGTGGTATAGATGCTTCTGTGTTTTCTTTTTACTTTTTATCTCTAGGAATTAAAACTTTAAATTTTTATCTTCCTTTTTTTTGTTTGTTTGTTTGTTTGTTTTCCATTTGATGTCAGTTATATTGGGCTTGTACATGTGCATTTGGAGCTGATGGGGTGTTTGAGAGCCTTTGGGTAACCTTCTCTTTTATTTTCTGAAATCAAGCAGTTCTTTTACATTACACATTGAAGCTGTCTCCACTTCTAGCTCAATATCTATTGAACATAGAATATAATTTTTAGTCCTGTATCTGTTGAAAGATAGTGGGGTATTTCGGATTTTATCACAAGTTTGACTTTCTCAAAGGTTTAAGTCTTGTTTAGTCCTCTTTCAGTTTATGGCATTTTTTAACACTCCATCAGTCTGGTTTATCAGAGATGCTCATAAAATTTAGAGATTTCTGTTTACTGAATTGAAACATTTATACTCATTATTGGAAAGTTCTGCAGGTATTGACCTGTAATAAAACCTGTTGATGTTGTAGTCTTCACAAATTACAGCCCATTAGTTGTCACAGCTTTCTCAAACTGATGCTGTGTTAAATATATTTATCTCAAATGAAGACAGATAAAAAAGTACTGGGCAAGTATAGATAAAGAATTCATTCCCCACATTTGAAATCCCAGATGTCTGAGTATTTGAGCCTGGAAATCAACAAATTACTGTCCAGAATGTCAAGGAACAAAGTTGTTATGAATATTAATATGTTTAGATGGTCTCTGGAGAGATTTGAAAGTTGTTTTCTTGACTGACTCTATTGTAGATATTATAAAATCATACGGTTTTTTACATAATAATATTAAGCTTAAAGTTACAAAACAACAGCAAATACTTGGATCATTATGAGCAGATATAAAAATTGAGCATTATGGCTTACACTGAAAACATGTTTTGTTAGTATTTTTGTATATGGGAAACAGAAACTTTCAAGAAAGTAAAGATTGGAAACAGAGTTTTGGGGTATCTATTATTAGCCAAAATGCCTAAACAGATATTTAAAGTCTAGATTTCCTAAAGTAGCTCAGCAAAGGATATACTAGTGCATGCCAGCATGAAATTTAAAAAAAAAAGAGAAACAAAAGAGTTATACCATTTTTATAGAGGGATGTTAAAATACAATCTCTGGAATCAAAATGCAGTATATGCATTTTACCATTTCTACAATCTTTTTTTAAAGAAGGGTAAAACTGTGGAAGTTTTTGAGATAGATTCTTCAGAAGAGCAAGGCCAGTGAATAGAGCTATGTTAACCACCTATCTTGAAATCTGGAGAGCCTTATTTTACTTTCTAAAATTTTCCTGAGCATCCCATCCTTCTTTCTGGTTTTTAAACTTTCATTGTGTTATTTATTTATATTCTATCAAGAACAGTAGGATGTAATAAATTAATAAATAGATTTCTGGGGTTTTTTTAACTCCCAAAACACCAGTATTGAAAACTCAGAAACATCTATCTGCCAGTGATACCAGAAGCAAAGGATGGCTTCTGGTATGTATTCTGTTTTCCAATTATTTTCCCTCAAGTTCTGAGATTGTAAGGCAGGTCAAGCCATTTATTATTTTCCTAAAATGATCCAGTGTTAAAACTTAAAATAGTGGGGGTTTGCATTTTGGTTATTTGGGTTTTGTCTTTTTTTTTAAGATTCATGTAATGAAAATTCAAAATTAACTCCACAAAAAATAATCTAATTTAAAAGTTTAATGAAATAGAATATTTACTTTTTTTGCTAGGATGTATGTTCTGTTTCCTGTTTTTATATTGCATGTTTAGGAGCTCTCGTAGTGAGATACTAAGTGTACTAAAACATAGGAAGATTAAAGGGGTCAGTTCTGCTTAGAAAAACCTGCCAACAGGTTTCTACTTACTGAAATTGTGTCAGAGGTCTCAGAAAATCAAGTAAGGAAGATACTAAAGAAACACCAGTCAGAGAAATATCCTGCAAAGTTAAACTGATGTGTACCTTTGGAACTTCAGTCAGCCATAGAGACAGAGGAGAGATGAGCAGGTCTGTCATTGGGGTGCTCAGAAGTGGAGGTAGGCCAAAAATTAAACTTTCTGAACTTTGAAAATAGCACAATATGACCCTGAGATTAGCTCAGCTGGTCAGAGCCTGGTGCCAATAACACCAGAGTTGTGGGTCCAATCCTCATAGGGGCCATTCACTTAAGAATTGGACTCAATAATGCTTGTGGATCCCCCAAACTCAGAATATTCTCTGTGTTTGTGTCTTTGTTCCTAAACAAAGAGCTGGGGCAGAGGTATAACAAACCAGCAATTTCTGTGTATGTTAACACACTCCATAAACATGCTGTATGCCTGTAGTCCGCAGAGACAGTGTAAGAGTACATGCCATTCCCCTCATGGACCTTCAGAGCAAACTGCAGCAGAGACCTGGCAGGAGTTCTTTCCTGTGAAGCATGTAGTTATTGAACTACATAGTTTTCACAAAAATGGATTTCTGAAAACCTCCTAAGTTCTGTGTGCTGTGCCATGGTATCATTGCTCATGCAAACTTGGGCTGTTTTATGTTAAGTAACTACATTATCAAGACATATCAAAATTATTTCAGATTTTAAATGATTTTTTTTTTATTGATAATTCCTAACAATGATCTGATCTTTATGAATGTGAGCACCGTCGTGAAGTTGTATGAGAGATCTGTTGCTAGCTACCCTTTGAAAGAACTGGCATGATTTGGTAGGCTACCACTTTAATCTAACAGTTCTTCTCCCATTCTGTTCAGGTGAGAAAACCAAAAGCAAATGAAAGTTCAAATGAATTTTCTTGCATTTTATTTCACTAAAACTTTGGAAAAACTGGCTGTAATGGATTCAGTCTTAAAGTTATGTTGGAAGAAATATTAAATTTGGCTTCATGAATTAATCAAAATCAAGTGAAATCAGAGCTCATGAATTACTTATAAAGGTTAGCTGAAAATCAGTAAATTGGCTGTAAGGCATACATAAGCATTTTCTCCAAGTCTATGATATGCTGACATCATGGTTGGTTTTTTTTAAGGAGAGCTATGCCATTTTGAAATCACAAAATCACTTGTCCTTGGAGTTTACATAAAAATGCCATTTAAATATTTACAGTTATTTGAAATAAAAAAAGAACATTGATAAATGCAGACAAATGACCATACCAAGTAAATAGAAGAACATTGCAGAATGTGGCTAATAGCTCCAATATCCTTGGAGATTCCAATTATTATTAGGTTAAAAATACTTTGTGAAAAATATTCAATAGTAAGTAAAATGTGTGAAAATGAGGCAAAATGCTAATATGAATATTTGATGTAGTAAAATTAATTTCCAATTAAGGACTAACCATCATCCATCTGCCAGAAGGACAAGTAGTCTTTATATACAAAATCATTTGCAAATTAAGTTGGCCTAAAATACTGAATTTATCTCCTTTTAGAAGGAAAATGATAATATTTGAAATTCAGTTTCTTTGCGAGTAGAAAACTGCTTTGATAATACTGCAAACCAATAAAATTTACAGTTTCTGAGATAATTAATATTTATGCACCTAAATGTTCACCTTTATGGTACAATATTGTGGATGTGCATTAAATCCTGAAACAGTCATTATCCATGAATGATAACAACAGAATTCTGTCCCATTGTAAGCTTTGGGCAAGGGCTGTCATACTGGCAAACCAGATGATCTTAGTGAGATCTGTAACTTCTCTTTTCTCTTTTACTCCAACAGAAGAAATTGAGAAGTCTGGACAACTTAGAAGCATCTGTGATGAGCATTCTTGGATGAGTTCATAGGCAGAGCAGACATGCAGAGCAGGTGAATCATTGCCATTTAGATTTTTGTCACATAGTGCTCCCTGCATTGTTATCATTGACCATAGTTTATCTACATATCATTTTAATGATCATTGCCTTTAATGTATCGTATTTTCTGCAGCAGCTTGGTGAGTCATGGCAAATAATGCAAATAAGCAACGAATCTCCAAGCAATAGTTTGTGAAAATGTCCCTTTGTGTGTGTTTTTGTAACATTCATTTGGAAACTTTCATTAATAATTGTTCCATGGAGTTCAAGCAGCAATAGAACTTAGTTATATAATGAATTGAAACCCTGGATCAGAAAGTAAGAATTAATGTGAACTGTGCTCCAGAAGAACAAACCAAAAAGTTATGTAGTATTTAGGGAAGGACTGGACTATCTTAGAGAATATGCAGAAAGGAAGCTGAGAAAATCAAATCTAGGTAATTACATGAGTGAATTTTGTTTTCTTATTGTCCTTATTCTATTGGATATTCAGGATATTCATCTTCACAAAATCAAAGAGCACAAAATTGGATCCAGAACACTGTATATGAACAGCAATATTCTGGTAAACACTTTTGCGCATTCTCAGGAATATGTTTTTAATTCCATTTACAGAAACATCTCAGTTACCAGCATGCAAATTTCTCCAGTGTAGGGAAGACCATAAATGGGTTGTGTTTATTTCCATTGGAACAATAGAATCTAGAACAAGAATTTTCACAGAGAAAAAAGCAATTTTCAGAACTGCTAAAAGCTCATTGATCAAACAGAATGAATAATAGATCTACAAAATAACCAACTGCGTAGGCTCTATTATCTTATACCTTGCAGCTGTCAAAGTCATCAGGAAACAATTAGCAGTTGGATGCAGCAATATTTTGCAGCATTATTATTCACTTCCTGCTTCAGAATACTGCATTCAGCTGCTCACTCATTAACCCACAGCTGGTTTGCAGAAGATGTGCAAGTTTTTTAATTTAAGATAAATGAGTTAATAAAAAGTTTGACTACATAAAAAAACCCCACTACAAACACAAAACCGAAACAAAAAACCTTCCCAAAAATCAAAAATATCAAATAACAAAATAAACAACCAATAATAATTTTTGGTTATTATTAATTAAATAAATAACCAAAACATCAAATAACAAAATAACAAAAAATCCCACCAATCAATCACTCAACCAAAAAAAACCCCACCCAAAACCAACAAAAAACCAAGCCCACGAAAAAACACAGCCAAAATGCTCTAAAAGAAAGTCACGACCCAACACTGAGCATTTCATATGAAGAGGAATTATGTCATGGTTTTGAACTCTTCCAGCCATTATACACACAAGTAACTGAGTTTGGCTAATATATCTTGAAAATATTTGAGGGCTTTTATTCTTTGTGTAGTATGGAAGTTCATTTTTTTGGGTTTCTAAAACACCCAGATTAAGCAATTTCAATTTTCGTTTCTAGGAAATGAAAATGCAGGTTGAGCTAATGAATTAATTCTGAATTTACAGTATGAAGAGGACAAGCTTGAAGTGGATCACAATTGAGAACAAGTAAGAGGAGTACACAACAGATCTGGTGTAGGGGAGTATAGCTGGCAGGACCAAATACTACAACATGAAATGCGATTAATTAAATGAGGAGGGCAAACTTTATAAATGCTAATATGTAAAAGTTATACAAAAGTGAATATGAGAGGAGGTATTTTAAAAATTAACACATTCTTTGTGAACTTAATAAACATTCACATTAGAAAAATTCTAGCTTCTGAACTTTTAGAAAAATCTATACTTCCTGAAAAAAAAGAACATACTATGACATTCAGAGTTTTGCTACCCAGGTAAATGATGCTGGATTTCTTTCTGATGTGTTCTCTTAACTAGAAATAAGAACCTGCTCCCTGACACCCAGAGTACAAACAAAGCTTTTCAATACGGTTCTTTTATACCACATAGCATTTGGTAGGAATAAGTATAGATAATATTTAGCCGGGTTTTTTTTCAGAATTGACATGCAAAAGATGAATTTTTAACATTTTTGTCAAGCAGATGTAAGAATATGCAGGAATGAGGGTTGTTAGTCACAATAAATGTCAAAAAATATAAATCTTATTAAAGGAATGAAGCAACAATGAATCACCTCTTCCTAGTGGTGATAGTGATGTAAGAGCTTCGGCAGCTAGAACTCCGAGCACTTGTCTTTTCTTGTACTTGTTTCTTGTTCAGGATTTCCTAGAAAAAGGCCTGAGAATAGTTGTCATTAAGATGTTATTGCTCTATTATGGCTTGAAATGTAAAAGATGTGAACACTGAGATACATAAAAATACTGCTTTTAAAATGCTTGCTTTCACTCTTTTCACTTCTTAATGTTCAAGTTAATGAGACATGGCTTGGAAGTATTTAAGATGCTCTCATTTTGCTTCTTTCCCTGACTTCTTATATAACTATATAACAACAACAAGAACACTCAAAAATTGCAGGCAGCCTGGAGACAGAGTTGGAGATATTAGTTCTTGTTTGTCCCTATGCCATTCCTACTGCCTTTGTTAACATCTAGTGCAGTTTCTGAGTTGGCAGCCCAGTTACATGTTGCTGATGTGTTATACAAGGAAAGTCACAGAAGAAATTATTTTAAATTAGAGAGTGTAAGGATTTAAATAAGAAGATGCTTAGGCCGATATAAGTAATTTAAGCATGTTTTTAAGTGCTAACAAAAGCTTGTTTTTGAGATGTAGAAGGATTTTTTTTCCTAGAAAGAAATTAGAGAGTTTTAACTTTGAACAGACAGATGTCATCTACTAATATTCTTGGGTATATTTTTCAGTTACTCTGGCAATTTATGATGGACTCAAGTTATAGATCACAGCAGTTGTAGATCACTTGTTGGAAATCTCTTGAATGTTTTCTGTACCTCTAGTACACAATAGAAATCTACTTTTAAAAATGAAAGAAGTCCAGCTTGAACCAAAAGATAGTGTTTTAATTCTAATCACATCAAACACTCATTGGAAATTGCAAAAATCCTCAAAGAGTGCCTATTATTCTTGTGGATTTCAGTATAGTTTCTTACCTAAGTGTTCACCACATGAAAACAAATATTTCCTGTTGGTTTGAAAAGTACCTATACCATTAATCCTTATTATTAACTCATCTAATTTAAGTGTATATACACCTTTAATTTTAAACTATTTTTCTAATGAATATTAAAAAGGTGAGATTTATACTACAACATGAAATGCAATATAATCTATAAAATCACTTCGAGGTAGTGTCTTACCCTGTGTAAATTAAAATAGAACTAGGATTATGCCAAGCAGCACTAGATTCCAGCAATCTAACCTTGGTGAGGATCAGTGCAGCAGTGCATTTTTTAGTTT
>VWYP01016940.1:2232-23652 GCA_013400435.1 Pycnonotus jocosus
TAAATATAATGTTTATAAGCTAAAATGCAGATTATTAAAAAAAAAAAAAATAACATGATCTACATAAAGGCACATATTCCTGTTAGTAATGTTGCTTATAGGTGTATGTGTGTATCTGAGTACCTCATAACAAAACTGTCTAGTTTGTCGTATTTTACTGTGGAATTAAGTAAACAGCTTGAAAGAAAAGCTTATTTGTTTAAGTGTGAATATGTGTATGGAGTTTGGTACATAGTTCTGAAACAGGATTTATGTGGTTTCAGTAGACTTCTGGAAAATAACTGGCTTGATGTCTTATAAGCAGGTAGATAAGAGCAATTTCTTAGATTTGTGTGCATGTACATGGTAAACCATCAAACTGTTTAGTAAATCAGTAGTTTTCACTGGCTGCTTTAGACACAGTCTCTGCTTTGTAGTGAAAACTAAACCAAAGTGTACTATTATAAAATTGATATTTTATTCAAAAAATGTATTGCTTATTTATAATGTAAGTACTTCAGTGCTTTAGTCAAGATTTCTTTCTTGATGATGGCAATAATATACAGTGGAATTCTTTGTATTTGACTTCTGTGTGTGAGAACTCTGTGAAAAGTGCTTGTCCACATTCAGATGTTTGTAAATATTCAGGAGTACTCTTAATATTTCTGTATAAGTCGGAAAGCTGCATTGAGGCTAATGATACATGTAGTGGGAGGACAGGTATTGAAAAGTACTTTGCCCCAGTACCTGCTTTAAAATCTGGAAATGAAGTCTAACTCTGAGATAATAAACTCCTCAATATGAGGCAAAGCTATTCAGACAGTAAATTTGCATGCAGATATGCAGCCAGATTGAAAGGTCAGTATTGTTTCTTCCTCCTCCTTCACTGTAAAGCAAAGCAAATAAGGTCTAGTCTCTCATTCTCTGAGCTGAGAACTTAAAGATAACTCAATATAAAGAGACTTGGGGGTAAAAAGCCAAAGGAGTTTTAACAATATGGGAGTCTCTTCAACAGGATATTATGATAAAGTTCAAATATAGTATTTGACACTTTTAGAGAATGCACAGAACTGGAATGTGGAAGGTGACAAGAGAGCTCAAGTTTGCAAATGCATGGAGCCATTGGTTCTGATGTAGCTGCAAGCAGTACTGTCAAGCCAGAAAGAACTTGAAAATACATGCTTTTCTTTACTAAATAGATTTCATCATAAAAGGCAATCAAAACCCTGCCATGTATTGAGTAGAGATTTGAAATAAAGATACGGTTAGCATTGCAGAACAGTTCTCATAGTTTTGGTCTTTTGATTAAGTATTATCATACTTAAGTATATTATATTGTAGTATATAGTTCTTACAATAAAAAAGAGGTTTCTGTGTATTTCATAAACTCATGGAATAGTTTAGGTTTAAAGAGACTTTTTAAAGGTCTTCAGTTCAAACCTCCTGCCATAAGGAGGAATGTCCTCAGCTAGACCAGGTTGCTCAGAGTCCCATCCAACCTGGCTTTGAATGTTTTCAGGGCATCAGTCACCTCTCTGAGGCACTTCTTCCAGTGTCTCACTACCCTCATCGAAAAAAAGATTTCTTCCTTATATCTAGTCTGTATTTGTGTCCTTATCAGTTTAAAACCATTAACCCTTGTCTTATGACAGAGACTTATGTTCTTATAGGTAATTTTATTATTATCTAAGCATGTCAGCTATCATACAAGACCTCACACATGAAATACTTTATTAGAAATATTGTTGGGCTGTAGTCGTCTTGAAAATGTTGTGTGTGGCTGAAAGTAAGGCTTGTTGATGCTAATACTCTGTAACAACTTGGAAATTGGCAGGATGTTCATAGGCTCAGCTCCAGTATTCAATCTGTGCTGTAGAAGAGCTGACTTGACTATATTCTAGGGCCTGACAGGCAGAAAATAGATTTTTGGGGGGTTTTTAAAAATTTTTTTGTTTTTTTTTGTTTGTTTTTAGCTATATGTAGAAGGTAAAAAGCGGATCTTTTAGGCTGTGATCCTCATTTATGTGCTACAGATTTTGTTTTAATCCCAGATTTGGAAATCTGTTGTAATACTGAATATCTAGTGTATTAGAATAAGAAAGCATGGACTTACTTGATTTTGTCTGTTGTCTCTCAAGAAATGTTTAGAATGTGCTTGAAAAGCATTTACATGAGATGAGAAAATAATCTTAAATAGTGAAGACTAAGACAGATTTTGTTGCTGTTTTTTAACTGCCCTTTGTGGTAGTTTAGAGAAGGCAGAGCCAGGCTGTTCTCGTTACTGATGGGTGGGATTAGAGGTAAAGAACATGTTACAACATGAAAACCCTAATTAAGTGAAATAAAAACATTTTCTTGTGAGAGTAGACAAACAGTGGAATGGGTTGCCCAGACCAGGAGTTGGAATCTGTTCCTAGAGATACTCAAAGTTTGACTTGGCATGACTGCACAACCTTTTGTAACTGGAAAGCAGTGGTTAAGACTGGAAGACTTCCACAGGTTGTTTACAACCTAGATTTATTTTATGATTATATGGAAAATTAATATTAAATTAGAGACTTTGATATACTTAAGAAATACAAGAGAGTTATTAAAACCTTGTTCACTAAACAGTTTGTGATAGTATTTTGTGTAATTTGTAAAGGTAAATTGCAGGCTTTACATGTTAAATCTGATACTGTCGTGTTGAGGAAGTTTACAAGATGTTCACTTCTTTCCTAAGTCAGAATGTGCAACTACCCATTTTCTAGCTTTTTTGTTTAGCAGGGTACAGGAAATACTTGAGGGAGAATGATGCAATAAATAAGTAATTTTCTATCTAGATGTAACACAAATGATACATAATTACAGCAGTTAAATTGCAGAATATGCTTGAGAAAAAATTGTGTATTTATGTGTACCTTACCACAAACACATAGATCTGTGCACTGGTTTACAAATTTAGAAATTGTTGCTAAGCTCCACTGCCAGACTGGGAAACTTGCTTTGTAGTCTAGTTAAAAAGAATATAGACTAGAGGATGGACAAATTTTTTCTATCTTGCAAAGGTACTCTCCTCTTCTGTTGTGGTTGTCTTACTGTCTCCCTTTATCTGTGTGCACAGTGGTTTTGGTCTAGTTATTTCCCTGTCTCATACAAGTAAATACATCTGTTTCTGTGTTGATCATAATAATGAAGAGTAGACGAATTCTACCTCCTTTCTTTTATCAGTAGGTTTTTGTTAGAATTGCTCAGCAGGACGGCTTAGAGACATGTTTCTCCTCTGAGCCTTTTAAATGTTTTAGCACTGATGCTGCTGAGGCAACACTTTTCATTTCTTTAATCGTTTTAAATTTCACTCCATAGTGACAGGAGAGGGGGCTGAAGGAAAACACAATGTCAGGCCGGTGAGGTTGGTGTAGTGTTACCCACTTTTGGATCTAACAGTGCATCTGGACCATCTCTCCTAAAATCTGAGAAAGATGCTCTAGTAGAGGATTTAGGACAAAATGTAATTTGTTCAAAGGCACCATGGTTTTCCTACAGTATTTCAAGGTCCATAGAGAAAACTGTACTCTGCATGCAGAGGCTTGGCATAAGGATTCAAATTCCAGCTGACCTCACAATCTAAAGCAGGCAGGTTCTCTCAGGTGTTTAAGAGGGAAGGTTGTTTCAATGCGGTAGGTCATAGCTGTTGATCTGGAAAACATTTTGCTTTTTTTACTTCTATCACCAAAGTGAACTACACCTGATCCTGACAAAATATGACTAGTTGAGGATGGGAACTCAATCTAGAAAGTATCACTGGAAAGAAATGAACTGAAATGTTAATGTACTCAACTGCCCTTTCAGGCCGTTGTTTTTCCTTTCAGCAGAAAGAAGGCGGCACATATAGACCATTAGGAATAATGGAAGATAGCTTCAGCTATGATTGCAATTTATATATATTACTGAATATTTCCATAGACTGAAGAAGGGAATTGGCATCTAGTCTTAAATGTGAGCTGTAGTTCTTGTTCTTGTTGAATTCACTGCAAAGATTTGGTATGTTGCTTTATTTTTTGTAACTAGGACATTGACAGCCATGACATTCTGCTGTGCTTGTTTGTCACCGTAGCTAAGACAGCTTGACATACAGAGTTTGTAGGTAAACACACAGTAAGGGCATTAGGGATTTGATCCCTGGTCTTGGTATGTGACTTTTTTACTGCAAAACCTACATGACAGAGAAAGGCAATATACATGCAGTATTTTAGAGATTAGTTGTATGGTAGATCAGGATTTTTAAAATTGTCATTAGCACTGTATCTGCTGCATTGAGCTGTCATTCTCTATAAGTGTAGTTGCTCTTACTACCAAAGTGCTTCTGGTTTTAGTGCTGTACTCTTTCAGTCTACTTGATAGCTGCAAAACCTGTGCTCTTTACACAACAAATTGGAATCAAATATAACGTCAACATTTCAAGGAAATGTCAGGCAAAGAGGACATGCAGACAGAAAGTCTGATTCTCCTTACTCTTATATAGTGCACTTCTTTCACAATCAACATGGAATTAAATTAACAGAGTAGTTATCCATGATGTTTTCTTTATAATTGCATTTCCCTGTTTGAAAATGGGAGGTCTCAGCTGTTTTTTGCTAGATCAGTCTCCTCTGTGCCAAGCTTTACTTGGGCAGGGAATCTACTAGCAAACACATATAGTATCTTGCTGAATTTAACATGCCATATTTAATAACCTGTGTTTAGAAAAATACTTCATTTCTATAGTGACATCACTGTAATATGGAAAGAAGATAATGTGTTTAATTGGTGATAAAAATATTATTTAATGTTGGTCTTTTAATAAGGTGAGTTATGCTACTTGGTATTTCCTCATGAAGTAAGCTCTGAATACAGATCCTTTGTGTTAAACAAAAAGTAGTGGCAAGTAATTCCATGCTCTTCCAGCTGCTAAAAGGTCAGTAATTATTTGTGTTAGAGTTTAGGATAGTATGAAAAATTCAACATCAGGCAGGCTGGATATGCTCAACAAATTGTTACAATTAATTGTATGTCAAAGTCTCTTTTTCTGTTTACTTTAAGTGTGACTTTCTTTTTTTTTCTTCTTCTTATAGTGATTAAAGTAATGATGAAGCCTGGTCCCAAGGTGAAAAAAATATTTGGAAAAGCCTTAATGGGCGTATGTGGATTTTGGGTCCAGTCTGTGGGGAAATGTTCTTGAAATCTAGGCTTAGAAACTTGATATAGTNTCAATGACTTTACTGTCTGTGGTGTTGTTTCCCTCACATATTCTCATTCCTTTCTCTTTTTTTTTCTTTTTTTTCTTTTTTTCGTTTTTTTTTTTTTTTTTTTTTTTTTTGGCAGGATAAGGCTGTGGAGATTCTTACAGGAATGTAGACTGGGATTTAGAGGTACTATAAAAAGAACATTTAATTTGATCTTCTATCATTTTAGCTCAGTTTAGCCTTTTAACAAAGATAAGTCTCATTAAAGTACTACAGAAATTTTCGGAACAGAAAAGACAATAGCTTTTTGTGAGAAGGAGTAGAGAGTTCTGTGTTTTGTCATCCTTAGTATAGAGAACTGCATCAGGGCTTCATTTAGAAACCAAGAGTGAAAAAAAGATTAAGAAGAGGCTGAAGTTCACAAATTGCCTTTTGTTTGGAAAGATCCCAAAATAAATTGCACTGTATGTTGTACAAATGATTAAGATTTTGGCAACATTGAAATTAATCTCATTCTGCAGCAGGATACAGCAGATTTTTAGTGCTCAGCAATACAATTCTATTTTAAGGCAAATTGAAGGCTCTCACTGTTCTTGAAGCACAGGGAAAACTCAAGAATGAGAATGCAATTTCCTGATTGGATACCGAAAAGGCTCATCTTCCTTTTCGGGGGCTGTGTGCGTGTATGCATGCATGTGTGAGGAGTTGTGTCAGTTATAATAGCAGCTGCTAAGAATTTAGCCCAAGTAAAATAGTCAAGTTTTTTGAAGTCCCTCAGAAGTAAAAAAGCTTCTAAAAGCTTCTAACAGTCCTTTATATTACACTGCTCCTCTGTGAGTTCAGCATGGACTTGGTGTGTCACGTACTGAAGAATCAGCAGGGTTTCCTGCAGCCAGTGGGATTATCCTTTGTCACTCATCCTGGCAAGGTCTGAATCTGCCAGGTTGGAGACTAAAGTCCATAATAACCTGACATAAGACCTGAGAGAGTGAGATAACAGAATGCTCTTGTAGATGGGAAAGGAGGACGATGCTTGGGGTGCAGTAAGCTTGTGAAAGTAGCATGATGTTATTTATTTGACTGTTAAATAAAAATTTGTCTTGGTCATGGTATTTCATTGTAATAGTTTACAGATATTTGGTATTGGC
The DNA here is from genome assembly GCA_013400435.1 of Pycnonotus jocosus. Classification (NCBI taxonomy): domain Eukaryota; kingdom Metazoa; phylum Chordata; class Aves; order Passeriformes; family Pycnonotidae; genus Pycnonotus; species Pycnonotus jocosus. The sequence continues at coordinate 8,564 of VWYP01016940.1, forward strand.
AGTTGGCAGTTAAGGTCCAAACATTGTGATGAACATAGCTTTTTAATTTTGATGTGTGCAAGCTAGTCCTTTAATCAAATCAGTGAAAGGGAGTTATCATTCAAACATTTACCTTGTCCGAAAATACTTCTGCTGATGTCCTTGAGATCTGGGGAAGCCCTAAAGGCTGAAAGAAGCAAAAGGTAACTTTTAAAGAAAAAACAATGAAAAATTTTAAGAAAAAAATTGAAAAGATAAAGACTGAAAATAAAGAATAGGTGATCAGTTAATGAAATTTGGACACTGTGACAGAGTCTATTATTACACATTGTAAGATGCTGCTGCAGCAGGAATACCAGCCAATAGACTTTTTTCTTTCAAAAGTTTCTAGTCTTAAATTTAGGGTAGTTTTTTCTTCATCAGTTCCCAACACAGGTAATGAGACTTTCTTTGCTCCTGCTTGGTCTTACCTGACATTTCTTAGTGTAGAACTTTGTCTTGTCCTGTTTCACTTTCAGGATGTCTGCTATCAGATGATCTGTACCAATGTTCTGGAAACCTTTTAGGAATGGGCTGCTTCTTGATCCTTGTTTTGCTCTTCTGTAAGGGATGCATTGCAGGGCATCTTACAGCAGCATGTGCTGAAGTTGATTGGAGGTTTTTGTATAAAGCAGGGGCTTCATAGTATAGTGCATATGAAAACATATTTCAGATTAATGCCTCACTAAGATCTATAAGAACTGGGTCAATTACTTTGAGTTAAATTTAGGTTGTGTGTAAAAATAATTCCTTCAAGAAATTCAGCACTTGGTGATACACTTGCTCATTATCCTGTGTGGATGTATTAAAAGAATAATGCTAGTATTTCTAGACTTCCATTTGAGCTTAAAGTCCTGTAGACTCCTTTACTGATCTTTTGAATGCTTTTATTTATTCTTGAGGCTTCATCAGTGAAAGTTACTGCTTTAGGGTCTGAGAAATAATATTGTCTTATGGAGCGTTGCATATTGAATTGTTCTTTTTCTGCTGTTATTTACAATGAGAATGAAGCCAGTCTTTGATCTTAACAAAAATGACTAATGGCTTTATTTTCTTTAGAACCAGTGGAAGATAGCCATTTTGGAGGAGAATCATTTTTCAGTAATTTCCCTGAGGAAGACTATTCTGATGCAGCAGATTTGACAGATAACATTAAGTGATTAAAAACAGTCATAAAAAATCACATGGTACCAAAGTGTGGTTTTGTACATATTGTCACCTCTGCTCAATAAAGATGTTAAGGATGACATTCAGGGTAGTATCTCTGTATATACTTAGGAGAAAGAGAAACCCTCATTTTCTTTCCCTTGATTGCTGAGCTGAGATGTTTGTAAATAAGCAGCTGATGCCTAGTACATTTACATGCTTAAGAGAAGAGCGCTGTTGGAGCTGACTTAGAGAAACTTCTTTAGAACTATTCCCAAACAGTTGGACTAAAACTAGGGCTAGATCAGCTTCTCTGAAAAATGGAGGATCAGTAGGGCAAAGCAAATGTTGCATACACAGATTTCTTGCTATATCTGAGAGTAATAATAGGGGAAGCTGAACCAGTTTTGCTGCTGCTGCCCCTGCAGTTAGTAAGCCTACAGCTGCAGCTTGAAAGACAGAGGAAGGCCACTGTGTCTCAGGTATTTTATGGTTTCTGTAGAGGTACAGTAAATAGGCTGTTTTGACTTATGTTTCTCTGCAACATATCCTGATTTTCTTGGTATTTTAGGAAAGTTAATATATAATAAAATAATTTTCATACATGTTAATGAATTAGGATATAGAGTATTCTAGGTAGTATTTGCTTCATGTGGGAGTTGATATGCTTTTCACTACACATGGTTAAGATACAGAAACAACCTTAACTCTCCATAACATAGGCATAGTGGCTGGAAACAAAAGGAAACAAAATATCTGTGATTTCTTTAAAATTAATTTACTTTTATTTGGGACTCTTAAACTTCACTGTCAGTAGAATTCAGCCTAAACTTCTTGTCTTGTTTATCCACTTGGTATCAGCATCATGCATTTTACCTGAAACTGTTGCAGCTCTCTTGCCTTAACTTAGCATAGCTTTTGTCAAGGGAGGAAATAATTGAAATGTGCAGTGTTGTCAATAGTTTTGATATTTAGTATTTACAGTTACAATAATAAAAATGTCACAAGACAGGTGCTTTTTAAGGGATGAGGAAAAAATACTTAAATTGTGGACGTGCTAGAGCTAGCGTTTGAAAAATTGGAACATTAGAAAGCTGCTTGAGACAGCAGCCTCTCTTTATCTGAGAAATATTGAAGTGTTATATTAGTCTCCACTAATATAAACAGAACTTTTCTTGGAAAGGAAGTATCTGATTAGGCAAAGTTCAGAACAGGTGAGTAATATAGCAATATAGTATTTTTAGATTTAAATTTCACTTTAAATATAGGTTGAATGAGCACAAATCTTATAATTTCTTCCTACAGAAACTGGCATGTTTTTGAAAAGAAATTGTAGTTGTGAAGTACATATCTTAAGGAGATAAACTAAAGCCTAAATTTCTTTTTAAGCACATGGTACATTTGGCTTGCAAATATTTTTCTAAGGAATGAACCCTGACTTGGTTTTGTTTAAACAAACAAAGATATGCCAGTGAAATCCCTTTCATATGTAGAGTAACTATTTCTTTTCAATAAGACAGCTGATCTTTTCCAAATACATCTAATAATTAAGCCCAATTCAGAAATATATTGCTTGCTGAAATATGTGTTTTCCCAAATCACATGATATAATGCCATTACTATACTAAATGATGTATCACTCTGAGATCTCTGCTCTTCTTCTGTCTTTTTCTTCAATATGCTAAATTTGTAATTTTCTAATGTTGGCAAGAATTGTGGTAATTTTTGTGTCCTATCTATCAAAAGGGATGACTACTTAGAATATAGTTCTTTTTTCTTACCAACCTTATTTTCTCTTGTCTATGTACTTGTTCTCTTATTGACATTAAACTGTGTGACATCTTATTTAAATTCTTTAACTGTAGGTACCAATTGATTTCTTAATATCTGTGTAGCACTCTTGAACTGAGACTAGTAGTTTTAACTATTTCCCTCTATGAAGTTGCAAACGTGTTGTATACATGGAATTTCCCTTCCATCTCATTTTCCATTGGTACATCTGTTCTTATTTGCTTTGTAATGACAGTAACACTGTAATTCCTCTCTCATAATATTTTGTATTCCTTAATTTCTTCCATTTCGGACTGTTTTCACACTAGGGTGTTCTTTGTCTCCATGGCAATGAGAGGTAGACTAGAACATTGTTCTGAGCCTTAGTGTGAGAGACTTTTTTTTTTTCTCCTCTGCTGGGAGAAACGTACCAAAATTCTGCCCATGCAACTGGCATGATATGGCAGATCTCACGATTATCTTTGTAATTAATTTTCTCCAAACTGAAAAACAAACAAGCAAGCAAACACAATGTCAACAAAAGTGTAGAATCTGTTTTGTAAGTGATTCCAGGTTTTTATCGCTGATGTGCTAAAAAGACATGAATTTTCACCTTCCTGAATGAAAATTGATGAGTAGCACTTGTTTTTCCCCTCTTGCTGTGGTCAGATATGGTTGAAAAAATGTTTTCCAAAAACTACATGAGAGCCAAGGCCTTTTCAAGTCCTTTCTTAGACATTTAGTAGACCTTTAAAACCTAGACTATTACTGTCCTTGTGCCCTTTGTGTGTCCTTCACGTCTTACAGAGCTTCCATGCTGAATATAATGCAAATTTTTATTGCTGTGTTATTAAAAAAAAGCAGGTGGTGGGAAGAGACAAGAGTTCGAAAAGACAAATGACATGAGCTCCTGTCATTTGTGGAATAGTACAGCATTTGATGCAGATGGTGCACCACACCCTCCATTGTCTCCTTGTGCACAAAACTGTTCCTTCATTGCACAAGGCTCTCTGCAAGCACCCTTGCATTGAGTGTTTCTTTCTTAGCTTTTACTTTTTAAGATGTTAGCTGTTTATTCCAGTTTCCAGAGATCTTCTTTATACAGTTCACCTTTTTTTAATAGACACAAACCATAGCCTCACAATCATATTGTCATTCTCTTTCAACACACCAATATAAATTCCCTCCAGCCCCACATATGTGATCTGAGCTCCCTGTATAGTCTGGTGCTGTCTTTGCCACTCTTGGCAAAGTCTGTGGAACTGTATGCAGAGGATCAGGGGGTAATTTTTGCCTTTGTTGCCTTGAGCTAGTGCATTAGTGAAGTGGCACCAGAGGAAATGGAGCAGCAACAGGCAAATGAAATTCCTGAGCAGGCATACGAAAGTCCCATGGTTTTACCAAGTTTTTTACCTCACGTCATCCATTTTCATTTATTTCCTCCTATTATCTAGCAAATGTATTTTAAGGCCTTCTTCACAAGCTGATTCTTGAAAGCATAATAGGATGAGCATGACCAGAACTTCTTGTATTTGTAGTGAAAAGATGGTTCATTATTTCTTTTATGTATGATGAGAAATACGAGATGCACTTTTAAAGAAACAATGCTTTAAATTTTACTGGGATTTAGAAGCTTATAGTGTTTGTGCTTTGATATGAATTCTTTCCTTTTCAAAATGTTTTTCAGTATTTGCTCCATATTTCTGAATATATGCTTTAGTGAGCATTTGGTATTTCTTGACAAGTCATTTCAAATACTGTGCTATTCAAACTTGCTGTTAGTAACGCTGCTGGTACCAAATGGACAGCATCCACAGAAATCTTACTGAATGGGAGCTCTGCAACAGAGAGGGCTGAAAAGTGGTGGCTCCTAGCCCAGCTTCATCAATGGTACTAGAAACAGGAGGCAAAGGAAGGGAACGGGATAAACATAAAATGTGGGGAGCTGAGTGCCAGAGTCCCTGGAAGCAGCTATTGATTCTGACTGTGCTTTGCCAGCCCCATGAATTCAGGCCCCAGGGGTGGCGTGGCCCTGGAGCCATGGAGGAAGCTGACATCAGCCTCCCTGGAGGCTGGCACTGAACAGCAAAGCACCCCTCAGTGCTGCAGCTCGTGGAGGCTGCCTGCCAGACCAGCAGCAAAGGAGCTTTGCAGCCAGGCTCTATCTTGCTTGCAGGTGATTGTCTTTCTCTGCCAGAGGAACGATGATTATATTACCTCTGGGCTTGTTCATTATTTTGGAGTTTTTCTCATGTTGGTTCTTTGAGTTACTAAACTGATATCTTGACTCCTTGATTCTCAGAAGTATTGATGTGATGGGCCACTGCCTTTATCTGGATCTGAGCACTGAACTCCTGGTGGTTTTGGCTAAACTAATTATGTTTCTAATGGGAGACTTAATCTGCAGTCAAAGCTGGCAGACCACTCTGCTAGCCTGTAAATATATTCTGGACTTGCTTTCTTGTATTCTTCCAATTTCCTAAGTGTAATAAATGTAATTTAGATTTTTTTTTTTAACTGATTCACTGAAGAAGGGTTTCTGCTCTGTGCACTTCTTAAATGTGACTTTATGGTATTTCAGCTAGTGAGAAAAGGGAGATCCTGTTGGGAACAAAGTATTGAGCCAAAAAATGTGATAGATACAACAGTCTTGCCCTCCTGGAACTAGTTCTGTTCCTAATTCTACTGCAGGCCTGTAACTGTATGACATCACATAAGGTCTGACAGATCAAGCATGATCTATTGACTGCATCTGGGACAATTAGTAAAAAATGTGCTAAGGAGCACATGGTCCATCCTGGCTTCTTGCCTTCCCAGGTGTTCTGCGATAGGTGACATGCTGTGATAGTCAATAGGCTTTTGGGGAGTGTAGTATCTGCCTTATTCTCATGTGTGCACTCTACTGCATTTAACAGGCTAAACTAACACTCCACATTTGTACAGCAGAGTGCTCACACGGCTTATGGCAGATCAGATGTCTCTGCACGTCAGTGGAGATGAAACCCAGCATCTGATAGGCAAGTGAGTATCCACATGCTGCTGGACAGCATGCCTGCATCCTGGATGAGAATTCCAGACTGGCTCAGGTTTCAGCTTGAGGAATTTTCCAGTACATAAGTGTAATGTATTTTCCTGATGCAACTCATTGTTCCTCAGTTATGGTTCATGATTTGGGGTAGTACTGTCATTAGATGTGTGTATCATAGTTCCTCTGTGTATGCTGTCTGTGGCTCCCATTTATTTAAGGAAACTACAGTATTTAGGACTGGTGGATTTCACATATGATAGCAGCTTTGTTGTTTTCTCACCCTTTTATTCCTGTAACAGTTCTCCATATGACCAGCAATTTAAGGCTTTGTAGGATAATGACGATCTCACTGACATTAGACCAAAGGTCCTGGACGGAAATACAAGCAAAAAAAGATTTCTGCACATTTTGTGCTTGCTTTTTCTAGCACTGCAAAGAAGTTGGTGCAGAGATATCGGATGACAACCTTACTCCGGCTCTTTCAGTGAGACTTAGGGTACAAATACATGTTAGAGAGTCTCAGGGGAGGTTTGGGGCAGATTGAGCCAAATCCTCTGCTATTGGACTGGTGCAAATATGTTAGGGGGAGATACTTGGTGAGCTCAAGTTTGCTGCAGAAGTGAGCTTGAGGCAAGAGGAGAGCTGCAACGTGGGACAGTTGGCTGAACTGAGTTGGCTTTGTTGAAGTGGAGTCTGAAAATAGCATAGCTACCAAATAGCAAAGACCTAGTCTAAAGGAGGTAAAGAGCTTTCGTGTTGGATGAGAAGCAGATGTGTGTACTTGAGATGCAGATAGAAGAATTGGAATGGAAAGCCCATTAAGAACTCCTTGAAATTAAAACGAGTGAAATTCTCAATAGGAAACAGCTAATGGCAGTGAGGAACAAAATCTGAATCTAATACTGTAGGTTTTAAGCTTTTAGGGAACATGTGCAGCCAGAAAAACTTTTGCTTCTAAAATTGTCAAATGTAATTCCATGTCCCTCTATATATTGAAGTATGTAACTTTTTAAAAAACAAACCAATCCCTCTACAGGAATAGGGAGGCCAGCAGTAAAATGTATTTTTTGCATTATGATAAGTCATATGAAATCTGAGTGGAATTTTGTATAGGCAAAATTAAGTTTGCTGTTGAACAGTGTTCCAGAAATCTTGTCTTTCTTGCTTTGGTAACTGTTAGAAATATTGTTTCTTCAAAAAAGTTACTATAAATGAAGCCTGACATTAGGCAGTCGCCTATTAGACATCTTCTAAAAGTGGTAGTTTGTAAGTCACATAAGTAACAGTATCCACTGTTACTTATTATTTTGTATATATTTATATATTTATAATTTATATGTTATTATTATTATTATATAGTATTCACTGCAACAGTGAAACTGTATTTCAATAAAATATAAAGATAATTATAAGTTCAGGAAACTGCTTTAGTTTTAGTGGATTCTGTGTTACAAATCAGCTTTTATTTTAATATATTAATTTTATTGTATAGGCCATACTAGAGCTAAAATGTTGAATACAAAATAAGGGCTGAGTTTTCTTTATCCAGTTTTTCAGGCCAACCTTGGTCTGAAAATATTCGTGAGGAAACTTCTTTCCTTGCCCATGGACACCTGCTGTTCTCTGAGTCACTCATCTTATCAACCATGTATTACTATGTTATATAGAATATGGATTTCTGTTCAAGTGATGGCAGCATCTACACAAAATGTTGCAGAGGAGAGATCAGTCAAATAATGTAACAAATGTGCTAGAGAGGAAAGAAAAGTAGGATCATAGGTTCTGTGTCTATTGAAAGATGAAAACTTCTGCTGCATAACTACATTGCCATGTATGGGTTAGGTTTTTGTTGTTTGATTTTTTTTTTCCATGGAGCTTTTTTCTCTCTTACCATTCTTAAATGTGTATTTTTAAAGAACTAATGTAAGAGCTCCTTTTTAACAATGAGAGAATTCATATAGAAGAATATTGAAGTCCAGAAAGAAGCAATAAAAATGTTCAAGGCAGAATTTTTTTTTGCCCATTTTTAAATATCTTTTCTGATTAAGCTGCTGCTTTGGGGTTTTTTTGTACAGCTGTCAGATTTTCAGACAACATAGATTTTTTTTTTATAGTAAGACCTTTTCATGAAAAAAATAAAATTATTAGTCTCAAAGTGCATATATAATTGTAGCATGAGCTTAAGTTCTTAGAAACACTTCATCACTATGACCCCAAATGAGCATAATGCTTAAACATGCATAATTTTAAGGCATGGATATTAAACTCATTGAAATCCATCATCCATGGCTATTAGAAGTGCTTTGTGTCTTTCAAAGAGACACTTGAAAGAAATCTTGACATTTCACATAGTTTCAAGTAGAGCAGTAAGGATGAATTTTCTGTTTAAAATGTGTGAATACCTTTAGCTGGAAAATGTTGAAAAAGTGGTATGGGTACTGTCACAAATCTGTGACTTTATTCTGCCTACTTTTACAACTTGTCCTTTAACATGCTCAGGACAAAGGCAAAGAAACCCCTAAAGAAATTCAGAAGACTTAGTCTCTGTCTTGAGATCCTGAGACACTGACTTTTGCATTTATAGATTGTTAAAGGATACTTTACCTAGAGATGCTGTGATGCTACCCAGCCTTCACTGTAAACTGTGTATTCCTTCATTCTGTTTTTATATTAAAATTATGAAAATGAGGCTTTGTACGTTATATAATGATCTTGATTACATTCTGCAGAGGATATTGAACATTATTATAATCAAACTTACTGACTGAAGATCAGGAAAGATCTGAATGTAAGAGGAAGCTAGGTTCTTACACAGAAGATTTAACAGCTTCAGGAATATTTGTAAAATTGTGAAGCTATAATCTATTGAAGCAATTTCTTTACTTAATCTGACAATTGATTAACAATTTTAATTGTTTGTAGAGGCACGTAGGGATTTTGTTTAACATATACAATAGTGGATTTTATATAAGTAGCAGCTGTTTGGGAAAATTAATTCTTTAGGAAAATCAGTACAGGTATATATTGTTTGTGGGGTTTTATATTCTGGATTTAAGATAGAAAATTCCATAAAAACCTTTCAAATCATACAATTAAAAAGAACAAAGCCACAGGCACAACTTGCAAAGACACAACAGAGGGGTAGGCATCTTGGGGAGAATACAGAACAAAACAGTGTTGTGTTGTGTATAGATCCATAACGCTGCTTCGTCTTGAATGCTCTGCACAATTCTAGTTTCCAAGAAAACAGCCTTGGAAAAGATTCACAGAAGAGTAACAAGAAAGGTACAGACTTGCTTTGTAGACAGAAGTAAAGCAAGACTTCTAGCAATGCCTGAGGGATATTATATTTGGTATCTGTGAAGTTGCCTGCAGTATAGATATGAACAAGAATTGATTTATCTTCTGGATGGTTTGAGGCCAACTTGAGAACATGTAATTTATACAAGCCCCACTTGTACAGTCTTCCTTAAGCAAAATGCAGGATGCTTTCCCTTAGAGAGAATATTTGTCACACTCAAGATGACTTCTGTTTTGTTCTAATAGCTTTATGTTCTAGATATTCTAATTTTTCACTGTTTTAATAATAACAAACTGCTTTTCATCATGGGCTCAATCTAACATTGTTGATTTTAGTAGAGATAGAAAGAGAATCTACCACTTTGATTTTTTTTTCAAGAATTTTAACTTTTGCTATTGTGGTGTGACTCCTGGAACAGCATTGCTTTCCAGCTGGTTCAAACCTGTCCAAAACACTGTAGGAATAATATGATGGTTACTATTGGGAGGAATATTTAAAAAATACTATCATAATTGTAATTTCTGCTTACTTCTTATGTGACAAAAAAAAAATTATGTGCCTGCGTGTATTTTGCTACTTTAAAAATACAGTAATTAAAAAGGCAAATCACATATACTGATTTGTAGCTTGTTAATCTGTGCAGTACCAAAGTAAAGGAATGGTTAAGTATTGGTACAGAAATACAGTTCTGTTTTGGACCTCAGGATTCTGCTCATTTCTGTCTTTCTCTTTCAAAGCACAAATTTTTGTGACAACATTTTTACTAATTAAACATAATCAGACTCTGTGGCTTTGACAACTGCATGAGATTTACATTTTTCAATAGTTAAAATTTGTATAAATTGATAGTTTTTTACAGTGATCTTTTAGCAAGTGGGATGGAACTGCTGGATTTGACAGTACACCCACTGTGTTTTATTAAGTTTAATTTATGCAGACTTTAAAATGTTTGGTACAGTCTTTTAAATATTTTGTTCTAGAGAATAGTTAGTTGGATTAAGACATAATAATAAATAATTCCAGCCATTTTTCTGTGACACCTGTTATCTGAGATGTGCATATCAATCTATTGCCTTGGCTATGAATTTGTAAATTGTTATCTAATTTCTCATAATCTTGAAAGCAATTTATTTAATTCAAATTTTTCCTTCTTGGAATTGAAGCCTAATGCAGCTGATGACATAATTAGGAAGATATTTTATGTTTGTAAGGATGATTTGTAAAAACAGAGCTAACTGACTAAATGAAAGATCTTACTGATGCGGTTAAAACTGCATAGCAAATTATTTTTCTAAAAATCATATGTTGTTTAAAATAGCTGTGTTTTATTCATGATGACTTTGAAGCTTTTGAAGCTTTGATTTTTGAAAAATGATGCATTGAAAATATAATGAAGTTTTTCAATATCTTTGAAGTTAAAGTACAGGAAAACTACTGTAACATTTTAAAAACAATGTTAAAACATTATGTGAGTACTGCGAATAAGACATTTTCTGTTTTAAATGCTAGTAAGTAATATTTTTGAGTAGCATTTTTACTTTATGAGTGATGCAAATAGCATCTGAATTGCACTGTTTTATTCTGTATAAGTAATTTGTCCCATTATGATAACTGTAATCTTTTTCTCTCCTTTTTTTATTTTATTTTGCTGCTTGCCTTTTCTAGGAAGTAGAGGTTGGTATGTTTCTTCTGTCTTTTATGATACTGTGAGCTTTTCATGGATTCCTTTTGTTTTACTAAACTTGGGTTGTTTCTCCCCCTCCAGGATGATTATTTTCGTACGTGGAGTCCGGGTAAACCATTTGATCAAGGTAAGATTCCGTTCCTAGGTACTTGTGTGGGATTATATTTGTGTAATTATAGTAATAATTTAAGTAATTATATTTGTGCTCCTGTTCTAGAATACTAACAGAAATCTGTTAATTTGTGTAATTTTCTGTGTCTTCAAGTAATTGATTTAAAGAGGTCCAGAAATTCAGCCTAATCATTGATTTATGTCTGTGATTTTTTCAGACATTTACTGATTAGAGAGAAAGATGTGAGCATTAGAAACCTCCAGAGTAGCTTAAAATTTCCCTTGGGAACACATGAGGTTTGGGAGATTCTGTCTTATTTGTATATTTAAGAACCCATGCCTTTTCAGGAGGACACCTGACAAAAACTAGGCATGCAGTCTAATACATATCTTTTTCAGTCAAGAAAAAAATTAAGATTTCGAATGTCTCTTTATATCCATTGGATAAAAGATGATCCAGAAAACCAATTTTGGGAGTCTGTCATGTTCAAGTGATTTATCTTGAGGCAAAATGCAGCTGGAGCTATGGGAATGCTGCAGTACAACAGTTTTAGGCTGAGAATACTATGAGCAAATGCAGCAAATATTCCCATTATACGTTCCCTCCCAGGCATTGGAACTTAATATTTACTGTCTAAATAATCCCCCTCATGTAATGTTGTTTCAAAGTATATTGCTGCCATTTTAAACTGCTGAGAATCTTGATACTTTTTTTTAATTGCTCTGAGAAATGCTTCAGGGACTTTGTCTTTTCTGATAGCACCAGTGGCATAAATGCAATGAAGAAATGATACAGGAGCTTGTAAACAAGAGACCAAGATAAAAATATGTTGTGAAGATAGTGTTTATTCAATTTCAGGAACTTTCTCCACAATGGATACTAACTTGTGAGGGATATTTTGTTGTTGTAATGTTAGAAAAAATTGTGGTTCAAGGAATTGGTAGTTTTGCATATTATAAAAATGGTGGGTGTTACTAAATTTAAGCTTTCCAGTCCCTAGAGGGGCCTGCATGAAAGCTGGTGAGAAGGAACTTTTTACAAGGACATGTGATTGGAAAAGAGGCAATAGTCTTAAGCAGGAGGAAGCTGGGTTTAAATTCGATATTAGGAAGAAATTCTTTACCATAAGATGGGCTGAACAACATAGAGACTGCGAACTTCCCATCCCTGGAGCGGTTCAAGACCCGGCGAGATGGGGCTCTGAGTAACATGGTCTAGTGGGAAGTTCACTGCCAGCAGTCAACAGGGATATTGGGACTTGATACTTAGGATCCCTTCCAACCTTAACTATTCCGTGATTCTATGAATAATGTTTTAATGCATTCTTCCATACTTTGGCACATTTTGAGAGGCCTTCTTATGTTAATGGTTTAAAGTATGTCAGAATTGCTCATGTGTAATCTGTGTAGTTCTATTGTTTGTATTAATAGGAGTTGCTACATGGAAATACATGTCCAAGCATACTAGGAGGCTAGCCCTTACTATGAAAATGTATAAAAGTGTTTATTCTTGGACTGCAAGATCTATTTTAAAAGATGGAAAAATACTACAATTTGGGTTGCAATCCACCAAAACCATTTCTTAAAGTAACATCTGACATTTGTTTGAAAAAGAGAACTTGTTCTCATTGAACTCGTTTGCTTATATCCTTATAAGATTAAAAAAAATTAAAATGTTTTGAATGTATATTTTATATGTGTGTATATAGCCCTGAATGTTTTTGTATTTCTATGAATACCACAGTGTAGCTTGTTAATGAACAATTATGTGGGGCAGGTATTACTGTTGGAATAAATCCAAGTGTTCTATTAGCATATTTAGTTACTGCTAAAAGGCAGATTTTGCTCTTTCAGTGGTTTTAGAAATAAGCAAGAAGAATGTTTCATGTTTAGGATTATTCAAAGTTGACTACTTTAGTAGCTTTATCAATGTTTTATCAATGCTTACTCAAATTAACCTCCCCATACACACACAATATTTTCTGACACATTTTCTTCATACACCACTTTTACATCAGATGAAAATATACAGAATACTTCTGGTGCATTTTATTTTTAGACTATGCAGGGTAGCAGAGCTTGGAGAATGTAACTATTGAATGAAATTACATACACAAAGACACTGGTGTAATTTTGTGAAGTGGAAAGGATGTTTTCCTTTGCTCAACCAAAATACCTTGGAGGAAATAGCGGAGTACATTCATGTAACTGAAAAAAATGCAGCGTGACATTTTTGTAGAGGTTGAACACCCTGAAGGTATAGTTGGTTTGTAGATGTATTTATAAAATTTCTTGTAGACCATTCCTTTGAATTATTTTTGGCTTTTGTAATATCAGACTATATTAGATGTCTTTTTACAGAAGGAATTTTGTAGATACTGTTGTACAACTAAACCAGATTTTGCAACTGTTTCACTTATATTAATGTTTGCCTTTTATTTGTATTTCATCTACCTAGTTCTGTAATAATTTGGATAACTAAGGATATCCAAATATATGCAAACACATCTCTATAATTTGCAAATACATTTTTGCACAGTGAACTGATATAATTTAGAGTAATATTCAGTAAAATAATTTGATTCACTCATTTGCAAGCTCTGGGAAGTCATAAGGGAGTTTAAATGAAGATCCATTAGTTGAAGACTGAAACCAGACGTGTAGAATTAACTTTGCTGCATTTGATGTGTGCTCTCATGATCTAGTTTTTGTAGTAGAACTATTGATGTTTTTAAACTAGAAATATATATCCATCACTTTCAAGATAAATTGCAGTGCTTTACAATTAAAATGTATCACGTAGGACTTTAAAATGTTGACTCAGATAAAAAAAAAATGGGATCTTTGTAGGAGGATACTATGAATTTCAAAAAGAGCAGAACTGAAAAGCTTTTTAAAATGTTTCATGCTTATTTACTATTAAGACTAAACTATATTTAATCTGGTGAACAGTTTCCAGTTTCAAGTATTTACATGTGTTTAGGAATCCTGCTCACTAATGGAGTGCACTAAATCTATGTTAAACAGATTCCCACTGCTTTATGATACTTTCAGCTAGCCCTTGCCTGGAAAGATCTCTTGTAGACGTCTGAGGAACACTTTCATGGTGCTTTTTCTTAATTATCTGATGCTGTGTTTAAATGATTCTTTTATTATTTCTGTTTTATAAATTTATCTATTGTGATAACATCAGAGTAGTGCCTTGTCCAGTACAATTCACAGACTTGGCTCCTAACTCAGGTTCACTGGGTAATACACATCTGCTTCTCTAGTTATGGCTTGCAAATTGTTTTCAGTATTTATTTTTGTAGGATCATCGAATGAATTCTAAATTGTATAGCTAATTTAAACAGAGGCTGTAGAAAGGATTCTTACTGAGGCTACACTGAACCCATAATAAGAGATTTTGCTTGCCTTCAGTAGCAGTCTAAGCCTTTATTCCTGCTGTCCTGACATCTTTGCTTTATGCTCTGATGCTAGGTCTAGAGTCATCATATTGAGGATGATTATAAGACAGAGTAAGAAGTAGTTTTTTAGTTTGTTTTAACATGGCCAAATCCTGGGTTCAGGTGGCTGTTCAGACCCACAAATAGTTGTGTCAGAAAAGTGGAAATGCGTTGCAGAGTGATAGTGACTGTCCAGAGTACAGCACCACAGCTTCTCAAGTTGACAGCATGCTGAGAAAAGGGTGTGGGGAACTGTTTGTTTGTAGTTACAAACCTGCTAAAATTTAGTGTTGCAAATGTCTCACTTTAGAAATCCATCTTCTCTCTACTGTGCTGGCATGTCCCAGATAATGGTCAAGTCCATGAGCATTCTATACCTGAAAATATTTTGGTGTGTACTAGGACTACTTCTTCTTTACAGGCTCACTTAAAGGCCAGATTTGCTTAATGTGATGGTTTCATGTTCACTGAATTTTGTTTACCAAATGTGAGATAGGATTTTGGGAGAAAAAGGCAAACCAGGCCCAACTTAAAAGTAAACAGATAGTTTGTTAACACACACACTAAAGGAAGAAAAGGAAAGAA
>VWYP01016942.1:3927-35913 GCA_013400435.1 Pycnonotus jocosus
GACACAGGGATGGACACACGGATACAGGGATGGACACAGGGATGGACACAGGGATGGACATAGGGATGGACACAGGGATGGACAAATGGGCTTTGTCCCAGAAAATAAAATCACTTTGGGTGAATCCCTCGTGGTGCCTTCCATGGATGAGATCAAAGGGTGGCTACAAAATCCCAGGACAAGTTTTTTGTCTCTGCCACCCAAATCTGGAGCATTTCCACCTCTCCAGGCTATTTCATGATGACTGGAGGAGGAGGAGGGACAGGTCAAAGGCCAAGGGCAGCTGCTGGGGGAGGTTTTGGGTGAATTAACTTGGGTTATCTGCAGGGTGGCATAAAAAATAGGGGATAAAAACAACATTTCCAGGGTCTTGCATGGGCACAGGGTGGGTTTAGGGTGGGTTTCACCAGAGGGAAGAGAAGCTGGGTGGAGTTGGAGGCCCTGGGATCTGGGATCAGCTGTTCCATGGGGTTCAGTGGGGATGGATGTCCCCAGGAATCACAACTTTGGCTGTCCCTGTGGCCAGCTGGGGACACTCTGGCCGTGTCACATCCCCCCCTGGGTGACCCTGCAGCACCGGGACACGAGGCACCACTGGAGGTGCCACCCTGAGCAGCCCAGGAGCCACCAGAAGCGATGGAGGAGAGCGATGATGATGATAATGATGATGATGATGATGATGATGCTCCTGCCAGCAGCAGGGACAGCAGGGACCCCCTGGCTGGAGGGAAAGCTCCAGGGAAGCAGAAATTACACCAAAATCTCCCCACTTTCAGGCTGCAGGCCACCCGGGTGAGGTTTCCCATCATTTCTCCTCTCCCTGCTCTGCTCTCCTGTGCATTTTGGGCTGTGGCTCCCACTGGGATTTTCCCCAGGTACCCAAAACACACAGGCTGCTCTAATAAATCCATTTTTTCCTACCCAAGTGAGCAAAATTCCCCCTCTCCGTGCCAATCCAGCTGGGAGCACCGCTGGTGTGGACGGTGCAGCTGCTGCAGAACCTTCCCAGGAATTAATGGGCGGCGATTTTGGAGGCGAGGACTCGCCCGTGCCACACAATGAGCAATTAGCTCCATTCAAATTCGGCTAATTTGGCTTCGCCTCGCGGAGAGGTTTAAACTCGTGCAGAACTTTAATCTGCGTGCTTTTGTCAGGCGGAGGGAGAGAGGAAAATGTAAAAAAATTAAATTAAAGCCTTTGGGAAAAAATAAAATATATTGAGCTGAGTAAATAAAAAGTTAAAATTTAAAAATTTCCTCTTAATTAATTAATTTAATTTTATTCTAAATTAATTTAAATTAAGGTACACTCTAAGTACCTTAAGAATTTGTCAACCAACACGAAGCCCAAAGCCCTAAACCCGAGTAACTTAACTTTAAACATAACAAAAACACAATAAAACATCATTTACAGTACCAAATAAAACAAGCACAATCTTTACATGAATAAAATAAAACTTTTAACATTAATAAATATCTCTATACATAAACTTTATGTCAAGTTTAACGTAAATTTTATGTAAAGTTTATTCTTCATAGTTTTTCATACTTTTACACTTTCAAAATGAAGTTTAAATTAAGGAGCATTTTAAAGAGTATTTTTAAAAGAGAGTATTTTGAAACGAGAGTAATTTGAAAAGAGAGTATTTTAAAGACAATTTTAAAATTATGTTCTTAACTAATTGAGTAACCTATGAATAAAAATACAGATACTCATTTCCAGTCTGTAAATAAAAATCCCCTGTTTTAAAAGCAATCACATCAATTCATCAGTTCTCCAATTAATCAATCCATCCTCCCACCACCTACAATTAAGCTCACGCCCAGCCCTGGCGCTCCTTCTGCGCCCGATTTACAACCGAGCTCGGTCCCAGGCTGAAGAAAACCCGGAGTTCAGCATGTCCGCTGGATTTCACAGCTTTTCCTCCCAAAAACCTGGATGGAAAGGGTGGCAAAAATCAGAGAGAAACCCTCGTGAATCCTGGAGGAGCTGAGTCCACTGCAAATTCAGCACCCGGGAGGGAAAAACCTGGGATGGGAGGATTTAAGGAGCAGCTCCTGCCCAGGCTGGGGGGTTTGGTGGTGCTGAAAGATGCTCCTTGCTCGTGTCAGAGCAGGGTGAATCCCTGGAAAAATAAAAAAAAACCCTAACTCTGTGCCAAGCCTGGAGCGGGGACAAACTGAGCCGAGTCTCTCCTGGCTTTGCTGTAAATACTCAGAGATAGCAGCCGTAAAAGCACCTCAGAGAGAAGGCAGCAGTAAAATTACATCAAGCCCAGGGGCTTAAACTGATTGAAGGATCCATTTTCCAGGCTGATGCAGCTAATGCAGCAGCAGAGTCCCCTGCACTGAGCAGCCGCTGGAATTTGATCTTTATTTTTCTTTTTTTTTTTCCCCTTTTAAATGACCAGACAGCTGGGAAACACCCGCCACCCCGAATATTTTGGGAATGCTTTTTCAGAAGCAGTGCAGAGATGAGGGGGCTGTGTTAGCCAGAGGCAAAAGTCTCTGAGATTTTTTTCAATGCGAAAAATTGCTGGGAAAAGAGAAAAAAAAAAAAAAAGAAAAGAAAAAAAGGGGATAGAGTTAATCTTGGTGTGGTGCTGCTGCCTTCTGGTGCTTTTGGGGCCTTCTGCAGCAGATTGGGACGGGAAAGGGGAGGGTGACAGCACAGGCACGCTCCAATATCGGTGTTCCTCAAAATCCAGGGGTGTGCTCTCCTCCTCTCCCTAAATTTCCGTCCTTTCCTTCTTCTTCCTGGGCACGGAGGGGCTCAGCCCGGCGGGGTTTGGCTTTGACAGCCGAGCTGGGTTTGATGGGCTCCGAGCCACGTCTAATTAAGATTAATGACCGTGCCAATGCTGGGGGCACGGGGCTCTGACCTGCCCCGAGGGGACACCGGGAATCCATCACCGGCACAGGGGAAGGGACAGCGGGGACAGCGGGGAGGGAGAGAGGGCTGGCTCGGCTCTACAGCAGGAATTTCCCTCGGGAAATATCAGTGAATGTGCCAAAAACACCCCGAAGCCTCTTCCATTACTGCCTTTGCTTTATTTGTGTGTGTCGGTGTGCAGGGAATGGGGCAGGGGGGGATTTTTGACCCCAAACACGAGAGGGGGTCAAAATCTGGAGTGATTCGTGTAGTAACCCCCCAAACCTCCTCAGCTCCACAGAAATCTGGGATTAAACACCCCAGAGAGGTGAGGGAGAGGGATGCAGCCTCCTGTGGGAAATATTAAAGGTAAAAAAGGCTTTCAGAAAGCTGAGAAAGCCGGGCCCAGAAACAGAGAGAGATGAAGAACTCAGAATTGGCTGCAGCTGCCAAGCTTGAAAGTGAGAGAAGACACAACGATACAGCCAACAAGGACGTGAAACAATAGTTTGAGATTTTAGGCTTGGCTAGGACAGGCCTCAAGGCTGCAGAAAAATACACTCAGCAAGACAGCAGAGGGTTCTAAGCTTGACAATGGGATATTGTGTGGTGTTAATAGAAACAAACAAACAAGCATTGTTTGAAGCAGGTGCACGTGTGCTTTTAGTGGCTGCCCAGAACAATTGTTTGTAAGCTTTAGCAATATGCCAGCGGCTGGAAAACTTTCAAAATGCCCCTGTAACGAAGAAATCGTGGGCTGCTGCTGGCAGATGTGAGCTGTTGGCGTCTTTCAATTGTCTCAAACCCTGTTTTGAGGCAATAAAAGCTCGAGGACTGTCTTACAGTACACAAACCTCCAGCACAGCCTCCCATCCCGTGTCTGATGGACCTGAGCCCCTCCTTCTCCCCTAGCCTGCACAAGGATGAAGCAGCAGGGTGGGTGAGCTCCTGTGTGCCCCAAGAGATGGCTTTGGGGGGAAAAAAATCACCTGTCCTGGTGAAAAAATCCCTGTCCTGGTGAAAAAATGCCTGTCCTGGCCCATCCCCAGCATCCCTTATGGCTCCTGCTGGCACATGAGAAAGGGAGACAAGAAAAGAGCAGGATCAAAGGGCAAAATGATCAATTTTGGCTGTAAAGGATGGTTCCAAACAGTGTCACCCCGTGGTGTCACCTTGGGGAGGAGAAAGAGCTGGGGAAGGAGCAGGGTCCTGGGAGCAGGGTGGGGTAAGCACCAGGACCTGAGCAACCACCACAGCCACGGCAAAATGCTGATAAAAGCTGATTTCAGTGCGGTGGAAGCCAGGGAGAATTATCCCAGAATGTATTAATTAGCGTGATTAGGCTGTGTTTGAAAAAAAAAAAAATGGAAAGGCAAAGCAGAGGCTACAAGCAGGAAAGGTGTTGGGGGCAGGAGAGCCTGTGAAGCTCTTCCCAGAGGGACGTGCCTGAATTCCTGCGATGAGGATGAGCCTCTGATGTCCCTGAGACAAAGCCTGGCCACTCTCACCCCATTCACCGAGTGGGAATTGCCGGCTCAGCTCCTCTCCCGAAGGGATTTAGCCCTGTAAAATTCCCCTTTGCTTCTCCAATCCTTCCCTTCCTCTGGAACTGATAGTAATGCAGGAGCTACAGGAGAGATCTTGGGTAGTATGAGCACTCTTCCTGCTTTTCAGAGTAATTTTAGACTTGTCTTGGACTCATTCTCCCCTCCTCCCATAGTGGGCTTTACACTGAATTCTACAGTGTTTCACAACTGCATTTTTAATGGAGAACTACATTCAGCAGAGAAAGCCATTTTCTAGCATAGCACCACTCTGACATGATGTGTTTTAACCAGACTGATCCCAGCGTTTTCCTCTTCCCCTTCCTTCCCCTTCCTTTCCCTTCCCTTCCCTCTCCTGCTGGCAGGTCCCACACGTGTTTCCCCTGAAGGGGAATCAGTTTTCAAAGTGAATCCTAAATCAGTGAGCCCTGGCTGCTTCCCTCCGTGCTCCCCCCGTTATTGGTGTTATTTTAACCCCAATATTCCCCCCTGCAATCCCCCAAATCGCACAGCGCTCATCGAGCTCGCTCTTCAAACACCAACCCCGGGCTGGTGCTGCCTCTCTGCTCAGGGACCTTCCCCCAGGATGGGAGCCCAGAGAGGAGCAGGAGGAGGAGGAGAAGGAGAGGGAGGAGGAGGAGGAGAAGGAGAGGGAGGAGGAGAAGGAGAAGGAGAAGGAGAAGGAGAAGGAGAAGGAGAAGCTGCAGCTTTGCCCTCGAGGCTGTGAGCATCGCTCTGGGATATGGAGCAAACCTGGGATGAGGTGTGGCACCACAGACTGCTTTAAATCACCACCCCAGAGCTCCTTTGGGGCAGATCTGAGTGAGGAAATGATGCCCAGCAGCTCTCACGTGCCCCCAAGTGCCACCTTGCCCATGGTTAAAGGTCCCATGACCATCCCAAAGCAAATCCCTCCCTTTTTTGCTGCCTCTCAGCAGTGACAATGACAGCAGGGCAATTTCCCACTGCAGGATGGGGCAGGGGCAGGCTCCAGCTGGGATGCCAGCTCTGCTCAGGGTTGGTGCCCTGCTCACCATCCCCATTTCCAGGCAGTGACAGATAAACTGAGATGAACCCAGGGCTGGCTGTGTGTCTGGGAGCAGAAACAGGGATGGATTGTGGTGCTTTTCCTCGTGGGAGCGTTGGCACCGTGGGCATGGAATTCTGGGGTCATTTGGGTTGGAAAAGCCCTCCAAGGTCATTGAGTTCAATGCCAGCACTGCCAAGGCCACCACTGATGTGTCCCCAAGTGTCACAGGGGACTCCACCACTGCTGTGGCCTTGCCAACCCTTTTATGAAGACATTTTCCCTGATATCCATCCTAATCCTCCCCTGAAACAACCTGGGGGCATCTCCTCTTGTTACCAGGGAGAAAAGCCTGATCCCCACCTGTCCCCACTGTGTCCCCATCAAAGCCCAGGACTGAGCCTCAGCTGGAAACAAAAAAGAGCCTCCCTGCCCTGTTTGGGGTGATAAACTCAGCACAGCCTGAGCTGTCACAGCTCCAGACAGACGTGGAGGGAGGAAATCCCCAAAGGCACTTCCCTGGATCTGTCACAGGGCTGGAGGGTGGCAATTTTCACACAGAAATTTGTCCCCTCACATCTGTCCCCGCACAGGGCTGAGGGTGGTGGCCCCACACCCCATTTCCACCCTGCCCAAGTTTCATGCTGGAAAAGTTCAAAAAGAAATGGGGCAAAACCTCCCCAGACCTCACTGCCCCCTTCAGAAAGGAGAGATTTTGACTGGAAGTGACTGTTCCTTTGGAAAATTCCTGCTGCTGAAGGAGAAACACAAACCAAACCCCTTTTCTTTAAGGAAAGAAAGAAAAAATCCGAGGAAGCCAAACCCAGCTCAGAAGGGAAAACTTGAATGGGAGCAGACAGTGTCCCCACCATGGCTGAAGTGACCAGTGACAAATCCTTTCAGGTCAGTGCAGAACAACACAGGCTCTGCTCAGAGCTGCAATGCACTGATTAATTTGGGTGTTTCTAATTAGGGCAGCACGGTGCTGTGGAGCTGAGCTTGGGGACAGCGCTGTGACCCCGGCTCCTGGGGACCTTGGCTGCTGCTGCTTTGGGCTTGAGGAGGTGGAGAAACAGCTTTTGCTGCCCATGTGCTCAGGTGGGGTTTTTTGGAGCTCAAGGGTGACCCAGATGGGGAGTGAGGAGGTGCCTTCATCCCCTGGAGCAGCGGGGACAGCAAAACTCACAACCAGCAGGGGTGGCCAGAGGGGTTTTCCCCCTTTTCCAGCACACCCAGGGGTGATGGGGCAGGGACAGAGTCCCCAACACCTCTGCAAGGAGAGCAGGACACAGCCCCTGAGGTGGCACCCCCAGGGACAGGAGGGGGCATTCCCTGCCCAGGGGTTTGCAGAGGAGGGGGATTGTAAAGGCAGTGACGATCCAGGGAAGGGATTTGGTGGACAGGGTTGCTCTTGAGACACGTGGCTTATTGCAAGGCCGAGGGTGGAAGGAGCCCTGCTCCCAGCTGATGGGGTCATCAAGAAGGGCTCTTTCCTTTTGCTTTACAGTTTTATCTCTTTCTCTGTTGAATATTCTAATTTACAGTAACCAACCGGTACGTGGCACAAACCCTTCTACATTTGCATACAGCCTATAGGAACTACTACATTAACGTAGGGGCTACATTCTAAACCTTTAAAAGATAATCTCTAAACTTACCCTGTTCCTGCCAGGCTGACAGGAGCCCCTTCCCCCTAAATTCCTTGGCATTCCTTTGTTGGCCAGGGTTATTGCACAATATCCTGTCTTTTGGGTAGCTTGCTCACATCTCAAAGCTCACTGCCATCTCTATTTCACTCACAGATTTAATATTTTCAGAATCTCCTGCTAAGCAATCATATCGATAAGGTTTCCCTGTATAATCTTCCCCAAGAGGGGATGAAGGCCTGAAGATCCCACAGGACCCCTCATCCTCACCTCTGGCTGGGCTCTGGGATTGAGGGTGCCGTGCTCCCAAATTCACCCAGCTCCCGTTGATCCCTTGGGATTTTCGCTTTTATATTTTCCATATATTTGTGATCCTGGAAATTTTTAGTGCATCACTCTAAACCCCACACACAGTGGGAGCTGCTCTTCTCCCATTTTGCTCAGACACAACAATTCCTCTCCAGGCCTGGGGATCAAGGACACCTCACTGCCTCAGGCCCTGAGAAATGCAAACAGAAGTGAATTGGAGGGGCTCAAACTTGGGGTAAATTGCTTAATTACTTGAAGCTTTAATTGAAAGATTAACCCCCAATATTCAAATGGACCAAACTTATAAAAGTGTGAAAACTCATGACCCCCGTGGTCCATTTTTGGGTGTAGCCCCTTGGGGGGCTTCATCTGCCCTAAATGGGCCTGAAGGCCCTTCAATAAATAAANTAAAAATAAAAATAAAAACATGCTGCTTTTTATTCCCTTAATTCTGCCTGCCCTCTGTGTTTTAGGTAGCCCCAGAAAAGGCATCACCATCCCATGGTGAGGATTCCCTTGAGCTCTCTAAAAGCCACTTCAGGGCACTTTTGGGGAGCAGGAGCAGAGGCCAGGAATGTCCATGCAGGTGAGCTGGGATGCCTGGAAAGCCCTGTGTGTGTGGCTGCTCACCCAGCCCAGCGTGGGGAAGAGCTGCAGCCGGAGGCACAGAGCTCCACAATCCATCAGGCAGGCTCTGCAGCAAGGCTTTAACAGACTGATCCTGCCCACAGGAATGGGGTTTATTTTTCCAGTGCCCATTCATTATTCACACGCTCATTTCCCCCCGGATTCCGAGCGCTGCCGGAGCTGTGGGCTCCTTCTCACCGTGCTACAGATTCGTTCCTACAGCACTGTCAGCTGCAAAAAAGGGGTTTGTGTTTAATCCCAACCCAATAATATCCCCAGCCAAAATCCC
Organism: Pycnonotus jocosus; assembly: GCA_013400435.1. Lineage (NCBI taxonomy): Eukaryota > Metazoa > Chordata > Aves > Passeriformes > Pycnonotidae > Pycnonotus > Pycnonotus jocosus. The sequence goes on from VWYP01016942.1 coordinate 12,241, forward strand.
TCGGGAAAAGGGCAGATGGAGCATCCTGCATGGGATGATTTGGGGGCTCTAATTCCAGCCCCTGCATGGGATGATTTGGGGGCTCTAATTCCACACCCTGCATGGGATGATTTGGGAGCTCTCTGTCCACCCCCTGCATGGGATGATTTGGGATCTCTCTGTCCACCAGGATGGGATGATTTGGGATCTCTCCATCCACTCCCTGCATGGGATGATTTGGGAATTCTCCATCCACCTCCTGCATGGGATGATTTGGGATCTCTCCATCCACCCCCTGCATGGGGTCATCTGGGGACTCTGATATCATGGGATGATTTGGGAACTCAGCCCACCTCCACCAGGATGGGTGAATCCTGTGTCTGCAGCATCCATGGAGTTTTCTGGAGGAAGAGTGAGGGATGCACGGTGCACCAACACCTCAGCCTCATTCCAGGTGTAAAAAGGAGTTTAAAATCTCCCCAAATCCTCCTCCTGCTCAGCCCCTGCACCGGCACTTCCCAACACACAGCAAAACCCTTTGACTGTGCTGAGCTGCAGTGTCCAGGGATATTTTTAAACACCTCAGACCTGGGATGACCCCTGGGATGAACAAGGGGAAGGAGCACGAAGGAGCTGCTCATTAGCCAGGAACAGCTGGAAAGCAGAGGAGTGCTGATGTAGCGGGAGGAGCAACATCTGGTTGGCAGCACGGGGGCTCCTGCACCTTGGCAGTCACATTCCCAGCATTTCCAGCATTCCCAGCATTTCCAGCATTCCCAGCATTCCCAGCATTCCCAGCATTCCCAGCATTCCCAGCATTTCCAGCTCCTGGGGGTGTTGAAGGGAAGAGAGATGCCTTTGCCTTTCCATGGGTTTGTGGCAAAGGCAGCGCTCAGCAGTGTCCCCACCCCGTCACATGGAGCCTCCTCGCTGGGTGTGGGTGTCACACCCTGATACCGAACCCCCAAATGCTCTGGGGCTGTTTCTGAGCTGGATCCCGGCTGATTTTGGCGCTCTGGTGCCTCGTGGAGGAGGATGATTTCCTTTCCTTCCTTCCCTTCCCAGCAGAGGAAGCGAGGGCTCCTTTCTGCCTCCCTGCATCGGGGGAAGCAGCGCCGGCAGCTCCTGTGAGCTGTGAGGTGCTGGGGAAGGGAGAAGCTCTCCTGGTTTCTCCTTCTGCAGTTCTGGGAAGTGCAGGCTGTGTTCAGGGCTGGCTCCTTGGCTCCTTCATCCCAACCAGATCCCTTCTCCACTCTCCTCAATCCCACCTGGCAGCCCTGGAGCAAAGCCCCCGAGCACTCAGGGAGAGTTTTCCTTGCAGTTTTGCTTTAGGGGTGGAGCAGCCCCTAAAAGTTGTCCTCCCAGACAAGAAAGATCAATCCTGGTCCCTGACCTTCCCACTGAGTGCCCTGCAGGACACCCCAGCCCAAATCCTTGTCCCCAGCACGGCCTGGCTGAGGTGACATTGGCTCAGCTGTCCTGCCCTGTCCTGTTCCCATCCCTCACCCACTGCTGGATCCTTCTTTTCTCTCCCCACCTTTCATATTCCAGCTCCTGCGCTGTGTTTTGTCCCCACCCAGCACGGGTCCCTGTCCCTGTGTCACTCCCCCTGGCTTTTCTTCAAGGAGTTATTCCCACCTGGAATTCCTTTCCCCCACCTTTATCCTGCTCACATCCCTGCACTCTCCCTGCCTCCCATGAGAGTCCTAAAAAAGGCATCAGGCACTCTAAAAAGGGAGAGAAAATGTTTAATTTCTGTTCTAGTTTGTTGCAGAGCTGAGATGGATCTCAGGATCCCTCCTCCAGGCCCAGCTGGCTCCTGCTTTCCCTGGCACTCCCACACGGGGAGGGGTGACAAAGGACGGACACTATCCCACCCTGGAAAGACATTTTTGTTTTATTTTTTCTTCCAGCAGATGGCAAGTGCCAAACTGTCCATGAGCAGGGCCATTGGTGCAGCCCAGGGAAGGGATTAATTGTGGTTTTGAGCCCTCAAAATAGAGCACCAATCTCTGCATCCCACAGAGGGAAGAAAAAACAGGAGTTATCCTCTGGTTAAAACCCACGTGAATTCCCAGGGTGAGATCCAGAGGGATTTCTCCCACTCTGGTGCTCACCAGCTGCTGCCAGGGCTGGGTTTGCTCCAGGAGCTTTCCCAGGTCAATCCTTGTGGGCTCTGACAGCTTTTCAGGAGTGTTCCGAGATTCCTGGGGGGAGAGATCCCTGGATTCTGCTGGGGGCTGTGCCGGGATGGATGTGCTGAGCTGCAGAGAAACCCACAAAAAAAGGAGTATTTTGGTTTCTGCAAGCCTGATTTGCTGAGGAAAAGAGGTTTGTGGGGTCTCCCTCCCTATGCCTGAGACAGCAGGAGTGTCTGCCCTCCTCATTTCCGACTGTAGGAAGCAACTGGAACGGGATTTGACAGCGATAATGGGAATCTGAGGAGAATGATGTTCTGACAGGCTCGGTGAGGATCCCCAGCCTGCCAGAGGAGTGAAGGACATCATTAACGGCCCTGCTGAGGAGAGGGCCGTGCCAGGAATGTCTGCTGGGAATGTCTGTGTCCTTCTTTTCACCAGACACCAGGGACTCTCCAGGCAATTAGGAGCAGCCTCGGGGGAAATTCCCCGAGCACATCCAGCACCAGCAGGAAACCCACGGCAGGCTGTGGGGGCTTTGGGGTGGGTTGTGGGGCAATCCTGGCTCAGGGAGGTGTTTCCTGTTCGAGACCGAGTCCTGTGTGGGTTCTCTGGTGTCTGCTCCACGCATTTGGAAAGGCTTTGTTTGCCTGCAGGGTGAGAAGTTCCCTTCTCTTGGCAGCCACCTCACCCTCCCTGTCCCCTCCTGGGGCACCAGAGGAAGGGGGAGCTGCAGCCAGACTCCAGGAATTCATGGATCCTCCCTGACTGTATCTTCCTCCCCATCCTCACCCTCCCTGTTCCACACTCATGGGAGGAAGAAGAAGCTTCACTAGACCCAGGAACCCATGGACACCCCCAATCCTCACAGCTGGATCCTTCTCTTCATCCTCCCCCTCCCTGTCCCTCCCTGTGACACGTGAGGAAGGAGGAACTGCAGCCAGACTTGAGGAATTCATGGATCCTCTCTGACTGGATCCTTCCTTCCATCTTCACCCTCCTTGTCCCACACTCATGAGAAGAAGCAGGAACTGCAGCCAGACTCCAGGAATTTACGGATTCTCCCTGGCTGGGTCCTTCCTTCCATCTTCACCCTCCCTGTCCCACACTCATGAGAGGAAGAAGAAGCTTCACCCAGACCCAGGAACCCATGGACACCCCCAGTCCTCACAGCTGGATCCTTCCCTCTATCCTCACGCTCCCTGTCCCTCCCTGTGACATGTGAGGAAGAAGGAGCTGCAGCCAGACTCCAGGAATTTACGGATTCTCCCTGGCTGGGTCCTTCCCTCCATCCTCTCCCTCTCTGTCCCTCACTCATGAGAGGAAGGAGGAACTGCAGCCAGACTCCAAGAATTTATGGATTCTCCCTGTCTAGGTCCTTCCCTCCATCCTCACCCTCTGTGTCCCTCCCTGTGGGACATGAGGAAGCAGGAGCTTCAGCCAGACTCCAGGAATCCATGGATCTTCCCTGCCTGGGTCCTTCCCTCCATCCTCACCCTTCTGTCCCACACTCACAGCAGGAAGGAGAAGCTTCACCAGACCCAGGAGCCCATGGACACCCCGAGTTTTCCCAGCTGGACCCTTCCCTCCACCCTCAGCCTCCACCTCAGGCTGTGCTGCCCCGGTTTTCCCGGGCACAGGCACCACCTCCCTGTGCTTGTCCTGCCATCCCCACTCAGCTCCAGCAGCCACAGGGATCTGCTCTACATCCCTTTCATCTTAAAATGTCACTTGTCCCCCCCAGAATCCCAGGGAATGTGAGGAAACACCGGTTTGGATCCTCAGGAGGTTTCACAGAGAGGTTTGTTTCAAACCTGGATTTGAATCTTCTTGACACCTTCTGTTCTCCTCGTAAGAAAGAAATGTCCTAAACAGCAAAAAGCTTTTGATTGTGTCGAGCTCAGAGCAAAGTGAGCCCTGCACAAACCATCCGGGCTGGGATTCAGGATCCTCTCCCTGAGGGTTTGTTTTTTTTTTCTCTCCCCTGCCTCAGCTGGAAGAAAAGGCTTTGTTTGTCTCCAGGATTCCCTTTCCCTTCACGTCCCTTATTCCAATATTTGGAAACAGCTCCCTTTTGCAGCAGAGTTTTGTCTCCTCTCCATTCCCTTCCCCCTGAGAGGAAATAATTTGCTCGAGTGCTCCCCTGGCAGCTCCAAAAACTCCATTTAGGGACCAAATTCCCTCTTTACTGGGGTAAGGGACCTGTTGGGATTTTCCTCCAACAACTGGAAGCACCAGAAAAGCATTGAAATGTGAATTTTTTGGCTAAGAAAAGGCTGGAAAATTCAAAACCCTCAATAATCTGCTCTGTTTGGCCACTGAGATGCCAACCAGCACATCACTGTGGGTGGAACCCTGCACCAGCACCTCCCCTCCTTTGATAAATGCTCTGAACCCCCCCAAAAAACCCCAAAATGTTTGTGAGGAAAAGCGAATAAAATAAATAACCCCAAATTTCAACACTGGGAGAGCCCGTGGAGGTTGGCCCAGCAGAGGAATGGGTGGGAATAAAATAATGAAATACACGCAGGGGGAATCAATGTAAAAGGAATTATTTAAGAGGTAGAAAAAGCTGTTAAAAAATAAAAAAAAAAGCAAGGAGGGGGGATCAACCCTCTCTTGGGGGGAATAAAAATGCTCCAGCAAAAGTAGGGCATTTGCTAAACAATAAAAGGGATGAGACAGATGATGAGGCTGAAATGGCTGAGATGCCGAACTGCTTTTAGAAATCTGCCTTTATCAAGAGAAACGTGGAAAAGTGGTTTGGACAATTAGGAAGTAACAAAAGGCCTCGTAAAAATAGCTCCGGGGAGAGGGGAGGGGAGAGAAACACTCAGGAAATGGGAGCGTGTCGGGAGAGCATTAAGGGATTAACTGGTGGGGTGGCTGGGAGCCACTGGGAGGGACTGGGAGGGACTGGGACAGGGCTGCACCCTCCTCAACAGCTCCTAAAGGTGCTGCCAGCACGGATTGGGGGATTTGGGAAGTGCTTTGGGATGAGAGGAAAACAAAGATCCCATCAGATAAATCAGATCAATCAGATCAATCAGATAAATCAGATAAATCTTCTTTTTCCCCCTCCTTTTTCAGAGCGGAGCGGAATTGGAGACGAGCAAAGCGAATTTTGGTGTCGGGATGTGCCATCGCTGCCCCCGCGGGTGGAAAGGAGGAACGGTGGGGTTAAATGAAGGGAGAGGGAGTTAAAAACCGAATATCTGAAAGGAAAGGCTGCTCCTCCATGGAATTCCCTGCTGGGCTGGGGATGTCCGGGATTGCAGGGAAAGGACAGCGCCTGGAGCTCGGCATCCAAGGGGGAATTCCAGGCTTGAGGAGCAGCTCTGAGTGTCCTGCAGGTACAGAACACTCAGTGGGAAGGTGAAGGATCAGGATTGATCTTTCCTGTCTGCAAGGAGAATTTTTAGGGACGGCTCTGCCCCTTGTGATGAAGGGATTGGGGCTGTGCCCTGCCCCAGGATGGCTCGGGGATGGGGACACCAAAGAGATGGGAAAAAAGAGAGCAAAACACCAGGCAGGGTGGATTTTCCTGGTTTTTCTTGGAATCGCAGCTCCGTTCAGGCTGGGAGCTGGAGATAATTCGGGATCCTGGGAGGATTGATGGAGAGGATCACACGGGGCACTGCCTGCTGAATCCACCCAGGGGTGATGTGGAGAAAAAGCCACCACATTCCTGCTTCTCTTTCCTGTTGCTCTGGAGAGGCTGGCAAAGCAAAAATACCCACCCAGGACAGCCCCAAACCCGGCCCTTCCCTAAAATCTGACTGTGCCCAGCAGCAAAAAGGATAAATGGAGCCTGGGAACATCCTGCTGCTCTGCCCAGCTCCCAGGGTCTGCATCCCAGGGGTGATTTGGGATGCCCCAGCTGCCCAAATCTTGCCTGGTGGGCAGCTCCAGGCTGGCTCCTGTGCCAGCAGGGAGGAGGTGGGCACTGGGAGAGCAGGAATATTTCCCTGCTGGGCCAAGAACAGCCCGGGGCTGGTGTAAATCTGCTCATTCCCGGGGGTCACATTCCCAGCTCTGACTCAGCTCGTCACTGTCCCTTCCTCCTCCTCCTCCTCCTCCTGCTCATGACCCATCCCAAACCCTGTTACAGCACAGGAAGCACCTGGGCAGCTCTTCTGCACAGGGAAAAACAACCAAGAGTGAAAAAAAAACCCCAAAACCCATTGGAATGAGGCGATTTGGAATGCCAGCATCCCCGAGTTTTCCAAAGTATTTTTAGCAGCGGTTTTGGAGCTGGAGGAAACTGCTGTATGAACTCTGGCAGAGGCAGAGACAGGGGAGGTGGGAGCCAAAAAAAAACCCCAAAAAACAAACAAAAAAAAGGCCCTGGTGTTTTCATCTCGCTTTTCCTTAAAGCACCCTGAGTCATGCAATTGGCAGCTCCCCCTCCCTGGGAAGCGGGAGCCAAACGCAGCCCCGAAAAAAGCCTGAGCCCTCCCAGCGCCAGAAGGAGGACAGAAATAGAGCCCTGCTACTGCGCTGCCAAATGGAATCGCCGCCACCCAGCAGCCAAAACTCCCCCCAAAATCCCAAAGAGCTCCGAGGCTGCCCCAGCCCATCCCCGGGGAGGGCGCAGGTGAGGGGAGACCTGAAGGGATCGATTTTCCTCCTGAATTCAGTGATTTAAACAAAAGGTTTTGTATTTTGCTTTAGGTTATGATGTGTTCCTGGATTTAGATGGGGCTTGGGAGAGGAGAAATCCTCCTTTGTCTGGGGAAAATCAATCCCTGCTCAGACAGGAGCCGGCGCTCTCCAGCTCCAGGCTTTGGTTTTGTCCTGGGGAGTGGGGACAGGAGGGGACAACAGGACAATAAACCAGGGAAAGGATTCCTGCAGGGCTTTCCAAGCTCCTGGGATGAGACGGGAACACCCCCAGCTCCAGAGCAGCTGCTCCAGTTCCACCCACCCGCTCAGCCCCGCTCAGCAGGAGGAGATCACCGGGATCTCTGAGAAACCCTGGAATGTTCCAGCCTGGGTTTTAGGGAAAGAAGAGGGAGAAAAAGCTCCTGAGGGCACCCTGGGACCTTCACCCACCCTCTGCCCTGCTGTGGGCTTGTTCCCTTGCCCCGGGCTCCTGCAAGAGGCTGCTCCAAGCTGGGGCACCCAATTCCTGCCAGTCCCATTCCAAGGTGGGAAAAGCAAAGTCAATCCCTAAGGATGGGGAGCAGAGGAGAGCTCTGAGCTCAGCCTCCAGCTGAGAGCCCGGGCTGCTGCTGGGCAGGCCTGAACAGCCATCAGGGAGGGGAATTGGGGCTCATTCCTGCAAAGATTGCTGAGATTGGTGGGGGCTTTGGCCAGGATCTCCCACTGGATCCGGCTCCCAGGGATTCAGTGATCTGCACGTGGGAAGGGATCACGGGTGCATCTCATGTGGGGGTGCAGAATTAGGGCATGGGGAGATAGGCAGGGTGACTCAGGAGGGACAGCCTGGGTTGTGCCAGCTCCAGAAAGGCAAAAATTTGGAGAGGGAAATTTTCTGGAGGGTCTGGAACGTCTGGGCTCTGAGCTGAGTCCATCCCTTCTCTGAGCTGGGCCCATCTGCAGCTCCAAGCTCGATGCAAAGAGGAAAAAAAAAAAAAACCTTTTCATCTCCCAGAACAGCTTCTGGGGGTGCTGTTCCCATTCCAGCTCGATGCCAGCACCAGTCCCTGCTATGGGAAGCAAACAGGATCTGGAATTTCATCCGGGGGTGAAATTCCTGGGATCCTTGGCGAGGCAGGGAGCTGCTGGCCCTGGGCCAGGCACTCAGATGGGTGGCTGGCACCAAATGCCACTGCTCCAGGAAGGAAAAAAAACCCCTTTATCTTCAAGCTGAACAGGACCAAATTTGGCTTAAAAAAGAGCAAAAATGAAGGGACTCTGCAAGTTGGAGTTGAGAGGACACGACCACAGGGTTGGCCTGGGAGAGTCTTTGTCGTGTTTTAGCATCACTCGGAGATGCTGAGCTGAAGATTTGACACCCAAAAGAGCCAAAAATGCTTCCTGCTTAAACCTGAGAGGTGCTGACTCCTGGGAATGTGGATACTGGGAGCAGCTCTGAGGGAAAACTCCACAAGTTAAAAGAGCCCCAAATCAGAATGGTCACAATTCTGCCTGTGCCAGCCCTCCAGTGCCCTTGGAGAGCTCAGCTCCTTCCATCCACCCCATCCGTGCAGAGAGGGACCAGCCAATCCCTGCTGCTGGTTCTCTGCATGGAAAAAGGTGCCCAGACTCATCCCAGGGAAAAACTTTTGGCTTTCACTTGCTGGGAGTGCCCTGGAAGCGTGAGAGGGAGAGGCCAAGGGCAGTGGTGTTTGTGGAGAGCAGCCCGCCGAGTGAAACTGGCTTTTAGCTCGGGAAAACTTCCCAAAACTCCCCAAAAGCAGAGCCCTGGGGTCAGAGAGATGCTGCAAATGGAGCTGGGATGTTCCATCTCCCTGTGCAAAGAGCTCGGGGGATCAAGTGGAAAAATGATGACTTTTCAGGAGAAATAACACGGTGGGGATGGGAATAAAGCAGGAGGTCAGAGGGATGTGACGCTCCTGTTTTCTCTGAGCTGCACAAAAAGGATTTTTTTTTCCCTCCAGGAAAAGCTGGGCTCTGCCAGAGTTTTGGGCAATAAAGTCACATTTCCTGCAGTCCTGTGGCACACAGGAGGTGTTTGGAGGGTTTGTGAGCAGCCCTTGATCCATCAGCTCCCTCAGATCCTCATTTTGCTCCTCTTAATTAACTCGGCTCTTTCCCTGCCTCTCGCCCCTCACAGCTCCAAGCTGCCAGAGCTTTTCCCTCAAACATTTGGGGTGCACAGCCATGACTCTTCATCCCTTTTTGCCCTCCAGGTCTGCAAAGGAAACGCTGAGAAAGGGGTGGGAAGGGGAGTGGGAATGTGACAGAGATCCATGGAGAAAGTGTCACTGTGGGGTGGGAATTGTCCCCTGCAGAGCCCTGTCCCCAGGCTGGGAGCAGCTGAGAGCCTTGCTGGGATCTGGGACACTGCAGACATTGGGATCTGGGAGCTGGATCCATTCCCCAGGCTCCAGTGACCCCAGGAATTTGGGGGGAAAATGAACAAATATCCCCACGTCCATGGAAGGAGCAGCCGAGTCTCTGTGGGTTGCATTGATGGCTGATGCACCTAATTCTGCCCTTAATTTGCACAATCCAGGGATTTCACCCCATTTCCTTGCAGCAGCAGCTCTTGGGAAGGCAGCTCCAGCCCCACTTTGGAGCCTTGCTGCCCCCCAAAACGTCCAAGCTGCAGTGGAGGCACTCAGTGGGGTTGGATATTTGTCAGTTCTCCATCTTCCACCCCTCATTTCCCTGGAGCCTCCAGTTCCTCATCACCCTGAGCCCATGAAACCATCCCAGGGCAAAACAACAACAACAACAACAAGCTGGATTTTCCCAGAGCAGCAATGTCAGGTTTTCATGGAGACCAGATTTTTTTCTTTTCCAAAGTCAGAAAAGCAGGGCTGGAAGTGGGAGGCGAGCAAAGGTCTCCAAGCACATCTTTTCCCTGAAAAAGCCTCTCTAAATTCACCAATAAATGACAATTTTGTGGCTGCAGCTGGGAGAGGGGAGAGGGATCTTTGTTTTGCATAAAATTGTCTTTTGGAGCTGGTTTTTCCTGGGAGGAAATGGAGCTTTTTGGGGGCCGTTTTCCACATCTAATCTAATCTAATCTCAGGGTGGGGATGCCGGGAGCAGCTGTGGGACAGGCTCGAGGCATCACTTCCTCCCACCTGAATCCAAACTCAGCCCTTGCACTTTCCCCACTGTGAACGGGGACTCGAAAATTCCCTTTTAATTTGCTTTGGTGCCGTGGAGGAAAGCTGGGATGGGGGGATGTGGGATGGGGGGATGTGGGATGGCTCCTGCCTTTGTGGGGTTTTATTTTGTTTCAAAGCAAGCTCCTCTTGCTTCATGTGAAAAGGACACAAAGAGTCGGCTTTTGCCTTGGGAAGAAAGTGTTCTTTAAAAAAAAAAAATTAAAAAAAGAGGCCTGGGCAGCTTCAGAATTCAGTAGGATGGCTCAGGAGCTCTGGAAATCAATGAGAATAAGAGAGTGGAGTTGGTGCTAACAGACTGCAGGGAAGGGTCGGGGAGGCTCTCTCAGACCCAGCTGGAGCTTTAGCATATTTTGATTTTTCCTCTCATCCTGGCAGGCCCTGAAAAGGAATCAGAGAGGAGCTGATTCCTCACTGAGGGGGAAGAACTCTCTTTGCAGCCAGTGCTGGGAACTGGAGTCTGCTGGAGAGTGGAGGAGAGATCACCCTGGTGCTGAGGAGCGGCCGGAACACCCGGGATCATTTCCCAGCCAGCTTCCAGCCTGGCCACGTGTGGCAGAGCCTCGTGTCCCCAGCCCAGGGCACGGAGATTTCCAGGAGTGACATGAGGGGTGGAGCACCTGGAGCTGCTCCTGGCACCATCCAGCCCCTGGCATGTGGCAGGAGGTGCCTCCCACGCCGGGAGATGCTGATGGAGCTCCTCCAGGCTCCTCCACCATCCCCTCCTGCACCATCTGGCTCTGCCAGATCCTCTGGGAGGCTCTTCCCAGCTCTGCTGGTGGCTCCTGATCCATAGCAGGGCTTGGGAAGGGCACCAGGGCTGCCCCTATTGAAGGTGAACCTGCCAAGGTTTGGCTCAGGATTGTCACCTCCATGAAACACCTGGATCAGCTCCACACAGCCAGGAATGGATGGCCTGGGAGGCTTCCTGGGGGTTGGTGGCCACTGGCTGGGTCATTCCCAAGGTTTTTTGGGTCTCCATATCCTGCCTCGGAGCCTGGGGCATCCTGCAGAAGGTTGGTCTCCAAGAGGAGAAACATCTCAGCAGCTTCTTCTTCTGGGAGGTGAGGAATTGCAATTCCTGGTGGTGGGTGCCAAAGGGAGCTGTGTCCAGGACAGGGCAGAGAGGAATCACCACAGAGTGGCCAAAAGCCTCATTCCCAGAGCTCTGGATGGTGGCTGACCCTGGAATCACAAATGGAAAGCCCAAAGTGCTGTGCCCGTGGCAGCCCTGTGAATATTGGGAAGGAGGCGTTGGAGAAGAAGGAATGGTGGCTGGAGAAGAAGGAATGGTGGCTGGAAAGGAAGGAATGGTGGCTGGAGAAGGAATGGTGGCTGGAGGAGAAGGAATGGTGGCTGGAGAAGAAGGAATGGTGGCTGGAGAAGAAGGAATGGTGGCTGGAGAAGGGAATGGTGGTGGAGAAGAAGGAATGGTGGCTGGAGAAGGGAATGGTGGTGGAGAAGAAGGAATGGTGGCTGGAGAAGGGAATGGTGGTGGAGAAGAAGGAATGGTGGCTGGAGAAGGGAATGGTGGTGGAGAAGAAGGAATGGTGGCTGGAGAAGGGAATGGTGGTGGAGAAGAAGGAATGGTGGCTGGAGAAGGGAATGGTGGTGGAGAAGAAGGAATGGTGGCTGGAGAAGGGAATGGTGGTGGAGAAGAAGGAATGGTGGCTGGAGAAGGGAATGGTGGTGGAGAAGAAGGAATGGTGGCTGGAGAAGGGAATGGTGGTGGAGAAGAAGGAATGGTGGCTGGAGAAGGGAATGGTGGTGGAGAAGAAGGAATGGTGGCTGGAGAAGGGAATGGTGGTGGAGAAGAAGGAATGGTGGCTGGAGAAGGGAATGGTGGTGGAGAAGAAGGAATGGTGGCTGGAGAAGGGAATGGTGGTGGAGAAGAAGGAATGGTGGCTGGAGAAGGGAATGGTGGTGGAGAAGAAGGAATGGTGGCTGGAGAAGGGAATGGTGGTGGAGAAGAAGGAATGGTGGCTGGAGAAGGGAATGGTGGTGGAGAAGAAGGAATGGTGGCTGGAGAAGAAGGAATGGTGGCTGGAGAAGGAAGGAATGGTGGCTGGAGAAGGAAGGAATGGTGGCTGGAGAAGAGAGGGATGGTCCCTACACCAACCCACCCCTCCTCAAACCCCTTCCGGAACAGGAACCACCAGCCTTGCTCAGGTTGGACCCACAGCAGCTGGATCACCCTTTGGAGATCCCTGATCCTTCTGGCAGCTCCCCAAGCCCTGTAGCCCCCTCTGGAGCTGCTTTTCCCCCCTGGAATGGTTTCCCAGCCCGGCTGGGCCCTCTGTGGCTGCCCAGGAGGGGCAGAGCCGTGTGGGGGTGTGTGCTGAGGCCGTGTCTCCCTGAGAAGCACGAGCAGATGGTGACTCCATTCCTGGAGGCTCCAGAAGCCACAGCCATTCATCCCCAGGAATAATTTTAGCCACAAAGCTGCTCCCTGCTAAACACACACACACACAGAGGGAAGAAAAGGGAAAAAAGAAAAAAGCTTTGGAAAGCATCAGCATTCCTGAAACAGCGGAACAGTGGGAGGGATGGAGAGCAATTAAGTCAAGCAGTTAATTGCTGATGAGTGGTGGTTCTCTAATGGGTGGAGGAGCAGTTTGGTGGCTCCTCTGAGGGGACAATTCCACCCCTGTGAACTCACATCGAGTGAATTTTTTTGTGCTCCTGGCTGTGAAGCTGCAAATAATCCCCTGTGAGCAGGACAGTGGCAGAGGGGTGCCATGCTATTGCTCTTAAAACAGAGAATTTTTATTCATAAAATATAAATTTATAGCTTTATCTATAGGTTACCCAATTAGCTAAGAACATAATTTAAAAACATTCTCTTTATGCTATTTTAAACTTAATTTTCAAAGTGTGCAAAACTACAAAAAAACTACAAAGGATAATATTAAACCTCACACAAAACTTATGCATCCAGTATATCTATTAACATAAAGAGTTTTATCTCAGGCACAGAGAGGTTGTGCATTTCCAGGCTCCCCATTCCCATTTTCCCAGCTGAGAGAGGCTCTGTGCTTGAATTCCTCATGAATTTTTACCTCCATGCCCAGGCTGAGACAACAGCACCCATCCTGCTGTGCCCCAAATCCAGCTCGGGTGGGAGGGAGAACGAGACCTGGCTGTGTTGTGGATCCTGAATTCCCCCCTCCAGACACAGCCAGAGGTTCCTGGGGCTCTCAGGATGGGCACAACCCCACCACCATCCCCATCCAGTGGCCAATTCATCTCCTCAATGGCGTTTTCCCACTGCTGGAGCTGGGGTGGGACTTTGGAGCGCTCCCTGTGCTCCCAAAAGCTGCACAGCTCCCCGTAACAAAGGGAATATCAGGGTGCTCTGGGGCCAATCCCAAACCTCTCCCAGAATCTCCAGGATCCACAGGAAGCAGCACCTTCCACACCAGGAGGGACCTTGGCCCAGCCTTGACCCCTCCAAGGGTTGAGGCAGAGGCTGCAGGGGCTGATGGACTGAGAAATTTCACTTTGCTCTTTTTTGGTTTTTTTTTTTGTTTTTTTTTTTTTTTTTTCAATGTGGTTAAAAAAAGCACTAATTCATCCCAAATCTGCCTGGAAAGAGCCTTAAGTGGTAATACACCGATAAGACGACTTTATTTGGCTTAGCATTCGGGGAAGTTTGATGTGTGTAAATGGGTGAGGAGACCATAAAGGACTCATTTTCTGCCTCTCTTTCAGCACAGGGAGCTGCCTGGCCTCCCTCCTGCTCTGCTGCTGGCAGGGTTCAGATATCCCAACCTTTTTTCCCCCTTTTCCAGCAGGGGATTTTGGCTCAGTGCAGGGTGGGCACCTTGTTTGGCTGATTCCCCCCACCATGGTCTCCCCATGGTCCAAGGATTTTTCCATCCTGCTGTTCCCGGGTGCTGCAGCCCCAGAACCACCCCTGAGGCTCTGTGGGGTTTTTAGGATTTTTGCTGGGGTGAATCAGGGCTGGATTCCAACTACCACTCCAAGAATCCAGGATACTCAGCTCACTTTGAAGTGGGAAGTTTTGACTTCCTTTTAAATGGATTTATGGGTTTTAATTGTCTGAGATTAAAAAAAAAAAANACTTCTGTGTATGGAGGAAAAAGCAACTTGCAACATCAGTAGGGCAGAAGTTTTTCTGATAGGAAAAAAAAAAAAAAAAGGAAATGGGTGGATGAGCCCTAAAATTATGAGATTTGGGGAAAGTGTGTAAAACTCCTCAGCTTTCCCACTGATCTGGAAGGGAATGTCCTTCCCAGCTTCCCTCAATTGTTTTTTTGGGATTGCAGCCTCCGTGCTGAGCATCTCCATCAGGATCTGGGGGGTCTCTCCCTTGGGATGAGCCCAGAGATCCAGGGAGAACAGGGGAATGATGAGGGAATGCAGAGCAGGGAGGTGCTGAGACCCAGCCAGGGGAGTTTCATCCTGCCCTCCCCAATCCAGGAGGAATTTGGGATGATTTCCATAATTCCTATTCCATTTAGCTGAATAAACAGAGGGTTTAAACTCATTTCATTGTGTGCAGTCAGCTCACACAGCCTGAAGCAAATCAGGGTTTTATTGGAGTTGGGGTGGTTTGGGTTTAAAGGACGAATTTCAGGAGGTTTCTCACATTTTCCAACTGCTTCATGTAGGGAAATGAGGGGAAGTATAAAAAAATTGGGGGAAAAAAGATGAAAAAAGAGAAAATAGGATATTTTTTCCAGGATTTACAACAAAGTTTCCTTTGCTCTGGGCTGGCTTCGGAGCCCTTTCATTGGAGATGTGCTGGATCCAGCTGGGATTTCATGGGATCCAGTGCCCTATCCCTGCTCCAAGCACTGGGAACACCAGGAGGGAGCAGCACCCTCAGACCTTTTCCAGGGGTGACTGAACATCTGGATTTGTGCCCATTTCCCGTTTCTCCTTTCCCAAACCAGAGATTTTCCAGGAAAGCTGTCCCTGAGGTTTGGCAGGGCTGCTCTGTGGTCTGGGGAGGGCAAACCCAGCATTCCAGGGAGCTCTGGGATCATCCAGCCAAAGCTGATTCCTCGCCAGGCTCCTCACATTTGTTTACCGCAGCAGAGAATTCATCTTTGCAGCTCATGCTGGGGATTAATTAATGGTTCTGGCTCCTGTGACCCTGTGATTAACTCATTTGCACATAATTGCTCCAAGACAAAACCACGGATTAGGAGCTTTTCTCCCTCCCCACCTCCAGGGGGACTGAACAAGTCAAAAAATCTTGGATTTTTCTTCACATTTTTTGCCTTTCCTTGCTTTTCTTTTGGACTTCCCTTATACATCCAGGATAAAAAGTCAGTGGGAATTGATGTGAGAGGATCTCCCAGCAGAGCACAGGGCACAGAGACCTTCACTGGGCACTCCAGGACTGATCCTGAGCAAGTTTTGCTGCCCAAGGATGCCATGGCACAGGGAAAAGGGCTTGGCTTTGCCCTGGGAATTCCCCAAGAATTTTGGAGCCTCCTGATGGGAGCAGCGTGGTGCCCACCAGGGTTTGGTGGCCTGAAGAACAGCAAGGAACCTTTCTGATTTTCTGATCTTGGGGCTGGGAACTTTAGGGGTGGGACAGAGACGCCGTGGGGGTGGGAGGAATCCCTCTGGAAAAGCTCCTGCGAGGGAAAAAGTGAGGGATATGAGGGAATAATGAGGAATATGAGGGATCTGCCAAGGTTTGTGGAGCAGGGATGAGGAGCTTGGCTGCCCCAGCAAAGAGGGAACGGGCTCAGAGGTGCCTCAGGAAGAGGGGAGGAATTTGGGAAGCTGGGAGGGAGATTTGTGGCCCCGCAGCCTTCCCAGAGTGGGATTTGTGCCAGCTCCTGCAGCGTCGTTACAGCAAAACCATCGGGAATATTGAGATTTATCATCCAAATCTGCTCCTTTCTGCACCTGGGGAGCCTTGCACTGGGGGTAGGCTGATTGTAGGGAAGGAAATCAGAAATCCTGAGGGATCCTGGCTCTCCCCAAGCTCTGCCAGTGTTTCCAGTTGTCCCACGCTCAGCTCTGGGATGGGGTGTCAAGAACCGCCAAGGTTCTCCCTTCTTTCCCTTCCATCACAGCAATCACCTGGAAAAATCAGCAATATTGAGGCAAAATTCAACCAAACTGTGAGGAAAACCCCCATTAATCACCCAGAATATTTATTTATCATTCATTATTCACCCAGAGCTGTGAGAGGGACGATGGCCAGGAGCTCCAAATCCAACCCCAGCCATTCCATGAGCACCTGGATTGGGAGGGATCTCTCCACACCACCTCCCACTCAAGGCAAATCCCTCCTCTCTGGGCTCCAGGAGGCTGAATCCTACCCCTGCTCCTCCTCATCCCTTACCTTCTCCCTTTTTAAAATTTTTTCTCTTTTTTTGGCCCCGTTTTTATTTTTAAAACTCTCCGGGAGCCTCCCATTAAGCGAGGCTTGGAGAAAGTAATCAAGCTATTTCTAGGCAGAGAACTAATTTAATGCATGGATGACTTTAGCTCAAAAGAAGAAATAAGGACACTCAGGCATCCTGAGGGAGCAGAATAATAGGGTAATTTGCACAAGATGAGGAGAAAGGGGGAGAAAAAAGAAAGAAAAAAAAAGGGCCACTACTTCTTTGCATAATCTTCTTTCTAAATCTCCTCTCTCCTGGTTGTTGGTCAAAACCACCGAGCCTTGGGTAGAGGGAAAGGCTGGAGAAATTCCAGTTGTGGAATTTGCAGAAAAATGGGAAGAATCAGGCAAAGGATGAGATTTTGTGGCTTTTTCTGGGAGGGGGCAAAGAGGCTGGAAACTCTCCCAAGCAAAGAGGCAGAGAAGCTTTTAGTGCCTGAGAAGAACCCCACTCTTCCCAAACACCTGAAAAGGGAGGAGAAGCGAGGAAAAAAACAGGGAAGGTGGGAAAGGCGGGGAAAAGCTGCTCAAAACATTTCCTTGTGGCGGCGAAACTCTAATATTTAGAGCCGCCTGATTTCAGGGAATAAAAGAAATGTCAGCGTGAAAATCGCTCCGAGGCGCGAAATTGAAGCTTTCCCTTCCAGATGTGTGGAAACAGGGAGGGTTTTGCTGTGCCAAAAATGCTCCCTGACAGGATTTTCCCTTCCTGAGCGGGGTTTGATTGAAAGCAGCGCTCTCCTGCAGGAAGTTTTCATGATGAGAAAACCGCCTTTCCTGTCAATAAAGCTGCTCCTGCTGGGGATTCCCGAGCAGCTGGAGATCCATGGGTGAGTGATGGGAATGATAAAATCGCCGTGGAGGAGGCAATCGTGGAAAATGTTTGGGCTGGAGCACACAGGATTCTGTGCCCAGCCCCTCAAAAAAGCAGGATCCAGGCATAGATTCCCTCCCTGCATCCCTGCCCTGCTCCAGCCACATCCCATGGACAGGGAAAAGAAATGGGAATGGGTCAGGATGGCATTGGTGGAGGGGTGGAGTGACTGGGATGGGCAGCTCTGGGATGAGAGTGCCCACACAAAAACAGGTCCTTGCTTGGGGACATCATGAGAGGAGCTTTGATCCTGTCACCAGCCAGGAGAGGAGGAAGAGCCTGCTCTTCTCCTCCTCTTCCATCCTCTTTTCCCCATCCCCACAGCCAGGGCTCAGGGAGGGGTTGCTCCTGGATTTCTCCTCCCTTGTTCTTGCTGGGCCTCATGAGGATCCATTTTTGGGGCTTGCCCAGGTCCCTGTGGAAGGGATCCCACCCCTGAGGCACGTGGGACGCTCTGCTCAGCCCGGTGCCACCTCCAAAGGTGCTGAGGGTGCCCCCAGTGCCAGCCGGTGACACTGCTGAGGACACCACACATCACTGCTGCCAGCCCAGACCCTCAGACTGTCACCAATCTCCACCTGGACTCTGAGCCACTGGCCACCACCCCCTGCATCCCCCATCTCACCCCAAAGCTCTTCCTCAACGTGGAAAGCCCCCAAAGAAGGAAAAACATCCTTGGGTGGGCTTGGAAAGACTGGGATGGAGAGCAGGAACACCGGGAAAGAGTTGTAGCATCTTATTAGTAAAGGGCAGCTGAGCCTCTAATTAAAATTTGCCTAATGACCCGGCTGCTTCGTCATTTTCACTATCAGCCTCAGTAATTGAACGTGACAGGTACTTAGGCGAAGGCGAAATTAATTTCTCCTTTATAAAAAATTAAAGCTGCAGAGCAGGATGTGGCCGTGCCCCCCTCCCGCTGTCCCAGCACGGGGTGGGCTCGGCTCTGTGTCCCCTCTGCCACAGAGGGGCTCACCCTGGGCAAGCTGGGAGGAGGAGGAGGAAGGGGAAACACAGAACAGGGGTTTCTCACCCTTAATCCCAGCTGGAAAAGTGCCCAGATGATGGGAAAACCCTTCCATGGAGACAGAGGAGCTGCTCTGCCTTGGGTCCTGCAAAACCCACACCAACACCAGGGATGAAGGTTTCCTCAAGGAGGGAAAAACAGATCCACGGTTCTTCCCTAAAATCCTGAATTCCCCACTTTCTTATGGGAAATCTGATGCTCTCCAGCTGCAGCCACCCCGTCCCATCCCTGGACAGGGATCCCATCCCTGGAGCCACCCCTCTCCATCTTCAACAAGCCCAACCCTTCAAACACTCAGCAAATTGCCTTCCACTTCTCCAGGCCTCCCAAAAAAGGGAAGATATCCAGAAAACCACCAGGAGTTTGGCACCCACAGGCAGCTCCTGGGAGCGCCCTGGGAACAGGGATCCATCCCTGCTCCACCTGTGCCCCTCCTGAGCAGCCCAAGGCTCTGAAGATCCAGAGTGTCCCAGCCCACAGGACAAAGCCAAACCCTTCTCTGCCCATCTCCCACCAAGCCTGGACAGCGAGAGCAGCAGAATTCCCGTCCTGTCCTTGGTGAGATCCGAGGTGGACGGGGCTCTGGGCTCCAGCAGCCCGTCCCTCACTGTTCATGGCACATTGATTCTCAATTCCAGCCCCGTGGGTTATTTAATTGGGCAGATATCCCTTCAATTTTCTCCTCCAGTGATGTTATTGATGGCTGAGGCCTCCCTGTTCCTTCGGAGGAGCCCTGGCTGTGATCAGAGCAACACTCAAACTCTTTTGGATTCTGCTCCACACCCAAATCCTGACAATCCATTAAACCCATCTTGGAGGGATTCTCTGTCCCAGGCTCAGCCCAGAGATCCCCTGCCCTGCCTTGCCCTAAGGGCTGCAATCCTCACTCTTCCCTCTCCATTGCTCTCTGATTTGTGGAGAACGCTGCTCCATGAAAATCTCCCAGCAGAGGGTGGCCCTGGTCCCCAGGTCACCCCCAGGTCACTGTCCAGGCTGGGGCTGGACACTGAGGCAGCTCCAGGACAGGTCTGGGGGTCAGCCCAGCCCCTGGGAGCCGGCACTGACCGTGGGCCAGGTACTCCCAGTAACCCCAGGGCGGCACTGGGAATGCTGGAGGTGGGGAAGGGAAGCAGTGGAGTGTTCCAGGCAAGGCAGCCGAGCTCCAGGGTGGCTTTTCCTGGATATTCTGGATCCCAGGATGCAGCAAGGCCCTGGGAAAGTGGCAGAGCTCAAACATCCCTGGCTCTGCTGGGTGGGAAGGAGTCCAAACCCTTCTTCCAGTTCTCTTGGGGGAACTTCTGGGAGAAACTTCTGCCACGGGAGCAACTCTGCTTCCTCCAGGAGGACCCCAAAATCCAGCCAGAAGATTTTCCATCATGGAGGGCCTGGAATATGAGGGATTTCTCCTCCAGGCTGTTCGTGAGGGGTGATGTTTGCAGCTTGTTTTATTTTCTAAAAGCTGGGTTGGTTCTGGCTCCCCCTGCCCATGAGCTGGTCCTGCTCAAGGAAAAGGAGCTCTCCAGTGAGTTCCATCCTCTCCTGGCACTGGGAATTCCCAGGTGCTTCCCAAAGGTGCTCATTCCCCTGGGACAAATCCCTCATTTCACCTCTCCAACACCCAGAGTCATACAGGGAGAGGAACCACTTTATTTCAGATTTATCCTTTTTTTCTCACCCCCCTTAATTCTTGATGGATGTGGTTTCAACCTTTACGCTACGCGAAAATGAATATTTTACTGGAGTATAAAAGCCGAAATCGCGTGAATTAATTACACCTAAATATTCTGCTGAGCGTTTGACTGCCGGGGTGGAGGAGCTGGAGGTGGAAGGGAATGTTTTGGCTGGGCTGGGCAGATCCCAGAAAATACAATCACAAGGTGCAGCCCCCCTAAAAAAGTTGCTTTTCCTCCTTTTTTCCTCCACATTTCCATGCAGAGGGCTGGGAAAAAAAAGCAGGTGGGAGCTCTCTGGGGCACTGCACACCTGTCCCCTCCAGGACACGATGTCCCCAAGGCCAGGCTCCACGGGGAACGCTCCGATGGTCGCTGCTAATTACGGGCTGCTCGTTAATTACCCGCAGGTCTGGCAGCCTCTGAAAGCTGTGCCGGTAATTGGGTGTTCCAGATGAACTCCAGGGGCTCCCTGTCTGTCATTCCCGGCAGGAGTTTGGGGTCTACGATGAAATTTGGGGATGTAGGAGCTGCTCTGGAGGGATCCCCTTTGCTCCCTGGATTTTGGGGAATGGGTGAGGAGTTTTTGGGGTGATTTTTGGGCGATTTGGCCGCGTGTCCTGGTGGAAACGCATCCCACGGGATTCCTGAGCGCAGGGAGGGGACAGAACAAGGCAGGGGAGGGTTGGTGACACATCCACTGCACATCAGCACCTCCTTTAACACCTGCCCTGAGGCCCTGGTTCCTTGCCTGAAGTGTTTTGGTTTTCTGGAGTTCTTTTCCCAGGGAATTTTCTGTAAACAGGACAAATGTTTTAGTAACTCCACAATGCGTTGTTTGTTCCTTTCCCAGGATGGATTTCTCCTTGGTGTCCCTTTGGTTTGACCAATGTGGTTGAAGAGGTTTCCCTCTGTTTCACCAATCACACTGGTCTGTGTAAAATGGTATAAAAGGGAGACAAATCCCAGAAATAAAGGAGCAATTTTCAGCCTTCTGAATCTCAGAGTCTGTGTCATTGTGGTGTAAAACAGCAACTCTGACCCACCTGGAAAATGTCCCATCCTTCACCTCTCCCTGCTGAGAGCTGGGCCAGGAATCCAGGATGGGGCTGGAGAGGCAGGGAAGGTCCGGGCTGGGGAGGATGAGGAGGATGGAGAGCCCAGGACAGCAGACAGAGGTGTTTTACCAGGGAGCACAGCGTGAGGAGCTCCTGCACCATCTGCTCCTGAGCACCCTTCTGCATCCAGAGAACCAGCACTGCTCCCTTCCCTCCGCGCTAAAAATACTCAAAAAAAAGAATCAGAAAAAAAAAAAAAAGGCAAAAGAATGAAGACAGGGAAATGAGAGGAGTATAAACAAAGACTCCATGGAGACCACGGGCTCCAGCTCCTCCAGCTGCAGCAGGTCCCTTCCCCCATTCCCCTGGCTCACATTTTGGGGCAGGAGGAGGCTGCTGCAGCTCTAGGAGAGGCACACTCACACTCACACTCACACTCACACTCACACTCACACTCACCCCAAGCTGTGCAGCCACCTGGGTGCCACCAGGGCTGGGCTGTGCCACTGCTCCCTGTCCTTGGTGACAAACTGCGGCCAGGAGGTGGCAGAGAGAGGGGCAGGGCACTCCGGGGCTGGTTTAGAGACACAGTCCCCCAGGGTGGAGCCCCAGCTTCACCCGTGGCCACCTCCATCTCCCTGCCAGGACCTGCCTTCCCTCCCTCACCCTCAAGCCGTGATCTTCCAGCAGCAGGGCCCCAAACCTGGGGGATTTAAACTCAGCTGTGACCTACAGACCCTACAAACCCTTCTGGGACATCACTGCTGGCCCCGGGGCTGGGCAGAGGTGAGGATTTGAGCTCTCAGGTGCTTGCCATGAGCCCAGCCTGGGGCAGGGTGTGTGTCCCCTCCCAGCCTTTGTGTCTCTCCCCATCCAGCTGATCCCAGAGGATTTGCATCCTGAACACCCCAAGCAATGCTGGCCTTTCTCAGGGCCACCTCCTCTCCCCAGGCTGAGAAAATCCCATTTGCAGGAGGCCCAGAGCAGCTCCAAGTGATGGAAATCCTCCTGCCTTGGGCAGGGAGAGAGAGCAAAGGGAAAGAAAGATGAGGAAAAGGGCCTCTTTCTGTGAGAAATTAAATTGGACTTCAAATTTACAGGGTCTTCATTTTGTCCTGGTGCTAATGAATTCAGCCCTTGCTGACAGTTATATTGCTGCAGAAATAAGTGCTGGTTAAAAGCACTTTTGGAAACTCTGACTTTCATTTTAAAGCTGCTACAATTTACATTTCATCCATTCATTAATTCATTTATTGATGCTGCTCAGGTAGGAAGCTCACAGCAGGATTCACCCAGACAGGGTTTTTAACCCCAAAGCAGCTTCCACGTGGGGCTGGAGGGGGAATTTCCCTGGGAGAGTTTTCCAGAGCTCTCTCCAGGAGCTCTGAACACCAAACCTCCCTCATTTCCAGGACCTGAGGCACCTGGAGATGTAAAAAGGGCTCAGTGTTGACCCCTTCCAACAGCGAGACAAAGCCTCACCCCCCCAGATTCCCACCCAATCCCAAAAATTGGCTTTTCCCTTTGCACAGCCCTAGGAAAAACCCACAGATTCTGTGTTAATGTTTTGGATTAACTGAGGATCTCAGTCCTGGGGTGACTTTTGGATGCTTGCATTGCCAATTGTCTGTTCTGTGTGTGCTGGATATTAAATCCTACACCCTTAAGACTGGTTCTGAGAGCAAAGGGGGACAAAGAAGAAAATTTCTCCCCAATTTGCCCTAAACCAGGACAATCTCCTCGATCCTCATGGAGCTCTTTGGGCAGGCAGGAACTTCCAATAACTGGAATTTCCAGGCAGCCAAAAATGCCCTGAAACAGCCTCTCCATGCCAGGGGCTGCTGGAGCTCCAGGGATAACCAATCCCCCAGCTCTTCCTGCTCCAAGGAGGTGGCTCCAGCTTGGATTTTGGCCCAAACCCCTTTTCTTTGTGGCTTTTTTTGAGGCTCCTGCTCCCCCACGAGAGCCCCTGGAGCCTCCAAGCTCCTGCCAGCACTCAGATCCCAAATGTTCCTGTCATTTATCCAGCAGCTCTCATTACTTCCCTTCTCCAAAGACTTGTTCAATAAATTACCACTTTATGAATCCATAAGTGCTCTGCGCAGCCCTGAACAAAAGAGAAGGAAAAAAAAAAACCAAACCAAAACCAACAAAACTCCGAAGCCTCCAGCCTGGACCAGCTGTGACAGCAGAGCTTTTCATGGTGCAAAGAAAGGCATTCCTAAAGGAATATCCCACATGGATAACAGAGGACAGCAACACCCTCAGTGCCACTGCAGGGACCAGGGCATGGAGCCCCTCATGAGCCAAAATCCTGCACAGAGATCTCCTGGAAGGGCTGAGCCCCCACCCAGAGCACAAGAGGTGGAGGAAAGGGGTTTTTAAAAAGCATAAACAAGGAGACAAATCTCAATTTTTAGCGCTGTTCCAACCCAGCCACCGTGGGTTTGCCCATTCCAAGGCTGGATTTCCTTGAGCAGGGGCTGCAAGGGTGGAGGTGACCCCACACAGCCCTGGTGTCACCTCACAGAGGGGACAGAGGGACCTGGCAGGGCCCTTCAATCCCATCTGGGAGCTGCAAGTGGCAGAGAGGAGGAGGAGCAGGGACAGGAGGGGCTGAGTGAGGCAGAGATGGGTCCTGGAGATGCTCAAAGGGGATTTTGGCCAGAGATGAGTGGGGCAGGGTGGTCCTGGAGATGCTAAAGGGGGATTTTGGCCAGAGATGGATGGGCCAGGATGGTCCTGGAGATGCTCAAAGGGGATTTTGGCC
>VWYP01016943.1:0-65997 GCA_013400435.1 Pycnonotus jocosus
ACATATTCCCTTGGAAGAACATAAGTGGTTGGGTTTGGGCAGAATTTTGAAGAATTTGCCTTGAGAAAGAAGGTATGTAATTACCTATGGGGGTGCACAGGTGTGAGGGGAAGCAGACAAGTTTGTACATGATAGAAAAAGGTGCTGAATTTAAAAACAAATAGGGGATTTTTTGGAATCTTTTAGTGTATGGAAGTTTAGCTTGGGTATACATTTGAACTGAGATTGCATGTCTGGAAAAGGGCAGAAGCAGTTGGACTTCCCTTGCTTTGAGTCACCTTTTCAGGCTTTCTTCTTGAAATCACAATCAACTGAGGCATAAAATTAATATTTTACAGTAAAAATCTATGATTTTCACTTTCACTTTGGGACTCTTAGTTTAACTAACATTTGAAGTGCAATAAAGGCACTGTGATCTGTGTGTGTCCTTGTTGAGTCTGTCAGTGCAACAGTGACAGGAGTGTTCTGCCCACTCTGACCTGAGGATGCAGATGCAGTGTATGTTCTGGTAAAGTAAAATTCCTTTTCCATAAAGATGTGTTTTAAAACCTGATCTGGACTGTCCTGAGAGAATGGAACATGACTCCTCTAGTTTCTGATGTAACTGTGGGTTTGTATGTCCTGGCAGGAGGATCTGGGACATGGGGTGGGAGCTTCCAGTTGATATTATCTGTTTCCTGCTTGAATAAATTCACAGAACAAGACAAAAATACCCTCTTGCCTTCAGAAGCGGTTCTTGGTACTTGCAGTGTGGGTGGAAGGTCGTTTTCTTTTCTCCTGGCTGACTAAAACACGTCTCTGGTTTTGTTTGTGCCCGGTCCCTGATGCTCTTCTGCCTCTTTGCACAGTTCCAGGCTCCGCGTGGCCTCTAGATGTCCCTCCTCCTCCTCGCATAACCCCAGCCCCAGGCAGTGCAAGAAATCCAGCTCCACCGCATCCCACTTCTTCAAGGAATAGACCCTGGGCATGTCTGACCAGACCAGGTACAGCCACACAGCCACGGAGGGTGCTCGGGGCTCCCTTCTCCTGGGCTCCCAAAGCTTTCCGTGTTTCTCTGGGCAAGGAGTGCAAACTTTAGAGCTATGAGCCATAAAAAGCTGCATCCCCTTCCATGCTGGAAGTGATGATTTCAGTCCAACACTGTGACACCAAGATCCTTGTGCCATTGCTGGCTGTTCTGTCTCATTTCTTGGGTGGAGAGCCTCTAGGATTTATTCCTTTTGGAGCTGCTTTTGCTAACAATAACCTCCTGCTGAAATATGTGATGTACTCATTCCAAAAGGATAAGGTCTTCTCTAGTCATGGGTACTTACATGTGGATCAAAGAGGGGGTGAGGGTAGTCAGCCCTTTACCCCTAATGGAAGATTTAAAGAGAGTTTTGTTCATAATATTTTAAGACTTGAGGTGTTGCTCTTCTGGATCCTAGGGAGCTTGAAGATGGTGACAGATTTGGGAAGGTGTGATGTTTGTATCTGATTGTAATAGTGAGCCAAGTGCTTTGGGATCTTTTAGGCTGAAAAGGGTGAATAGTGGACAAATATTTACTGTCCAAAAAAAGGTATACCTGCAAATGTGCATTTTGCTGGCTGCTTTGGTGGCCCACCACAAGCTCAAAGACCAGCAAATTGCAGTGCTGTGATAACATGCAAAAACCTTAGTTGG
The DNA here is from genome assembly GCA_013400435.1 of Pycnonotus jocosus. Lineage (NCBI taxonomy): Eukaryota > Metazoa > Chordata > Aves > Passeriformes > Pycnonotidae > Pycnonotus > Pycnonotus jocosus. The sequence continues at coordinate 1,664 of VWYP01016943.1, forward strand.
AATAGTGGTGACATAAACTGTGTAATGAAGCACAATGGGCTTGGGCAAATTAATGACCCAGCCCCATGTATTGGTGAGGCTGAGTTGATTTTCTGTCGGTTTAAACAAGACGCTCTTTTCTGCTTCTTCATTTCTCCACCATTAAGTTGCAGAAAATAATACCCTTTATACTGATGTAACAGCTAAGGAACAGGATACTTAAGGTGTAAAACTAAATGTGGAAATGAGTACCAACAAAATCAGGACACTGCAGCCTGAAGTTTACTCTTTCTTAAAACCATTCAAAAAAAAACAAGATTTGAGGGAAAAGTTAGTAAAATTCTGAAGTTTGCTATCTCCTGGATAGTGAGGGGTTGCTAAGGAATGTTAATATCCCTAGCTGTGGCACAGGCCATTTAGCTGTGGGAAATCCAAGCAAAATTAAATTGTGGGTGTGTCTTCCCTGTACATTGGTCACCAAGTGACTTGCCCTGCTTCCAGCTGCATGGAACATGGAACTGTGGCTCCTTCAACTATTTCTGATTAAATGCAACTCTCTGTGTATTTTCAGGTACCAGAAACTTCTGACTGGAAAAAGTGAGGTGAAGTAATCCTCAAGCATTATCCTCTCCTGCTTTGCTCAGATGAGGTGAGATGGGTTCCTCAGCAGACAACAGGGACAGTGGTTTCTTCTGCTGGAAGTGATGATGTGCTTCTGTCATCTCACCCTTCCTTCCAAGGGAGGGAGCACAGAGCAGGCTCCTGCCTTCTCCAGACAGTGCTGAACTGTGGATGCTGGGGACAGGATGATCTCAGGGTCCCCCAGTGCATGGAGCCCAGGTGCCAGCATGGAGAACAGCATGGAGAAGTGTCCAGGCTCCTGCAGGAAAAGCATCCGTGCTCAGAGGGTGGATGGGTCTGGATGAGTCTCCTGTTTCTGGGAGAACACAGAGAGTTTAACATACTATGCAATTAAATTCTGAAAAGACTGTTACATGGTTTTAGTTTCTGCTTTACATCCCAACGGGTAAAGAACTGGGCATCCCACAAAAACCACTGAAGGGAGTGGTAGGTTTTCCTGAGGTTTCCACACGTGAAGTCTCTGGCTACCCCAGTCTCTTGACTTTGTGCTATTAGCTTTAAGGGGCAGATGCTGCTGCTTTTGAAGTGCATCAGGACACACGTTTTTTGGAAGATCACCTGTTCTTTGATCTCTGGGAAATGCACTGATAACCCAGTTCCATGAAGGGACTAGCATCCATTTCTCAAAAGCTGCCATAATCTTGTGTTGCCAGCCTGGTGCTGTTTAGAGTCAGGATTTATTGATTTATTTAGAGACTGTATCAAACACAGGTCTTGCTGTGCAGTATCAGACCAGACTTGTCCTTAAATACATTTTTCCTTAAATGCATTTGTCCTTAAATAAAGCACCTGTGTTTGTGCTAGACATGTGCTTGTTTTCAGGAGTCCTATCCAGAGCCACCCATGAGGACATCCACTAAAGGCTAATTCCAGAAACACACAGGTCAGCTAGTAAAATGCAGTGCAGAAAGGTCTCTTACCTCTTCCCTGCCCCCAAAATGGGGTCAATCACACCCAAGTTCATCATTTGCCAGTTCTGGGCAGAACTTCTGCCCTGTTTGCCCATGAGGTGAAGAGTTCCTCCTGCCAACACATGATTTTCCAGGATCCCTGCTGACACAGCATCCAGGTCTGGATTTTTTTAAGGAGGCCAAAGGGGTTGATTGTCATATTTCCTTCTTGTTTCAGTCAATTTATTCCTGTCCTTGACTTTGCATCCACATAGATAAGCACAGATCTGTGTATGCACACATTAGTTAAGAAAAAACAAGTGCCCAGTTGATACTCCTTCCCACCACCCTGAAAAAGTCAAAAAAAGGATCAATTTTATATATATATATCTTCATATATATATATATATGTATATGACAGATAAAAATACATATGTATGGAATTGCTGAAAACAGTTAATTTTGTATAGTTTTGATGAAAATCAAATTGTTCGAAATGAATAGAAAAGCTTTAAAGAAGAAACATTGTTCACCATAAAAATGTTTTAGGTGCATGTTGAGTTGAAAAGAAAAGGTTTTCAGCATCTTGTATTATCTCACGACAGATTTTTTTGGATAAACCCCTTTTGGAAGCTTTCTAAGTGCTATTGTGGTTTGGGGGAAGGCTGAGAGGCTGAGAACTGGATGAGCCCCAAAAAGCTGCATCCCCTTCCATGTTGGAAGTGATGCTTTCAGTCCAAGACTGTGAGACCACCGAGATGCTCGTGCCATTCCTGGGGTGGAGAGTCTCTAGGGTTTGTTCCCTTTGGAGTTTTTTTGGGGTTTTTTTGCTGGCAATAATCTCCTCCTCAAAGAAATGTACTAATTACAAACGAAGGCTGGGCTTTTTCACAGCAGCCTTGGAAGCCTGAGAATCTCAGTCACTCAAACTAGTTGGAAGTGAGCTTCTGGATCAGCTAGGCAGCTTGGTAAATTTTGGTCAAATAGCACAAAAAAATTCAGTTTCCTGGCCTTATGTCTATGTCCAAGCAGCTGGTGTGCACACACAGCTCTCTGATCAGTTTGCCTCACTTTGGTTTTGCATGTTACCTTTTATTTTCTCTCCACATTTTTCTCTCCACTTCTTCTCATTATGTAATTTTAGTATGGTAAGCTCTGTTCTTTCAAACAGGAATGCTCTTCCTATGTGTCTGCAGAGTACCTAAATCACTTGAAAAATGAGTATACAATGCTCATAAACCCAATATACTCTGAGTTAAAGCACCAGTATTATTGGTGATTGATTGATTATGATTGATTTTCCCAGTGCAGTTGTGTAGGACACCTTGTCAAAGATCACAGTTGGTGTATAAATTGTCACTGGTCACTTGAGGATTGTTGTTGAGGAAGAATTTTCTTGCCATATAGCCCAAATACTTCTTTAAACAATCCCTTCTCCTCAGACCCACCCAACTTCCAGTCAGTTAAATTAAATACAGAGTTCTGGCATGATTTGCTGCCCAGTTCAGTGCCTTTAAGGCATCCCAGTGAGGTTACTAGAGGTCACTTCTGTGCAATTTATTTTTGCTGCCTTTTTAAGAGTGTTATCAGCTATAAAAACTGACAGACTCAAGGAGAGAAGTGTGTACATTGTTGTGAGATAGGAACTTTTTTCCCAGAGAAATTCTGGTTTATCACACAAGCCTGTAAATATGTATTTACAATTTTAAAAGCACGCCTTTATGTCCCTGCTTGTAAATGCTCTGTTTTTAAAGTTTTATAACATGTGACTCAACCAAGAGACCACAGCACACAGATTTATATTGAAGGGTCCATTTCAGTCTAAGCTGTAGCAGAAAAATATCCACGCCACCAACAAGAAATAACACATGATTGCACCAGACTTCATCATTTTTCCTCAAATAAGAAATCCAGTTTTTCTGGGAGGATTGGGGTTGGGGGGCGTGTGATTTTTCTTGCAAAAATAAAGCATCAGTTCAAAGTGGTGTCATTTCTCTGGACCAGTGAGAAGATTTCATTCACAGTGAATTCAGGAAAAGTATGCCATTTTTTCCCAAGGCAGAATTTCACAGTTTTGCAGCAAATTTTTAACCTCCCCCGTGCCTGCTGATGAAACATGAAATTTTGCCCTTGACCAATGTCACAAGTTCTTTTGAAAATTCAAGGAGAGGGTGGGGAAAAAGCTCAGGTCTTGCATGTAGAATTTGCAAGGACAACAGTGGCAGCTCTGCAGTGCTCTCATGGCAATGCTGATACTGAGAAGTTTATTAAAAATAATAAACTGTGTGGAGATATGGTGGGACCTGGTTTGTGCTTGGGTTCTGAATTGCTCTGCAAGACTGAAAGCTCTGTTGTCTGTCTGCCATGTAAAGTAAAAGAACAACAATAAATTAACCTGGAAAACTGCATTATGGAAATATATATTGTTATTTCAGCCAAGGAGGGCTTAAAAACAGAGATTGACTGTGCTCTAGCTCTGAAACAATGGAATGGTTTGGGGTTTTCCTGGTGGGTGATGGGAGAGGAGGGAGGAGATGCAGACCATGTCACCTTGGTCTGGCAGGTTCTGTGCACACAGACAGGGATTCACTCTCCTGACAGCTCCACCTGAGGTCTGCACGCTTGGAGAAGCAGCACAGGAGCCCTTTGCCTTTTCATCCAACCCCAAACCTCCTGCTGAGGAGTCTCAGCATTGTGGAACTCCAAGGCTGCTCTCCTCAGCTGGGATGGAAGTGTCTGGGCAGGGTGTGCAGTGAGGGTTGTTCTCCTTCCTGGGAGTGCTCCCTGTTTCATACATCGTGTGCCATCTCAGCACTTGGAGACATTTTATGCTTTCTTCAGGGCTGTGAGACTCAGCTCTTTCCACAGAATCCCAAAATGGTTTGGGCTGGAGGGACCTTAAAGCTCGTCCCATCCTCCTCCTGCCATGGGCAGAGATCTTCCACTATCCCAGAGTGCTCCCAGCCCCATCCAACCTGGCATCCAGCATTTCCAGGGGTGGGGCAGCCACAGCTTCTCTGGGCACCCTGTGCCAGGGCCTCACCACCCTTATTGTAAAAACCTTCTTTAAATCTACTCTAAATGGACCCTCCTTCAGTTTAAAACCCTTTAAGGGCATCACTGAGTGTGATGGGCTGCCATTGTCATGGGTGCATTAATCCAGGCACATTCCTTAAAAATGACAGCAGGCACAATAAATGGGTTTGGGAACAGCTGAATTATATATATTAATATTAATTTCACATAGGCTAAAAATGGCTCTTTCACCCCAGAAAACCTGAAGGTTCCTTATGCATTATAAATTTGGTCTGTTCAAAAAAAGCCACTGTTGTCACTGTCAGTTCCTGCAGCAGCCTGACAGGCAGCCAGGCTCCTCTGGCAGTGCCACAGCCTCTTTGGCCTTCAGAAAATGCCACCCAGTTTCAGGTGAATTTGAAGGGATCTGATTGTGCTGAGCTGTCATTCTGTCCCTGTGTGAGAACCTTGAGAAATATTCTTTAAATAGCTGCATGCCTCCCTTCCTCTGTCTGTGCTGTCACATGAAGCAGCACTAATTACTCCTTTTTATAAGAACTGTGGCTTTTTTTGGGAGAAGGCTCCATCCAAAAACAGCCAAGGAGGATCACTCTCATCTCGAAGCTGCTGCCTGGAGGCTGCTCAGCTCTCTGTGTGTGGTGCTGGCAGGAGGATGCAGACAACACCACACTGCTGGTGGCTGGATGCCCTCCCAAAGCCCAGTTAGCAAAGCCAGGAGGCTGCTCCAGTGCTTGGTGCCAGTGCTGGTTGGAAAGGCTCTCCCAAGGCTGTGGGACATGGAGAACTGCTCAGGAGTGGGCACAGAGGACACGAGTCCGTCCTGCCTGAGCTCATCTCGTGCTGTGGGAGAGTGGCAGAAATGGAGCTGCACACCCAGCACTGCTCAGGAACCTTTTCCTGGGCTGTGAGCAGTGCAGCCTTTCAGCCTTTCCCTGGGCTCACAGCCAGCCATGGTCACTGCTCAGAGGCTGCTGCAGTGCTGAGACACTCCAGGGATGCTCCAGCCCTGTGGGCACTGATAGAAACAGTGCTGAGCCTCCTGGTGCAAGGAACATTTCCTGTGGAGCAGGGATGAGCTCACCTGCAAGGGAGAGCAGAGATGTTCTGCCCTGCTGCTCACAGACAATGCAAATGTTCCAATTTTTGCTTTCCTCCATGTGATAGACAAGAAGGTCAAGCTGAATCTCTTGTTCGTGTGAGGGCAGAAATTGTTCCTGTGCCTTCAGTGAAATAAACATGCAAAATAGTCTCTGGTTGGTTTGTTTGGGCTCTGCCAAAGATAATCTGAGCCTAAAATCATATAAATCATAGAATCCTAGACCAGTTTAAGGATGCTTTAAAGAGCATCTAGTCCAACCTCCTGCCATGAGCAGGGACATCTCCATCCCCTATTCCCCAGTGAGGAAGAGGAGGGGCTCTGACAGGAGGGGTGCTGGGGGTAGGGGACAATTTCAGGTTGGTTCATTCCAGGCTTTGCAGCTGCCTTGGAAGAAGAAGAGGCAGCTGTTAAAGACCAGCTCTGGACATATTATCTTAGATATGAGATGCAAATTTGCATCCCAATATAAATAGGATCAGCCCCCCACCCCCCTTTTTGTAGTGCTCTGCTGATTTTGGGGTCACCTTGGCTTCAGCAGCACTTTGCAGGGTTGGTTTCCTGTTCATCTTTTTGTCCTTGTGTGCCAGTGTCCGTGCCAAGAGCTGGGTGAGGGGGTATTAACTCCACCTCATCTCCTTGCCCAAAGTCATCCTCTCTGAGCCTCTGCACTCCTCCAGCTGAAGCTCTGGGGAACAGACTGAGTGGGGACAGGCATTGCATCAGAAATAAAACACATTGCTCATTATTAAACTCACGTCTTGCCATCTGCACAATGTACTTACTCCCTTATATACTGAATTTTCCTGCAGCTGGAGTGTTTAACTCACAGAACTGACAGACTCCCTGAACTTCTTTCTTGGGTTCCTGTCTCATGTGCAGTGATTCAGCCTCATCTGGGGTGTATTGATTCAGGAATGCTTCTTCATTTGACCTTCAAGGGAAATCCTGTAGTGCTCTGTCCTTGCAGATTCTGTATCTGAGTTCAGCTCCTCTTTGTGCCCAGCACCAACAGATTAGAGTCCTTTCAGAGCTGGTGTTTCTTTTCTACAAGGATATTTATATATTAATTAAGCCATAGTAAGCCTTACTTTTGCTAAACTACCCAAAATATTCTCTATATCCTTTAGGGTTTTTTTTATTTCTTTTTGCACCACTTACATAATTTTTTTCTGTGCATTTCAAACTCTTTTTTTATTTTTTTTTGAAAGACTAAAGCTCAACCAAACAAAATTGTCTTTCAGCCAAGAGCTGCTGGAGACATAATCTGAAGGAAGGCAGAAATATGTTTAATTGCTGCCTCTGATGCCAAACCTTAAGTGCTTTGCTTCAAAGTGAGTTCTACAAAACTCCATTTGCCTTGCATGACACAAGCATTAGAATTGCAGAATCCTTCAAGAGCTGATGTCAGTGGTGTGGTCTGAAGAGGAATAATCACACCCATATATCCCCATGCATCCAGCCAGTGATTCCACCAGCCCTCCTTGAGACAGTGCTGTGCTGGAAGAAAATGCAAAAATCCTCAGCTGCTATTTTTCCTCACAGTCTCTGCCTTGCATCAGTGAAATGCTGATTTCTGACACAAGAAAGGAGTTCTCACTTGCTACCATTCCTGGCTGATGACATCTCATTAAGGATAATTTCTGAATGTTCTTTCCTGAGCCCTCCCCCATTCCCAAACCCTTTGCAACAAAGAGCATCGTTGTGAATAACCCCATTCCTGCACAGAGTATTTCTAGAGATGTGAAGAACCACAGCAACGAAACGTCTGCTCTCAGTAATGAGTTTAGCCGAGTTCCTTCTCTCCCTTTCATGCATTTTCCTGTGGCACATTGTTGTGTGTTCAGTGGGATAATTGGATGTGGAAGAGAAGCAGATCTCCATTGAGCTGCACTTTGCAAGGCTCTTCTGTCCCAGTGTGACCCATTCCTGTGCTGCTGCCAGCATGGGCTGGGGGCTGGAGGGGCACAGAGCCTCCCCCTGTGCATTTTGGGGGCTCTGATCATCACTGGGGAGAAAATGAACTGCTACAGCCTCATGAAATCACCTGGGGAGATCTCTTAGCAGTCATTCCAGGCCAACAGCTGATAAAGGTGCATTAGATGGATTTTTCCTGGCACTTGCTTTGATGGTAATTCAGCTGTGGTGGTTTTAGGCTGCAGGTGCTGCTGCATCTGGGTAAATCTGCTCATGAGCAAATCTGGCTCCAGCAGTGGAGCCCTTTGCAGAAAAAGCTCCCACTCAGTGAGGGGTAGGGGTTGATTTCCCTCTCCTTTCACCTTCCTCCTGCACTTCCAGGGCAGTGAATGCACAAATTTCATTCACTGTGTGCAAACACAGCTCCTTTAAATTGAGCTCCAGCATCTTAACGAGGGGCACATTATTCACATTATTCCTAACACTCATACATTTCCTTTTCCCCTAGAAAGAGAAGCTTTGAGTCAGGTTATGTGTTCTGTTAGCAGTTGTTTTCTCTGCAGGGTCAGTTGCTGCAGCTGATGGAGTTCACTGTGGCACCAGCAGAAATTTAAGGAACCTTGTACATGCTAAATAGATCCCAGGAGGTTGTGGTAAGGACAGGAGCCCAGAGTAGGAAATGTGGCACTGGATCATCTGTGGGACCCAGCACAGCAACACAGGTGTCAACTGTGAGGAAAATCCAGGTGAGCTGCAGTGGGGTGGAAAATGTCATTTCTGTACCTCAGGGAGGGTCATTCCTCAGGAGCAAAATGTTCTGAGCTAAACTGAGCATCCCTTGAAGTGTGTCCAGAGAGCTCCTCTGCTCTGGATCTGCTCCCAGGGTCACAGGAGAGAAGGTGGGGGGTGCTGAGCAGGGACACAGCTCCCAGAGCAGCCCAAGAGGGTTTCTTTTCTTGCTGTCTGGGTTTCAGGGATGTGGCCTGGCTGGATGCAATGGCAGCAAGCTGTGAGGTGTGAAATGGAGCGTGGCCTCTGCTGTTGTGTAACCACTGCTGGACACAGAGCCCCATGGGGAGCTTGGACCTGCAGGAGCTCCTCCAGAAAACCCTCTGCAAACAGAACAGCAAACAACCCTGAACTTTCCCTACTTTGCTCTCTCTTACCCCCAGAGTGTTCCTCCCTCCCGTGACAAAGCCCTCAGCACCTGCAGAGGACAGGTTTTCTAAGATCATTGGGTTGTTCTGCTGGTTAAGAACCTCCAGTGCACCCTCCTAAAACACAGTGGAACTCAGGAGAAGGAAAAATACATCTGTGAATTCATCTGCCAACACTAAAACCCCTGATGTCTTGGAGCTAGAATTTTTTTTGCTAAGGAAATAGACTAAAAGAATTTGCAGGTAGCCTCTTGCATTTGTTTTTTCCCCCTAAATTATCCTTTAATATTTCAGAGCTGGATGCAGCTCTGCAGACAAGTTACCAAACAGCTCTGGGAGGATTTCCTGGGACATGGTCAGAGAGAGCAACAAGTACAGTTAGGGAGGAAGAAAAAATACCTGAATGTTGAAGACATATGGGTCAAATGGCCAAATTTTTGCTTTCCTCCATGTGATAGACAAGAAGGTCGAGCTGAATCTCTTGTTCATGTGAGGACAGAAATTGTTCCTGTGCCTTCAGTGAAATAAACACGCAAAGCAGTCTCTGGTTTGTTTGTTTGGGCTCTGCCAAAGATAATCTGAGCCTAAAATCATATAAATCATAGAATCCTAGACCAATTTAAGGATGCTTTAAGGAGCACCTAGTCCAACCTCCTGCCATGAGCAGGGACATCTCCAACTTCATTGGATTGCTCAGAGCCCCATCCAGCCTGACCTTGAATCTTTGCAGGGATGGGGCAGCCACAGCTTCTCCAGGCAAACAGTGCCAGGGCTTCTCCACCCTCACTGTAAAGTATTTCTTCCTTAACTTGATGTAACATCTGAGGGAGCAACCACAATAAACCGACCCAGCCGGGGTTTTGTGGACAGCTCCCGGCTCGGTGCTCACCCTGAGCGGCGATGCTGCCCCGGAGCTGGGCTGCTGCAGCACAGACCACGAGATGTGACTTCAATTCCCGCTGCTTGGAATTTTCCAGGTGTTCCTCGGCCTCTCTCTGCCTCCTTTGGCTGCAGGAAGGGGCTGAGATCACGGTCCTGTCTCTCCCGGGTTTGCTCGTACCTGCAGGCACCTCTCATTCCCTGCCCTGGGCTTTCTGCTGCTGCAATCTGACCGTCTCTCATTTCCCCCTGGGTCACAGAGTGTTTTCCCAGCCATGCTGTAACGCTCCTTCCCAGCAGACTTTCCCCCCAAAAAGCTCTGATGACTCACGGAGGACAAATTTATGCAGAGCTCCCGGAGTCAGCATCCTTTGCATCGGCAGAGGGAGTTTTTCAAATAAAGATGAATCAGCGCTGTCAGACTTTACTGGGAGTTAACTCTTGGCCCCTTTTCCCTGGAAACAGCCCTGGCTGGTGCTTACACTGAGGGAATTCCAGGCAGGCATCTCTGCGGGATGCAGAGCCATGGGCACCGCGGGCAGGTTGGCGAGGCGATGCTCGCGTCTTTCCCCCGTTCCCTGGAGCATCCCTGTGGGCGGGAGGGGGTTAAGGCGGTCAGGAGGGGGTTAAGGCGGTCGGGAGGGGGTTAAGGCAGGCGGTTCGCTGTTCCCTGCCTGGGTTAGCACCGCCGGGTGCCTCCAGAAGCGCTCCGGGAGCCGCCGCTGCATCCGAGCAGAGGGAGGAGGGCCGGGCAGGCACTGCAGCAGGGCAGAGGATGTTACTTAACGTGGCTCCAGTCTCCTCCCCCTCGCCGGTGTGGCTGGGGGAAGGGGGGAGCGGGCTGTAGGGCAGGGACAGGCGGCGGGGGGTGATGCCGAGAGCCCCCGGAGCCCCCCGAGCCCGGCCCGCAGCAGCCCCGGCGGGGCCGGTCCCACCCTCGGCTGCAGCCGCTGGAAGCCTCCGGTGACCTCCTGAGGGCTCCAAGCCCTGGGCAGAGGCGCAGAAGGATCTTCCCGGTGCTCCGGCATCCCCCGGCAGCTGGGAGGACGGAGGAGGCTCCGCATCCCGGCGTGGGGAAACTCCCCTGCTCCCGGCGGAGATGTGCCCGAGCTCACGGACAAGGTAGCCGCTGGGTTTGGACATCTCGGGAGAAGAAAAGAACCTCATGACTTTGCTCCGGCCATGGCAGACACCTCCGAAGGGGCCAATCCTCAGTGCCTGGTGCTAATTTGTGCCTGAAGCCGCTCGACCTGCCCGGGACGAACGAGAACCTCCTGGGAGAGGCGCAGACCTTTGGGTTTCTCAATGAAAATACTGATGATATTCAACTGAGAACATGTGTGTTGATCCTCTCCCCTGAAAAGAGGGAAAGGAGCAGCCTGGCATCCCGGCAAGAGGCAGCACCATTCCTCCCTGGGTGTCTCCTGCTGCCCCTGAGGATCCCTAGGGGCCGGGAGGTGCGGGAGGCTCCGGGCTCTGCTCCATGACAAACACCCAGGACTGCAGGAGAACCATGGACTCCCCTCCTCCGGTGACCCCCAGCCCTGCTGCAGGGCCCGTCACCTTCTCCCAGGTTTTTGGGCAGCAGTGCCAGCTCATGGAAGCAGGTAAGAGAGGAACAGGCACCACTTTGTCATCACACATCCTCGTTGGCAATGTCCTTGCTGTCCCTTTCCTGTTCTGTTTCCCAACTTCCTCCCTAAAATCTGTGTTTTCCAGAGGGAGAATTGGGGTCACCCCTTTTGCGTTTACACACCTGCCTTGACTACCCCTGAAACCACTGAAAAGCTTTGTGCCCCTTTATTTACAATAATTGTTTTGGGTTAACATGGACTGGAACCAGCTGCGCTTTCCCCGATGGTGGAAGTTTGGGTGTGAACAAAACATGGGTGGCGATTTTTGCATTTCAAAACAATCCCATCCAGAGTGGAGGCTGATTTGCTGCTCTGGAGGGCAGTTGCTGCAGCATGTGGTTCTCTGCTTTGGTATTCAGCTCTGTGAAGGACAAAGTGGGTTTTTTTTCCAAGGCCCTCCCTGGCTGTGTTAATGTAGCACCTGCAAGCTCTGTTCCCTTTTCCCAGGTGTTTTTGTACATTTCTAACTCTCTCCAGATGGGCCTGGTTATTTCTCATCTGTGCCTTTTGGCTGTTAAGTAGGTGGTGTGGAACATGACTAATCCCAAATGTTCCCTGTTTGCCCCTTGCTCCTCACAGGTGCTCTGAAGCACCAGCCCATGAAGAGCTGTGCACTCACATCCTCCCTCATACCTGGGTCCCCAAGTTCATGAGATTGGATAAAGGATTTTACAAGATTTACTCCTATTTTCCCATCCCTGCTGACAGGCAGCTCTGAGGAAGGATGTGTTTGTTTATTTGGAGCCATGGAGAAACCTGGCTTTCTGCAGTGATGCCATAACAACACTTGCACTGAATTTTTAGGGCTTGTTTTTCTCAGACCCACTGGTACTTTCTTACTGTTTGTGCTGATGCAGGTATAGTGGCAAATTTGTCCTGCAAAGTGTCCCACCCTTTTCCCTTCTCTTTTCTAGTAACCAGTTCTGTTTGGATTGTGTGTTTCTACTTATGTGGTGATATCAAAAATATTATATATTAGAGTTTCCTGCAGGTCTCTATGGGATTTCTGCTCTGCCTCTTGTACTTTCACAGGTAAAGCTGGGAGGATGATTCATTAGGTGACTAATTAGCTGAACTGCTACACAGTTAATCAAGCTTAAGATGATGCTGTTGCCTCCAAGAAAATGTCAGGCAGATCTTCAGGAGGGTTTGGTATTAAACTCTCCTGTTGCATGTCCTGGGATCAGTCCAAAGGCTGTGGATCCGTTGTGTCAGGTCTTACCCAAAGAAGAGATGTAGGTCAAAGCTCTGGTTCTGGGTGAGCAGTTTGTTTCCCAAATTAGCAACACCAACGAGGTGGGAAAACACAGGTGGTAACTTCTAGTTTGGTTTGTTTTCCTTTCCCTTTTTAGAGGGAAATGCACCAGAAGAAATGTGGGACTTCTGGGTTTTCAAGTCCCACCTTAATCAGTCAACCAGAAGATTTTCTTTGCTCTGGTGGATCATCTTGGTGGGGTTTTGTAGATGTTTTCTCAGGTACAAGGTGAGATGCAGTGGTTGCCATGGGTGTCAGTAGGTCATGTGTGTTCCTGTGAGTTTTCTGTCCTTACAGCAATGACAAAACACCCTCAGCACTCCTGAAAGCAGAACTTCAGCTGGAGTGTCTGTGGATGTGTCTGTGCTCACAGTGCAGTGGCAGCAAGGATGCCCTAAGGAGGTGGGAATGGATACAGGTTTGGGACACCAAGCCCTGGTTCCTTGCTTGTGTCCTGTGTCACTGAGCTGACACCTGGGACAGGGCCACAAAAGGTCTCAGTGTCAAGCAGGGCTCTGCAAATGCCTTTCCAAACCATAAAACCAAATCTTGCCCCTGTGATTCCCCTCAAGAACAATCTCTGAGGAGCCAAGCTCTGACCCAAACAGTCCAAACCTCACAAGAAGGGTTTGTGGATACCCAGCACCACACCACTGTCATTGGTGACATTTGGGCTCCTTAATAACACTGGGATGTGCTTGAATGATGAAGGTGCTGCTGGCCTTAATGAAATGTCAGATTTTGTGCCTGGAGAATTGCCAAGCTCAGGATAGATCACAGGCCTGACAGCACTCTTTGATGTGCCACCTGCAATGATCTCGTGGTTTTATAGCTTCTGCCTGTGGTGTAAGGACACTTTTCCCCTTCTCCCAGTGCTGCTCTTCAGTAAGTTGCTCTGAGAACCAAAAACTGAGTGTTGGGGAGTCAGCTTTCCCCTTGCCAGCTGCACCTTGTCCCCATTGATGTAAGACATGAAAAGTGGGGGTTTTGTGCAGCTGATTCTGCACTATTGGCTGACCCATAGCTTCTGGAGGTTTCCATGATCACAGTGTCAGTCTGAGGGTGCTGGCACACAGGAGCCCTGCTCCAGAGCTGCCTGGCCCTTTACACAGGTCCTCACTCTGTATTTAACCTCTGGAGCATTTGCTAGAACAACACAAGGGATGCTCTTTTCAAAGTTATTTTTCTGCCTTCCCATTTTATCCTGCTGCCCCTTTCCTCACCAATTTACTGCAGCTCCATAACTTTGTTTGCTGGGGTGTGTTCCTGGGGATCACCTGGGTGTTTATTTGCCCTGAGGGCAGGGAACAGTGGGATGGGAAGGCTGCAGCTGAATGAGCCCCCTGCTTTGGGAATTCTCTGACCAAACTCCTGTTTCCCAAGGCAGCAAATCCTCGCTGTTGCAGGTATTGAATTTGGCTGATGCCTGAAAGACCTGTCAGTGCCACCTGGGGACATGGTCACCTTTAGAGGGAGTGTAATTCCCCATGGAGGGCTGCAATTCCTGCCAGGGATCACTCAGGGAATGAGATTTCTGTTTCCTTGGCAAGCCATGCAGGGTGGGTGATGTTTTGCCTTTTCCAGCCTAACTACAAGGCTGGTGTTTTTTAAAAGGAGTAACTGGGAAAGAGGCTGGCTTCATGGCCCCATCCTAAATCTTCTGATCCCAGAAGAAATTCCTGCCTCTCAGGCAGTGCTGGGGGATCTTTCTTGCTTGAAGCACAAATTTGAATCTGGCACGTGTTCATGCTATAAATTTTGCTAATATTCAAATGAAATACTCAAGTTGTTCCTTTTAGAAAGGAAAAAATAAACCTGAACAAACAAAGTCTGAAGTATTTATGATTGTCATTACCTACCTTTAAAATGAGGGATACTAAGAATTTGAAGGGTATTTCCCATCTGATCTCCCATGGAATATTGAATATATGGACTGAGACCTGATCTCCAGGAGAGCTGAGCGTTCTCTGGAAGGATTAGGCTTAGTAGAGAAACCATTTATTTTATACATGGGCAAATTCCAAGCAATTTGTTTGCCATAATGCTGTTTTCTGGACTTACAGTCATGCTTCATTCTCTGACTCACTGCTCCATTAGATTAATTTTCATTTTTCATCAATTCCTTGGCACTCAGATGCTGCTGATTTGTTAGGCTCCCAATATTTTTTCTTTATATCTTGCCAGTTAATTTTCCATTGGTTATGAAATGAGGAACTTGATTCAAGATGTGACCAGAATGAACAAGAAAATAATTTGAAAATCATCCAAGCCTTGGGATTTTGCAGTGAATCTCTTCCATATTATATTTCCATTACAGATGTATTATCCATTACCTGCATTCTCTATCCCACTCTGGTGGCTGCTCCCCAAATGGATGTGAGTTTGGTTTGGCTACCCCCACCCACAGAAAAATAAGGACATGACACAAAATTCTTAGGAGTTCTTCTATGGAAATTAATGTCATGTGGCTCAAAGCTTTTGCCTTTCCCCCCTTAGATCTGTGCTTTATAGCTCTTGATCCTGTTCTTCTCAAGGGGAATGTGAGGTGAGATTGATGTGGCATCACCTAAGCCAAGTATTTGTCATGCAGCCTGAAATCCCTGGAATCTCATCTGGTCTGGCATCCATTGCAAGGATTTTGTTTTGCAAACAAAGCATGGAATATGCAACATAGGATTCCTTCATCTGGTGCTTGAATATGGTTTTTAAACAAATAAAACAGTATTTTAAGAAGACCTGCTCTGTACCCCCTGACTCGGGTGATGGTTTGAAGCTGGGCTCCCTGAAGCAGAGTTTGAATCTGATGGGTGTTAGATCTGAAAAAAGTGATTAATGGGAAAATTTCAGCCCCTGATAAGATGTAGAAGGAAATCTCTGACCTTCTAAACTGAGGCTGAGATGAACATTTACCATCTGTACTCTCTTGTTTTGTGCCCTTTACTCCTTTGTGCATTTTTCCATGATTTAATTAAACACCAAACAGATCTGGTTTCAAACCCTTTACCTGGAGCTGAGGCAGAGCAGAGGTGATGCAGCTTCACCTTCTTCCCAAAAGCTGGGTTTAGCAGTGCCTGTCAGGCACTCAGTGAAGGGGCACAGAACCCCAGCCTGGTTTGGGCTGGAAGGGTCTTTAAAGCCCATCTTGTTCTCCACCCCTACCATGGGCAAGGACACCTTCCTCTATCCCAGGTTGCTCCAAGCCCCATCCAATCTGCCCTTGGGCACTTCCAGGGATGGATTCATCTCAAAATTGTGGTCATTGCTGCTACTGGGCTCCCTGAATTACAACACTCTGTGAGCTCAGGCTGCAGCTCCCAGAGCATCTGAGCAAACCTTTAGTGACAGCTCTTCTCACCTCCCGTGGACAGCAACAGCAAACAGCCAGCGAAAAAACCTGCTTGGATCAGGTGGTTTGAGGCCACACGGAATCAGGGCTGGGGATGTGTTCTCTGGCACTCAGTGCATCAGGTTTCCTACGTGCATTAGTCAGTAATCAATCTTTCATGGTAACAAGCTGTTTCATTTGCTCTCCCAGGAGGAGAGGGGGGTGTGTGGATGCCGGAGATGTTTTCAAACGTGGTTGCAGCAGCCTGGCTTAATTACCGTGCCTCAGGTTAGATTAACTAGTTTTGGGGAAATAAGAAACTGGAGCAGGTGTCAGGTGGGTGAAGTGAGAGGAATTTGGTGATCCCAAAGAGTCTGGGCCTCCTTGGTGGGGAACCAAGCTAAGGTGAGGCATCACTGACTTGTGATGATCAATCATAGAATCATGGAATGCTTTGGGTTGGAAGGGACCTTAAAATTCCTCTCATCTCCTCCCATCCATGGGCAGGGACACCTTCCCAGGTTGCTCCAAGCCCTGTCCAAGCTGGCCTGGGACACTTCCAGGGATCCAGGGGCAGCCACAGCTTCTCTGGGCACCCTGTGCCAGGGCCTCACCATCCTCACAGGGAAGAATTTCCTCCAGATATTTAACCTCAATGTCCCCTTTTCAGTCTGAACCCATTACTCCTTGTCCTGTCACTACAGTGCAGCCACCCAAGGCTGTTGTGTTGCTGGCCAGCACTGCAGACACCTGGGAGAGAAAATCACTGACTGCAGCATCACAAAACTGACAGTAACTTTGTTTTGTCAGATTTTGTGGTTGGGGAATTTTCCTTTCACTGAGTCTGGCTGCTCTTGAAGTTTCTGTTCCCCGAGAGGAGCTGTGGTCTGGGTTGATGTGCTGGTGCTGTCAGACTTCAGCAGCTCGAAAGCAAGCACATAAATCTGTGCTCACCACTGTGATGCCTGAGAATGTGGAGAATAAAATCCCTGCCAAGTCTGTGTGCACATTACCGCCAGGCTGAATCACCTTGTGTGTGCTGGTGCAGAAAAAGGTGTCATTTTTGTCAAAACCAAACCCGTTTTTCTGACATGACAAGGAATGTATCAGAAACAAACTGCTTGAGGAGCCCCTGGAGTTTTGTGTTTTAGAGGAGAACAGGATAATCTGATTCTCTCCAAGGCCAGCTCCAGCACTAGGAGGAAACATAATTTACCTCTTCCCAGAAAAGCAATGAGTCAAAATTCTCCTTGACAGGTGATGTGCTCCTGCCTGAGCTGAACAGATTGAGGGGCCACAGAAATGAAATGGGAAGATCACTAATATTTTTCTTTTCCACCCAATGCAATGAGCTCCTATTAGGGATAAAAAGAAATGACATTTATCTCCCTCTTTTCACTTCATTAGGTAGGACTGTGCTCCCAGGAGGAAAAGAGTGGATGGAGTCCACTTGCTGTCTGTAGCTTTTACTGCTCTGCAATGTTCTCCTTTTAATCACACCAACATCGTGCTCTTCTTTGCTTGAGGAGCTTCACTGGGCCCTGAAGGACAGAGGCACCACAGACAAGGACTTGCTAATACTCTCTAAATATTGATATGAAGTGCTTGAGAGACCCATGGAGGCCACGCTGCAGTGAGGAAGGTTGGGTTTAACAGGTTGGAAGCTTGGTTGTCTCTGAGAGGATTTCCTGCTTTGGTTTATTTGAGGCTGGAAAAGCTGCTGGGAATTGCAGAGCCTGGCTGAGAACACAGGACAGGGATCTATTAGAGCAGAGAGAGGTGTTTCTGATGGCCAAGCAGCAGCTGGTGTCCAGAGGGTGATGGACTCTACCTGCTTGGAAGAGAGGAGAAAAACCCAGTATTTTCCAAAAATAAGGATGTGAGGAATGTGGGTATTCAAGAATTGGTAAAAGCTGGCATTGGGCTGGAGCTGAATCCCCATTTCCTTGATGCATCTGGTGTTTTACTCCCCAGAGCAGCACCCTGGGCTTGTGGGGTGTGGTTGAACCTGCAGCAGCATTTGGGAGCTGAGGTTGGATATCAGGAAAAAGTTTTTCACAGAAAGAGTGATGAAATACTGGAATGGCCTGCCCAGGGAGGGGGTGGAGTCACCATCCCTGGGTGTGTTTAAAAAAAGACTGGATGTGGCACTTGGTGCCATGGTCTAGTTGAGGTGTTGGGGCATGGGTTGGACTCAATGATCTTGAAGGTCTCTTCCAACCTAGAAATTCTGTGATTCTGTGCCCTGTGCTGTGGATCTGCATCCCCCCCTCCCCATGGCCAGGCAGCTCCTCTCTCACCTCACCCTGGCAGAGTCCCTTGTCCCTTGTAGGTGTCATCAATATCTTCAAAACCAGCCCAGCACAGAGCAGCCACTGAGGGGGGACCATGGATGTGCTATTATGAAGTGTGGAATTATGGATATGTACCTACAGATATTTATATAATGCACAGCGGGAGGGGGTTATTTTTAAAACAACAAGGAAAAGCTTTTCCTCAAATGTTCTGACTGCTGTGTGCTACCAAATACCTGAAAAAAAAAAAGGAAAAAAAAGAAAAACAAACAACAAAAACAAGCAAAAACCAACCAAACAAAAACAACAACAACAACAAAAAAACCCAAACCAAGCCAACAACAGAAAACAAAGAAAATATTGAACAAATTTTTTTTGCATAAATTAAATATAAGTTGTTCCCTATCATCTCAATAGTCAGACTCCTTTATCACAGCATCTGTACACAAAGCACTTGTGAGCTGATTTACTCCTGATTCAATTATGGGCAGTGTTCATCTGCCCTCCTGATGGATTCATTTTTTTTGTCAGTTAATGCTCGTAGCAAAGTGTATGGATGTAATAATTCCTTGCAATTGCAACCCTCATGGTTTTTATGACACCAAAATAATGAAGTGAAAACATGTATGTGATTACACTTGCAGCTACAAACAGGAATTAGTTATTATTCTTTCTTTGGAGGTCTTGGAGGCAATTTTAATGGCCATGCATTATTAGAATGGTAAAGGGGGTGAAAGACATGAAGCAAAGCATTTGTCTGCTCTGGCTTTATCCTGTTTTATGGTAGGTGGGGATTTTTGAGAATCACGTAAATGGATATCTTTCCTAAATTCTGATAGGAAATAATGAAAGTGTTTTACCAGAACACATCCAGGCCATCATGAGTTCAGCTGGTAAATCAGCTGAACAAGGTTGAGGTTTCTGCCTTTGTGCTTTGTCCTCCTGGCTAATGCAGTGGCTGTAATGATGGAATAAAAACCATGTGAGCCCTTCCAAAATTAAACATTCCTAAAGAGCTGGAATATGATACCCTCAAAATATCCATATGTTATCTTGGCTTGGAATGAAATACATAATGTGAAATTGAAACATGGGAAAACTATGCTTGAATAGGAAATATGTTTGATTCCATTAGTTCTGAAATGGAAACACAGCACCATCAAAGAGAAAACAGGCTGGGAGGGAGAAATGGATGGGATTTATTCTGCAGAAGAGAAAGAGCCTGCAGTGTCCCAGTGGCAGATGGGTTGTAAATTAGGAATATTGCATTTTTGCAGTATTATCCTGTAAGGCTCCATCCAAGCAGCACCTTCGTGAGGGCTCCCAGCACAGCAGCCAGAGCTGGGAGCCTTGGAGCCCACCTGGGTTAAAGATCCACATGAATCCAGTGAATCACCCACCTGGTCCCTGTTCTGCCAGCTGGGCTGTCCTGTGGGCACAGCAAGTCCCAGGGAATTCAATTTATTTCTATTCCCACTATTCCTTTTGTTCCTGCTTGCCCAATGAACAATGCAATTATGGTTTGTTATATTCTGTGTCCTTGGTACCCCACTGGCACTAATGAAGGGGTTGGGAGTGTTGCCCTCATTAAAGGGTTAAAAAAATAAGTAAGTTAAATTCTATGGAATTCAGAGTGTGTCTGTTAAGGTTTGGCAAAACAGAAGGCATCTGATGCTGTGAGTTTGAGCAAAATGCAGCTTCATTCTCCCTGCAGCATCTCTCAGCCTGGATAAAAAACAGTCCCTGTCCCTTGTTTGAACTGCTCAGGTTCTCTCACAGAGGTGCTTATGATGAGCTTGGGTTTGCAGGTGCCAAAATAAGGATAAAAAACTGCTGCCAGGGGCTTCAGAACTCCACAGCTCATCTCCAGGTTTGTCAGGAACAGCCCTGAGGGTTTTCTGGATGGGGGTGCCAGGGCTCCCATGGGAGGGCTGGAGAGGAGCTTTGTGCCAGGACAAGGGGAAATGGCCTCAAACTGCCAGAGGGAGGCTTAGGATGGATAAAATGGATATTGGATAATGGATAAAATGGTTAATGGATAAACTGAAGGAATTATTCCCTGTGAGGGTGCTGAGGCCCAGAGCAGCTGTGGCTGCCCCATCCCTGGAGTGTCCAAAGCCAGGCTGGATGGAGCTTGGAACAATCTGGGATAGGGGAAGGTGTCCCTGCCCATGGAGGGGTGGAATGGGGTGAGCTTTAAGGTCCCTTTTGACACCAACCTTTTTGGGATTCTGTGATCCCATAACCAACAGCACTGTGTGCTCAGCTGGGAGAGGGCAGTAATTTTTGCAGGTTTTAAATTAAGGTTTGATTTTTCCTGCCTGGGCTGGGAGCCTGGTGGGGCAGGGGCAGGATGGTGCAAAGGCACCTCAGTTCCCTTAAACATACTGGAAACATTAAGTGTGACCTGGCCATGGCACCACACAGTTCTGAGTACATAAATTAACTCCATTTATTCATGTTTCCCAGCTTCTGAAAACTCTGGGAATACTCCAGTTATGGGTCAGACAGGTTGGATAAAGATGTCCTTTTTGTGACTGTGAAGGCTTGGAGCTTCTTCCTCTGTTTTTTACCCGTGGGCAGATAATGATGGCAAAGGACTCTCAAAAACCACCTCTGTCCACAACTGCTGAAGTTCTCACTAAATAACCTTGGACAGCTCTGCAGCGATCTGGGCATGGCTGTGGCTGAATATTTGTGGTTTTCTAGAAAAGCTGGTGTTTATAACAAAAATTCTTTGTGGTGCTGTGGTGCTGACCCCCGGTGGCTGCAGCCTGGTGTCTCCTGCTGTGCTGTGGGAAAACTGCTCCTGCCTGGAGCTCCTGACTTCCCATTAAGCACCTGGTTTTAAGTTAAAAGGTTTTGGCAATAAAACTCCCACGTGTTTCTTGAAATGTATTCCAAGAGAGAGCACAACTATTCTCCAAGAAATATAAAACTATTTTTCCTTTCCACCCACGTTTTTCTCCTTTTTTTTTTTTTTTTTTCATTTTACTTTCCTTTATTAAATTACTTTTTTCTTCAGCTTGGGGAGCATGTTTCCAGCAGCCTATTGCAAACCTGAGAGCAGTTTGTTCTTCACCAGTTTTTTTTTTTTNGTTTTAAGTTAAAAGGTTTTGGCAATAAAAACCCCAAATTTCTCAAAATGTATTCCAAGAGAGAGCAGAGCTATTCTCCAAGAAATATAAAATTATTTTTCCTTTCCACCCCCTTTTTTTTTTTTCTCCTTTTTTTTTCACTTTCCTTTATTAAATTACTTTTTTCTTCAGCTTGGGGAGCATGTTTCCAGCAGCCTATTGCAAACCTGAGAGCAGTTTGTTCTTCACCAGTTTTTTTTTTTTTATTTTGTTTTATTTATTTTGTTTTATTTCACCAGCTTATTCATCAGCTTATCTATCAGTTTGCTGCTTGCTTAAGATGCCAATAACACACTGACTTGAAAAATAATGATCCATCATCATAAATTCCTAGGATTTGTCCTACTGGGGATAGCAGCCCCAGCTGAATTGGTTACTTAAAAATACAAAAGTAAGGAGAAGATTTTTTTGTGTTTCTGAATGTTCTCTATTTCTTAANGCATGTTACCAGCAGCCTATTGCAAACCTGAGAGCAGTTTGTTTTTCACCAGTTTTTTTATTTAGTTTGTTTTATTTAGTTTGTTTTTTCACCAGCTTATCTATCAGTTTGCTGCTTGCTTAAGATGCCAATAACACACTGACTTGAAAAATAATGATCCATCATCATAAATTCCTAGGATTTGTCCTACTGGGGATAGCAGCCCCAGCTGAATTGGTTACTTAAAAATACAAAAGTAAGGAGAAGATTTTTTTGTGTTTCTGAATGTTCTCTATTTCTTAATTCCACTTCTTAATGGAAAGATGAGATTTTCTTGTTTCCTCCTTCTCAAAATTCAGGGTTTCAGTAAATAATGTGTTAAGTGCAGCAAACACATCAAATGATAGATGCCAGCTACACAAATTGATTAAGGTGGGATTTGTTTCCTGTAAACAGCAAAATGCTGCTTTTGCAGATAAAACCAAAGCTTTTATCTTCAAGGCAAACTGTAAATTAACTGGAAGGGTAATTTAACATTCACAGTTGTTTAAATGGGATTAACTCCTGTGAAGATTTATTACACACATGTAGGAATCCCAAAGAAGGCATTTCAGAAGCGAGATTTTTTTTTTCTCCATGAAGTTCAACATTTTAGTTAAAATTTGATATTAATTAGAATCAGAGATGGATGGAATCAGTGCCAGTGTTTTGTGAGGGTCTTCCTACAGTTTAATATTTTAATGTTCACCATATGGGGGGAAAAAACAAAGCCAACGTAATCTCCAGCTTTGATGGCAAAAGGCACACAAGAAAGTTTAAAATACAAATTAGCTTCTCCAGAATCCAACTGTGTGGATCTAATTACATCTAATGCTAATTATCCTATTGATCTTAGCATTTTACTGTACTCCAGCTACGACTATTGCCAAGCATTAATCACACATTTTAGGCTCCTCTACATAAAACCCAAGCCAGGCTGGGGCTGCTGCTTTGCCTTGGGAGTAGAGCAGGGGGTTTAGATATTTTTTTTACATTTTTTCCACCTTTCTTTTCAGCTTTTCTATCCCAACTGGGCCCCAGTTACCTGGGAATGCCCGATGCTGTTTGCACTCCAGGAAAGTTGTGTTTTCCCTGCGGAGAGAGGGATTTTGTTCTGCTTAACTCTCATTGAGCTGGGTAATGTTCCACTTGAGGTTTGCTGCTTTCATTCACATTGATTGAATTAGGGAATCGTGCCTTAGATGCTGTCGTGGTTTTCTCCCCCTCCTTTCCCATGGGGAGGGTATTTTGTAATAAATCTAAAATGATTAATGAGAGAGTGGGACTGTGATCATTTCTTTTGAGAAAGGCTGAGTAGGAATTGCTGTGCTCTGATTTGGGATGTTTTGGCTGTGCTGTTCTCTTTTCCTTTTGCTGGGCCATGGCAGGTGTGGGTTTGGCAGCCTCAGCACAGGCTCTGCAGCTGGGGAGGGTTTGCCGGGATCGATTCTTCACCTGCAGGATTTGGGCACCTCAAACGCACGAATATCCCGAATGCGGGATGTGCTGCTCTCGCTTTGTGGTTGATTTATGGAATCCCTGGGAAGAGGCCAGGAGAGGGAGGCAGAGTACGCTGCAAAGAGCAGCTCCCTGCCAGCCCCGCTCAAACTGGGCTGAGTTTTGTGGTGTTAAAGAGTCTGTGATGCATCAAACCCCCAGGGTAGGGCAGGGCAGGGCTCCCTCTGCCCCCTGTCCCCAGTGCTGGGCTCTTACTGGTGGCAGCCTGCTCCCAGTACAGGATGCTGGTGACTCTCCTTCTCTTGTGTTATAAAAATATTTTATAAACTTGGCTTTTCGCAGATATTAAGAGGAATGCTTTATGCATAATGGTAAAATAACTTCGCTTTTATTTCTGCTATTAACGAAACTTAGACAGGGTAGCAGTGGTAGCTGATACAGTTATGAGTGAATTGTTAGGTTGGGATAACACATAAAGATATGGGATAACAATAAAGATATGATAAGGACCCTGCTACTGATACACCAGCTATCAGCATCTGCCATCTAAAGAAAACACAGACCAAGGCCCGAACTGGAAGTGATAAAGAGAAAGGATTAAAACCACAACCAAAACCCACAAACGCTCTAAAAAGGCAGACTCAAGGAGTGGCCACGCTGAACAGTTCCTAGAATACATCAACTAGTTCAGAGAAAAGTATGAATATGCAGAATGGTCTATGAATATGCAACAGGCTGGTGTAATAGAAAAGGTATTTAAGGAATGTGGAAGATAGCAGGGGTGCCAAGCACAGGCCATTAACCCTTTGCTTTACTATCTCTGTCTCCTATTGTCTTTTGTTAAACTCGTTTAAATTTTACAAAAAGAAAGTGAACTTCGTTTTTCACACTTGTGCTATGGAGTGAGGCTGTTCTGGGCTTCAGGTGACCCCTCCATCCCTCCTTTCACCCCTCCATCCCTCCTCATCAACCATGCCCCTCTCAGCCCAGTTTTCCTCCCGTAGCTCCTGACATCCCAAAGCTGTGTGGGGCAGATCCTGGGCTGCAATCAAATCCCATGAGATGATAGCTGGTTCAGGTTAGCTCATCTGCACACATTCAGGTTCATTTCAGGGTAATTGGGCTGATTTAATGTGATTTGATGATTACAAGCAGCAGCATTTGGTTTATCAAATAGGCCAGATTAGATGTAAATCAAATTTGTCCTGAGAATTTGAGCCCAAGAAATGTTCGGCTGTGAGGATGATCTCACCTGCAGTGGGGAGAGGAAAGGAAACAAAAACTTGAGAATCAGAGCTTTTGTCTTTATGGTATTTTCTGTTGTGAGAAATTTTCTTAATTTTTTATTAATTGAAGCCTCACAAAGTGAATCGTGAAATCCAAAGAGAAAAAGGATTCTTCTCTCAGCATTAGCTCTGCAATCTGCCTGGGTGGGTTTTTTGGTTTTTTGGTTGATTTTTTTATTGTTTGTGGGTTTTTGGGTGGGTTTTTTTTGTTGTTGTTGTTCGTTGGTTGGGGTTTTTTAAGGCATTTTAAGGAAATAAAAAGTATTTTGGGAAACTAGCTCTTACAAGAGTCACATCAAGGGCCTTTCATGCTTCTGGCAGTCAGTCCAAATTCATCAGTCAGTTTATAGCTGTGCCCTGTGTAAAAGTTTCATTTGATGTCCCAGGCAACCTTGAAAATTCTTCTTGGCTGCATCAATTTGATTTAATTCAGCTTCATGTTAGAGAAGATGATCTCAAATCAGCCTGGAGCACCCACACTGTGCTGACTGCAGGATTTTGGCTGGTGAATATTTAGGATTTTTGCCAGGACAGTTTGTGACAAAGGCAATGACAAAAGTCTTTGTGCTGGGGGCAAGTGCAAGGAAAAGGAAATTCCTGCTCAATGTTGCTTGCAGAACCCCAAGGGAACATGGAACCACCCAGGTCAGAAACAATTCGCCCCAAAATAATTCTGTGAATGCAGCTTAGGGCAAGCTGAACATGGAAGTTCTTGCCAGAGGAGAGGTTTTAGCTAAATAAAGTTGTGGTGAGCAACTCCAGGCTGCTCCAAGCCCTGTCCAGCCTGGCCTTGGACACTTCCAGGGATCCAGGAGCAGCCACAGCTTCTCTGGGCACCCTGTGCCAGGGCCTGCCCATCCTCACAGGGCAGAATTTCTCCCAATATCCCACCCATCCCTGCCCTCTGGCACTTTGAAGCGATTTCCCCCTGACCTGTCCCTCCAGGCATCCTTCTCCATCTCCAGGGGGATCAGGTGGGATCAGCCTGAGAGCAGAGCTGGCATCAGTTGATGTTTCTCTGACCTGCTGGGTTTTTTGTTGCCAGCACAGGCACCTCCAGGCTCACCTGCCTCCACAAACAGCCTGAAAATTAATCATGACACTTTTCATTGGGAAATAAAGCTCCATGTGCCATTTTCTGCTTATGTCACCTTTTCACCCCCACACCCCTTTACAAGTCTAAACCTTCTTTAGGCCAAGACATCATCTCAGTGATGATTTTTTTTTTGTGGATTAATGGTTTACTCAGACCTGTACAGCCCTGCCAGCCCTGCCCTGGCCAAGAGGAGCTCATCAGAGTGCAGGCAGCTGAAAGGTCACTGTGACAAGGTGCCACATTCCTGTGGGGAGGGACCACAACACAGTGTGACCCTGCCCTGGTGACAGACTGCAGCAAAAATGTGGCAGGGTTGGCCTTTCCTGGAAACCCCTCCTTACAGCCTCAGTCCCTGGGTGCTGAAGGGGCTGTTGGGCTGATGAATGTCTCCTTCCATTTGTTCTCCTGTGTGGAAAGAGGGGTATCAGATTATGGTTTCCAACATTCAGGTGGTCGGAGTCCTTTTGCCCTTCTGGAATCTTTGAGCCATAAAACAAGAAAGACACAGAGGGTTCATGCTTCTGTTTTTTCAAGGTCTATCACTTTGTTTATTCTTTTTCTTATCTCACAGTTTGTTCTGTGCCCAGTGAGATCTGTCCTGCACCCTGGCCATGGCAGGACTGCCCACCCCTATGGGAGGGCGTTATCTTAAATCCAGATTATTCTGAACATATTGTTCACCATTCCCTACCAATGTCCACCATCCACACCAAACAGGGCATCTCCACCTGGCCCAATCTCCCCAAGCTACATTGTGCCAATGTCACAGCAGAAAATGGAGGGGAAGAAGAAGAATAATAAAAAACTTAGGGACTGCCCCAAAATCTCCATCTTGTCTCCATCTACTTCTATCATAAAAACCTAAAACTACATATTTCTCACTCAGTGATAAGCTAAACTACCGTGTTTCACACTCTTGAGATTTGTAATTCATCTCTGCTTTGTGCCAGGGTCTGTGACCCCCACGGACAGGGGTAAAACCCCCCTGTTCACCCCCCTGGACAGGTCCAGGATATTACAAGTGCTCTAGCATAAAACTTAAATTTCCTTTGCTCAGTTCCCAGACTGTCTGGCCAGGGTCTCCTGAGCTCCCAGGGCAGCCAAAGAGATGCCCTGGGTTCTGACAGAGGGGTGTCCACTGTAAGATGCTGCCCTCAGGGTCTGTTTCTCTGTGTGCTGTGAAATGTTTTTCAAGTATCACCTGTGGTGCTAAAACATCCTTTAATAAACAGAAATAGGTCTGTGATGAGAACAGAGTGGCCAGGGCTGTTGTATCATGGTAGAGAGGAGAGTCATGTATTTGAACAAGGGTGTTTGTCTTATTTTCTGGGGCTGTCATGGTTAATAAATGGATGAATAATTAAGTAAACTTATCCATAATTAACACCACAGCCTGTGGGCATATGACCAATTTGGACAGACCTTATGTCAAGGAACATATATCAGCCCTTGGAAGAAATCTCAATTCTTTATGGAAGAGCAAATTTCTCTGAGCAAATTCCTTGCTGAATTTCCAATTAACTTAATAAATAGGCTTTCTTCTGTTTGTATTTCTTTTACAAATATCCTGTATTGTTTTACCACTGATGTCTCACTGCTACAGCTCATCCTGTGTGCTGTGATTTATGTTTCTCTGTCCAATACTTGAAGCTTCACTGGGTTACTGTCATTATTCTATGTTATATAGAAAATTATGTAGAGAATTGTAAAAGTTCTTGATTGAATTCCATATGTAAAACACACCACGACTCAGGGGAAATTAAGGACTAAAAAAAATAGGAGACCTTTTAGGTCTGGATATTTTTCAACCTGGAATTTTTATTTCTTCAGCTTTGGACCTAATTTTTTTGTTAGCTATCATCTTTTGTTTTCATTTACATAAAAACCCCTTCAATGGATTTTGGATGAAGATGAGTGTTATTGCAGGTGTATTTCAAGACTGAGACTGAGGTTTTGGGTAAGAATTGGATCCTTGAGGATTCTGGCAGTGTTTTAGCAGCTCTGGATCCCCTTTGCTGCTCGGGCTGTCCGTGAGCAGCAAGGTTGGTGGAGCATCTCCTCTGTTGTTATGGGAACACCAGCAGTGGGGTGCCAGGGAAGCCAACAGAGATGGCATTTGTTGAATGACATGTAAAATCAGGTTTTGCTATTCTCCTCAGAGAGATTTCCACCCTTGCTTTTGCAGCAATGCTCTGAATACAGCATGTTTGGAGATGTAACCTGTGCTGGGAACAAATTCTCTTTATTTCCATGTGGAATTGCCATCTGGGTGCTGTAATTTGGGGCGTGCATCTCCATCCTTTGCTTTGCTCTTGCAGTAATTCACTCATGGCTGCTCAAGACGTGAGAAACCAACATCCACAGCTCCCCAGAACCTCCTGGGGTTCATTGAATTATCAGGGGTTTCAGGTCCTGAGGTTCAACGTGGGGTCAGCAGAGCTACACCACACCTGTTTCACTCTGCTCAGGTGTTTAATACAAACCAACTCGCATTTGGAGTGGCATCTCCTCTTTGAAGCATGAATAAAACCCCACGAGGTGAAATCCTGAGGGGTTTTAGGGTGAGAGTGTGCAGACAAGCTGGCTCCACCGCAGCTGCACTTTGAGCCATAAATATTCAGAGGCTGGGGATAAAACTCCTCACCCGTGGGTGGAGAGGCACTCCAAGCACAGCACATCCTGCTTTACCCAACTCCTCCAGCCCAGCAGATGCTGCTCATCCTTTGCCATGGTCGTGCCTCCCATCCAAGGCTGGCACTGGGATATGTGGTGGTAAAACTTTCTGACCAGACAGCTCTGAGCCTTGTAACTTTTGGAGACTATTCAGCATAAACTCATTTTCCTCTCTTTTGGCTGGAGGATGTGTGAGCTGGGTAGTTCAAGAGTTTATTTAAAAGACTTTTTCCTACTTTCAGACAAGAAAAAGCCTTTGACATTTCCGAGCCCGTTCAAGCATCCAGCTCAGAGCTGCAGTAAAGTATTTAATTCCATTATTTTCACTCCATCTTCCTCCCTAAAAATATCTAAAGCACACATACCATTAGAACCATTTGAATGCTCCACAGTAAAACTGCAGGAACTTTGGCACTGCATCTGATTGGAAATTCAAATGGGGTTTGCTGGTAGGGATCTAAATCTGTCTGTCAGCAGGGCATGTGAGGAAGAAGGTGGGGATGATGTTACCAGAGTCAGCATTTGTGGGATCATTTCGTACATGATTTGCAGCACGGAGAGCTCTAAGCGCTGCTAAACCTCGTGTTTTAAAGAATAGAGCCAGGGAAATTGGAGATGATCTTTTTCTTTTCTGAAAACAGTGATTTGTATCTATTTCCTGGGTGTTACGTTCACAGATGATGAGAATTCTTAAGTCAAATGCTTCTGGAAATTTCCTACTTCAGTTGTAGCACGTGAATCTCTCGAGGTCAGGGACAGGTTATGCTGGACAAGGGGTTTGTGCTGTTGGGCACCTTCCCCCAAACACACATGAACAGTGGGCCTTTCCCCTAGGAAACTTAATGGCAATTGCACTGCTTTTGATTCGTGTAAATCACAAACCAACTGGGCAAAAGATTCCTCCTTCTTCCTGAGGCAGCTTTGACCCAGCTCTGATCTGCCAGGTTTGCCAACAGAAGCTGCTTTTTTCCCCTGTTGGCACAACACTGGCTGTGCAGCTGTGGATGAGAGAGTTTGGAATCTGTGTCACCAGTGTGATGGATAAAACTTGGGAAAAAAAAAAAATCCAAACACCATCATTGTGTGAGGAGCTCTGAGGGTTTGGTCACCAGTATGATGGATAAAACTTGGGGGAAAAAAAAAATCCAAGCACCATCATTGTGTGATGAGCTCTGAGTGTTTGGGCCTTTCTTTCTGTTTTGGAAGTCAGAATAAATTCAGAAATAAAGATTTTTAGGTTGGAAACTTAAGAGGCTTTATCTACAGTCTGGTGAAATATACCTGGAAAAAAAGAGACAGTGCAAAAAGCCTGAGGCCAGGGTCAGACAGGGGTGTTATAAACTCAGGGTCAGACAGGGATATTTATAGGCCCTGGTGTGGGGTGGAGTGAAGGTGGGGTCTGAGGGAAGGGCCCAATAGGGGAGAACAATTAGGAATATTTAAATTTCTGCACCAAAAATCAGCCTATGGTAACACAAAGAACGAGGAACTTTCTAGCAACAATTTGCATACTTGAACTGAGGGAGCATGTGAGTAAACCTCTGGCTTACTGTGCTTAGAAGTGAATTTTCCAGGGCATTAATCCAGGGTTTTCCTCTTTCCCAGGGAAACCACTTGCTGCAGGTGGATTCAGGCTCTTCCCCCAGGGAACAGGAAACCTCAGGCTGTGCCAGGGGAGGTTGAGATGGATACTGGGGAAAATTTCCTCACTGTGAGGGTGGCCAGGCCTGGGATGTGGTGGAGTCACAGCCCTGGAAGGAACAGGCCTGGCAGTGCTGGGTTCATGGCTGGACTGGATCATCTTGGATGCCTTTTCCAACCTAAATGATTCCATGTGCAAACGCAGCCATCTCAGTGCTGGTTCTGTTTCCAGGTTTATCTGCACTCCTGAAGGGACTTCTATCGTTTATCAGGTCCCTCTACAGCCAAGTTAACGAGTTGGCTGCAAAAAGCAAAATATTTCAGATGATAAAAAGGGGTTTTCTAATTTTAGTCCTTGAAAAATATCTCAATGTTTTCTCTATTTACCAGCTAAATTTATTTATAAACCCTCAGTCCTTTCTCTATTTGCCAGGTAAATCTTTAGTGCTGAAGCTGACTGGTGTGTGTGTGTGTGTGTGGGTGTGTGTAGGAGGCATTTTTCCTGATTTACTCAATGCTTGGAGATCAGTGGAAATGAAAAGCTGTATAATTACCCTCTGGCCTTTTATCTTTCTGTGGTATCATCTCTAGAGAACCAACGATGGGGTAGAGAAGCCTCTGCACAGCAGATAATCACAGCCATCAGAGGAAACAATGCCAACTTAAAATCAACTGTGTTTTGCTCTGTAAAACATTGACATTGGAGTCTGTGTTGATCCATTCCCGAAATCAGGCAGCTGAGAAACAGCCACTGCTCAAGGCAGCACCCACAGATTGAACTCATATTCTAGTAAAATCTTAAAATATTCAGAGGGTTGCTGTTATCAGATGAGGGGACACAAAGGCTGTGAACATCTGCTCTAAGTGAAAAATACAAGTCAGCCTTAATTACAAATTTGCAATCAATGCTGCTGCTTTTTGAAGGTGTAGGTAAATAATTAATGAGAGAGTGAAGCACAGGGATGGAAATTTCCTCTAAAATCTGATTTTAAGCAAGTATTGGTGGTTTTCAAAGGAGGAGAAGAAAAGGAGCAGATTTATGATCTGCTGGGATGGAAAAGGTGAAATAGTGGTTTTATCCAGGAGTTAAAGGCACGTGGAGAGGTTCAGCAGCTCCATTTGTCATTATCCCTGATCAGCACAGCAGCTGAGTGGCTGGGATTGGTGATTGCGTGGGGAATATTCACTTGTCAATAAGATCTTGACTGAATGTCACATCCACTTAATGGCATTTAAAGGGGGAAGGAAATCACTGTCTCACACCCCTGAGAAAGGTCAGAGCATCAATTTATCTCTGTTTGTCTGGAACCAGCTGAAAGTACAATGCAAGTTTGCCACTTAAGGGGTTTTTTTGTTCCAGTTCTGAGTTGAGCTGGTTTTAAAGCTCATGTCAGGAGGAAGAATGAGCTGCCATGGGGGGCAGTGGCTCAGGTAGCCCATGGACCTCCTGAATCTCTGTGAGCCTTTGCTGTTGGTCTTTCACCTCCTGTTCAAATTGGACAAAGTGTTTTAAGCCTTGTGGGGTTCTGTGCCCAGCCTAAACACTGACACATGGAGAACACAGCATCTGCTAAAGGCTTTAGGACATCTACAGGCAGCTTTCTTTGGAAAATAATAATTATAATACGTGAGCTCAGGTATGCCAGGATTCCTCTATCTTTTTGAAACGTCATTAGATATGACTCACTGATTAAAAAACCAAAATTACAGCACTGACTGACAGGTTTGGGGTGCCTTTTTGGCTCTTTCTAATGTAGTTAAGGCCCATCAAACCTCAACACACATCAGAGCTGCCTTGGAGCAGCCATAAATGCAGTTCCCTCTGTCTGCAGGGGCAGGATGCCAGGATGTGCTGTGGCTGAGCCCTGCAGAGCCCACACAAGGGCTGTGATACTGGTCCCAGTACTGATGCAATGCAGTTGTTTTTACAGTTCCCCACATCAGCACTGGCATTTCCAGATTTAGTTCAGGTCACACTGAAATGCCCTCTCTGCTTAGAGAAGGAAAAAGAGCCTTCATAGCTGTTCTTAAGTTTTTATTTCAATATTTTGAGCCCTGTTGGTGCAGTCCTCATCACCCAGAGGGACTAAAACCAGAACCACAGCATCCTAAGTGTGTTTGTCTTGTTTCTAACAAATATGTTGCTATGGGAACTTGATGTTGCTCTGGCTGTTGAACCAGATGCACCAGCTATCTGTCTCTAGGCTGGCTCTGTAGATTAATTGCATTTAAACTAAACATATTAAGTTATTTCACGTTAATTAATTTGAATGTTAAGCTGGGTGTTTGCAGAGTTTCCCCCTCCCTGCTCACCCCCCAACGTTAATTAACTGCTCCAGACCCCGCAGTCCCTCACCCATGGCTGTGGTCTTCCCCAGCTCTCTGCAGTTACAGCACTCTCTGCCTGCATGGGAAGTAATCAGTGTCCAAAATAATTGCTTTTCACAACTCTGCAGTCAGCTTCCTTGTCACATATTTAAGCTGTAATGAAACTGTTTCGGTTGCCAGGAAAAAAAATTCAGCTGAAATGTACTGTAATTGCAGGTGGAAAGCAGAGCCGATAATGGAGCTGGTTTTATTTAGCACGTCGTGTTTTCATCTGTTGGAGGCATTTCCTCCAGCAGTGCTCTCCTCTCCTGGTTCCTGCTGAAGGAGGAGGAGGATTGGGATACTCCCAGTGTCTCTGCTTTGCATTTAGGCAGTGGAAGGTACAGGGGGCATGGAGGGCACCCTCAGCCCCGAGGCAGACAAGTGATACAGGATTAATCTGATTGCTCTGAGCTTTGCTTCTGCATTCAGCCAGCAGTGGAGCTTTGGGAGAACGCTTAAATTCGAGTTGGTTACCTAAAAAAAATCTATAAATAAATTATCCAAGAGTTGTTTCGAAATCTAAACTTCCTGGGAGCTCAGCAGCAAACAAAACCATGGCTCAGGTTTGCAGCACACCGCAGCAGACTTCCAGAATTCTTGGGGCAGAATCCTTGCTTTGGGAAAGGACAAGATGGTGAACGTGTGCCGCAGACTTAAAAACATTTCCTCCAAAGCTCTGTGATCTGTGGTCAGAAGTGCTAGAGAAACTGGCTAATGAATTAGGAAGCCCACAGGGAAATCTTATTTACAAGGAAGGCAACAGAAACATTAATGTATCTTTATTAGCCTTATTTAGGCCATCTGCTGTGTACATGGTGGGAGCTGCACAGTCCCTGCAGTCAAACAGCAGCAGGGACGTGCTGAGCTCCAAACTCTTCTCATTTAAATGCTTCCTTAGACCTCTTCAGCTCCTGGAACTTTTTGCTGCAGTGAAAAGTCAGCTGATCATCAACGAGGCAGGGAGCGTGGAATTTTCTGTGTCTCCTTTCAGATGCATTTTCTTTCTCATTGCTTATATTTGATTTGGATTTTGATAGGTTTTTGGGGTCAAGTTGCCATTAAAATCACTATAACCCAAAATTTAACAGCAAATTCTGTGCTTTGATGGGAACAAGCCACTCATTGGGAAGATGGGTTTGGAGCAACTATAGTTACTTGCTTTTTAATGCATACACAGATTTTTCTGCATATGTTTAGATAATTTGAGTGTAGCCCAAGGAAAAG
The DNA here is from genome assembly GCA_013400435.1 of Pycnonotus jocosus. NCBI lineage: Eukaryota > Metazoa > Chordata > Aves > Passeriformes > Pycnonotidae > Pycnonotus > Pycnonotus jocosus. Next base: position 35,110 of record VWYP01016943.1, read on the forward strand.
GAATTAAAAAGTTGATTACCATAATTTTGAATTTTATTTCCTATCGGCCTTTTCCTATTCCAAATGTGTTTCACTCTGCAGATTGTTTTGCTTGGATCTGGCCAGCTCAATCCTTGCAATTTCTCACTGAATTCAGCGAACCCGCAACACCTGCTGGTCTCAGTGGCCGCAGTTTTGTTGCCAAAGTTCTCTTCACACCTTGTGGAAGCATTATTTATTTACTTTTTTAAAGGAATGAAAGTCCATGCACCGTGGTAATTCCTTGCTCTCCTGTTGAGCCTGAATTTTTTAACTGACATGTAAGCCTAAGCAAGCAGCCTGTTAATTCCCAACTAACCTTCTCACTGGCTGATTGCAGCTGGGGAATGACAGCTTTCCCATTTGGTTGAAATAAATAAATTGGGAGGAATGTGTGGAGGAATCTTAGAGGCTTTATTAATGCGAAACACAGAGAGGCTCCTGCTTAGATTGTACTTCTTTGATTACTCAACTGAGTTATTAGATACATGAAGAACAGCCATTTAAATGTAAATCCATTCTCCTTCTGTAATAGATAAATGGGCTTTGCCTTGAATTTGTAAGCAGAATATATCACTTTGATATAGCAACTGGAGCTGAATAAAGCCAGTCAGTAGACCAGGGGAAGGATGAGGATTCCTTTAAAGTGACTGGAAAAGAGGAGACCATCAGTTAGTTAATTAACTTCAATTTCTACATTAATGAACTTTCTCTGGTGCTTGTTTAAGCGTCCAGATGCTTGCAAATGTGTTTTTTCCCCAACATCAGGTGTTAGTTGGCATAAGTTATAAATGGTACCTGTCTTTTATATCCCAGATATAATTTTTTCATGTGCTCTGTGGCAGAGTCATAGTGTGGGTGGTCCAGAGCTGCCCTGTGCTGGGTAGGCATGTGAGTATCACAAGTTCAAAATCTGAAAAAGGAGGAAAAAAGTGGATTCAGTGTCTTGCCTGTTTCTCATGAGCCCTGTGGATGGCAGGGGGTCAGAGCTGGATATTCACCAAAGGTGGGTGCTCTGACAAACCCTTCTTCCCAGGCTCCTCCTGAGCACAGGGTACTTGGGCTAAAACACATTTCTGCTCCAAATTCTCTCTGGATGACTCTGCTGGTTGTTGCCAAGAACAGAGGAGTTGAGAGAAGGAGCCCCAGGCTGTCCAAGGTGTGAGAAGGTGACCCTTCCTGCAGGATGCTGTCCTTCAACCCTCAGATGTTCTTCATGGACTGGCTCTACTCACCAATGCCACAGCAGTCCCCTCTGCTATTCCTTACAGAAAACTCTGGAAGGGACTTTAATTTCAAAAGGACAGCCCAGCAACTTTTCAAATAGCACTTGGCTCCTAGAGAGGGGCTGGAGCAGCCCCTGGGTGATGGCACCAGGCCAGAGGAGCTGAATGGATGGCAGCCCTTGGTGGGATCCCTCTCCCTGGGTGGGATTTTGGAGCAGCCGTGCTGGCTGAGCTTGCCTGCAGGAGCAGAGCTAAGCAGATTTGCAGTGCCTTGGGAAATCTGCCCCAGGAGCAACGCTGGAATAAGCACATCCAGAGTTAAAGAGGTGGCATGGTCGAATTTCTGTCTGAACACAGGAAAAGGAGGAATTGTCCCATTGGCAGAGATGCAGGAGAGCTGCCTGAAGGGCCAGGCTCCCACCCAAACCAGAGGCAGATGTTTTCCTCTTGCTCACTTTCCATCACTCAGAACCCCCTGCGTGCTGGTAGGCAAATTGCTGCTTCTCTCACACATCCAAATTCCAGTTTGCAGTTCTGCTCCTGCACCCTTAGCTTTTGCTTCTTTCAAATAAAAATACTCTGAAAGAGGGAAACATCTCTATTTTAGCAAAACTGGGCTGTGTCCTCAAAAGAAACTGCAAAAGTACAGTCAAGGACCAAGAAAACCAATGACAGGGTTTCACCTTGGTCATCTGTAGAAGTTTTCTATTTTCTTTATCCTGGGCTCCTGGTGTTGTAGCTGCAAGTGTAGCCATCCTTGTTATCCACCTACTATTGGGTGCTATTAATGATATGCTTAATTCTTCCTAACATCACAGCAATCTGTGGAATGGAACAGATTTAAATTCTCATAGTTAATAGCTGAATAAATACATCTGCCAGCCATAGACCATCTCAAGTATTGCTCACTGTAACTGTAATTAAACTGTAATTAAAGCCAGTTAAAGCCATCAGACATCTGGGTGGTGAGAGATTAGGTCCATCCTGCTGCTTTCATTACCTCTGTGAGAGTTGGGGGGTTGATGGAACAGTCCTCTCATCATGGGAGTGTATTTTCAGTAATCATGGTGACCAGATTTGCAGTGATGGGTTCATTAAAAATGCACTGGGAAAAAAAATAAAGTTATTAGAGATTAATCTATTGCTGTTAGTTCAGGTGGAGGGAATAGCTTCTGGTTGCACTCTCTGTGAGGAGTCCTATATGGACATGAATTAAAAGTTTCAGAATCATGGAATGGTTTGGGCTGGAAGGGAACAGAAATCCCCTCTTGTCCCAGCTGGAACACCTTCCACTAGATCAGGTTGCTCCAAGCCCCATCCAACCTGACCTTGCAATGGACCTTTTTGCCATAATACTTTAAAATACTTGTTGCAGATGGTTTTTGCAGGCTGGAGCTAAAGGAGCAGAAATAAATGATAAAGGAAGGGTGCTGGTCATATATCCCAGAAATATCCTTGCAAAACCCTTACTGTTGTTTCTGGAAACTGCCCAGTGGTGCTTTTATTACTTATAAATGCCAAGGAAGAAATGAAGTTGCTTTTCATACTCCAACTTGGGGAAGTTTCTGTTGAAGTCTCTGGAGGAGAGAGCTTTACTTAATCCCCTTAGAACAGATGTGAGTGCTCCAGGTTGTTTTGCTGTTCAAGCCCTGTTTGTCCTTGTGTCTTCCTTTGCTTTTCTGAGAACAGGGAAGATGGGTGACTGCTTTGGGGGCAGTTTATTTATTGCATTATTCTGAATCACTGTGGGGATGGCTGTGAACTGACTCTGGTTGGGATTTTTAAACTAATTTTTGAGTTGTGGTGCTGAAGATTTTGCTCTGTGAATTACCTGCTCTTGGACACCTTTCCTTACATTTCTGATGACTTATTTGCTAGAAGGGATAATTAAAAATTACAAGTCTGAAAATATGGCAGAGACAGTGGGATGTAGGAGGCAATTTTCTGTGCTGAGGCTGTGTTGTGAACAAAACCCTCGATGCTTTGAGCAAAACTCTGCTTGGCAGGAAAAAAAAAAAAAAGGAGAGTTTGACTTGATGAGGATTTATGTCTGTTGGGTTTCTGTGACTTTAAATACTGTCTACCACAGAATCTGAGTTATTAAACCACAATGACTGATGTATCTACACAGACCAAGGAGTGACCCTGAACCTTTGCTAAGCTTTTAAAACACAAAGTTCATTTATTTAGATTTTCTCTGTCTGTCTCTAAAACCAGAATGGAGAAAAGGAATTGAGAGCTCACCTGAGAAAGTCAGAGAAGAGCAGGAGCCCTCAGAAGTGATAGAGTTGTTGTGACTATAACATTTCTACAAGTAAAACTTAACATTTAGGCTACATTTTCTTGAAATCTGCTGGAATTAGAGACTGGGCTTTGTACATTCATCTGCCCTTGTTGTAGATACTTATATGACCACTCCCCACCTTGAGTTTTGGCAAGCACTACTCAATATTTCTTCTTAAATTGATGATGTGTGCACTAAATATGAATATTCTGAATATGAACTGTAGCTACAGGAGATCCTTTAGGTACCCAAGGCACAGTGTCAGTGAGCTGAGCTTTACCTGCATCAGGGCTGGTTTTTCCAGTGCTGAGAGTCCAGGGGAGAGGAGATTAAATAGTGCTGGACTTGCTTCCTCAGCTGTTGTAAACTCTCAGATTTTCCCAATCTTTGGGTTTTAAAGGCAGAAAAGAGAACAGACCCTCTACAGCCACATGTTTTAAGTCTTGAGGCAGTATAAAAACTGACTTTATCTGGGATGCCACGTGCCAGGTTTGCAGCATCCCAGAACTTGAAGCAGTACCTTAATATTATTTTAATAAATAATTATATAATTTTAATATCGGTTATTTCCTCCCTGGTATCTCAGGATGCCGATTCACACGCACAGACCTCCAAACACTCTGTTTTGGTTTTTTTTATTTTGCACTTTTGCAGCACTCAAGCAGACACAAAGTAATGAAAGAAAGGAGTTAATTTCTCCCTTGTTTCCAATGAATTTTGCATAGGAAGCAGCGATGTGCCCTGGCATCACTCTGTGCTGAAGAGCAGAACTCTGCTGGGTCAATGACTCCAGTTAAGCAGCCCCAAGACACCCTCTGAGGCTAATAATAACCTCTAAATAAGGGCAGCCTTACAGACTGCTTTGGGATCAGCCTGCCAGGCCAAAAGTTATTTATTGTCAGAAAGTGTGGCCTTACAGGGAGCTTCCAGATCTGCCACCTCTCCAAGCTGTTTCCAGACACAGCAAAGTGTGAGCTTGCTCCAACTGGTATTAATTGATAGAATTTTTAATGGGCTAATTAAGCTGACCACCACAAGCCTCAGAGGTCAAGTGTAGTTTTGGTATGTATCAGATAATTTCTGGTTTTTTCAGTAGGACTCTGACAAAAATGCTGAGAAAATCATGTCTTTGTGTCAGGATTGTTCTATTCCCTTGAATGTCTCTTACATTTAAACTTCTGCTCAATACTATAAATACCATCTCTTTTTTTCCCCCAGAATTTTCCAAGGGATAGAAAGCTTATTTAAGTTTTAAAACAGCTGTAGTAATAGGCAAACATGTCATTAAGATCCTAATCAAATCCGCACAATTATTTTATTGTGCAAGCTTGGAGTTCTAATAGAATTAAAAATACAATTGAATTCAAGTCCAAGGTAACATAATCCCCCTCTGTGGTTCTGCTGATTGGAATTTTAGATTCCACACAAGAATAGATGGAAATGAGTCTCTTTTGTAAAGCACCATGGTGCCAAAATGTGTCATCTGTAACGACATGCTCATCAGATTTGGTTGTATAATTTGTACCCTTAATTTATTGGGCAATGAGACTCTTAATATGTACTTCATGTGTCTCCAAAGGTTTTATTTGGCCTCCAGCCTGAAAAATATCAATATTGTAAGGATTAAGCAACCAAACAAAAAAATCAAATAGTCCAAGAGAGAGAGTAAATCAATACGAAAGAAATGTTTGTGTTGCGTGAAGCCATTGGACAAGGCGGAGGGATAATGCTGTGGAGAAATCGATGTGCCAAAGGACAGAGAGTCAGAAACACCTTCCCCAGCTCAGCCAGGGGCTGCAAGGCTTGAGAAAACAAATGGAGGCTCTGTGGTGGTGAGATGAGTGCTGGGGGTGGGGTGATTTTCCAGCCCACCACAGCAAATCCCCATTTCCTGCTGTTTTACCCCAACAAGAGCTGATGGGCTCAGCCCAGCGTGGCTCACTCAGGTGAGTGATGGTTGTCGTTGTGTGGATACAGAAAAATTCTGAAGTGTCTTGAGAAGGAGGAGGGTTGAAAGGTCATGGAAAACACAACCTACATATTTTATCCACAGTGTGGGTTGGAAATGGGGTTTGAGTACGAATCTGTAATTAACAGCCCTATAATTAACTCGTGGGCCCGTCATCTGTACAATTAACTCCTTTCTGCTCATGTTGGACATCCATTCATTTGATTCAGACAGATTTAACAATTTCAGATCTATAACTTTAAACTGAAAATCCATGTGGCTGAAGAAGATTTAAGTCTCCTCAAGGAGGACACTTCCAGCACACACAATATTTCTGTCTGATTTAAGGGTTTTGAAGATCTTATGATGGTGACGTGCTCCCTGTCAGATGTGAGGCAAATCAAAAGTTGAAGCTTTTTCAAATTTTTTCAGTGGATCTGTTGTGGAGTTTTGTAATTAGCCAATAATCTCTGTGACCATGAAGCTTCTGGAGATCTGCTGTCACTGAGCTCCTTGGGGCTGCTGTAGAGGTGTGGGTTTGATTTTTCTATGAACTCATAGGGTTGATTCCATCAGGGAAAGCCCTGGAACTTGTAAATCAGGCAAAGAAAAATGCCTAATTATTTCCTATGATACATTCTCATGCATTTCACAGAGAGACTGTTAGAGATGCAGCTCTGGCTGCTTCATTTTTACATTTTTAAACTCCTTTGCCTTTCAGAGACCCGTCTCTCCGTGAAAATTTATGGTGGGTGCAAAATTTCTCATCTCCCAAACAAACCAAGTAGCTGGAAAGGAGCAGCCAATTAAGATGCACGATGCTTTGCCCTAAGTGACAGCCCATAAATCAGAGCCTGTGGAATATTACATTTTAATGCACTGCCAAAGCCTCGTGCTCCCTGCATCCACAGCCCCCGGCATTGCTTAGGGATGAAGTCACTCCTTGGGGGAAGTGAGGGAGGTCACACCGATGCTATAAAAAGGTGTCAGGCCTTTGGTATGTTGTTTGTAAAAGTAAAAGAAACAAGATTCTGGGCGTCTGCTTGCTCTCTCTCTTAGAGGAGGTGTTTAGGAACCTAAAGTGGGTTCCTTTCTCACTGCTGTTTAATAAATGTGATTTATTGGGAGACTGAGGAATGCTGTTAGCAGAAAGGCTTGTGAGAAAAATTAACAGAAAGCATGACTTGAAGGGTGGAAGCTGAGAGCAAACTGACTCAATTTGGCAAGAAACACATCAGCAAAACAATGCACTTGGGCACGGAAATATCCCAACCATCAAGGAACAGGATCAAGAAAAACACTCTTCTGAGTGGAAATGGGTGTTAGAGATACACACAGAGCCAAATCCACAATTTTCACAAAAATAACAAGAATGTGCAGAGTAGTAGCACAAAATTTCCCTAAACTTTATTTTATTCTTCTTTACTTTGATTTTTACTGTACATTGCCTACCCTGCCATGACAGATGGCAGGGGAAGGGGCTGTGTGGGGCAATCCACAGTGATTCCTCTGAATTTTGAGGTGATTCACATGGGAATGTGACTGCTCTTCTTTTGGGGGTGACCCCAGCTGAACCCATCCTGAATGTGGGAGATCCTCCCCCCAGGAGCTGCTGGACAATTCTGGTTGGGGGAACCTGCCCTGTACCCCTGAACTTTGATGAAGCTGGTTCCTTTTTTGAGGAGATGCTCATCTCTGTCAATTCCTGTTCTTCCCCATTCCCTCTGAGCTCCGGTGTTATCTCCATGCCTGAATGTGATGGCTTTGTTTCTTTTCTTTCTAAAGGGTCAAGTGCTTACAAGGTGAGAAATTGAGGAGCAGGGGGGTGACCCCCAGAGCCCAACAGTGCAGAAAGAGGTGACATTGATGCCTTGGGAGGGCTGACCTGAAACAGAGATGGACAGAGCTGGAGAATAAAGTAGATGTTTATTGAAAGGCTTTTAGGGGAACACCTTGGGCAGGACAAGAGCCTGGCCAGGGCTACACCCAAGGTAGACTTAGAATGGTCACAAAATGGACCCAAAACGGTCACAAAATGGACAGCTGATGGAATTACACGTGGGTTGATCCAGTCCTATCAACTCCAGAGTGATGGTGAGGATCAAGCAACTGATCCCCAGGCACCAGAGATGGGGTTTGTGGATCAGGAGAGCAGTGGTGCAGGCAGTGTCCATGCACTAATTTAATATTCCCTCTGGATATATCACTGACCTCTAAATGTTACACACAGGTGAAATGCTTGGTGATGAATCAGGTTTGCAGGCTGGTCTCAACACCTGTGCTGTCCTGAGTCCCAAATTTGGCCAGATCCAGTCCAATAAACCCCTCCCCAGCTGAATTTCCAGGAGGATCCTTGCCCTCCTCTTGGGAAAAGGGCAGCACAGTCTGCCCTGCTACTGCTGGAGATTTGTGGATCTCCAGTCTGAATGGGTCCTCTCCACTTCTTTCCAGATGGAAAATTATGTTCTGTCTTCCAAAATTATGTCTTCCCCCCCAGAACTGGTGCTCAGCTCCACCTGTGCTCATTTATTTCTTTTTGTTGAAATTTTTAATGATCAAAGCATGAAGTTATAAGAAAGTACCTCTCCCCCCTTAAAGATCCTTCCATGAATTATTCCTGTGTGCCTGTTCCTTGCTCGTTGTTACACACAGCAGCCTTGGCAGATGAAGAGGTCAGTCCTTGGCCAATGCAAATGTTAATTCAGAGCTGAATTTCTTCTTTTATTTCCCTTCCAGGTTGGCAGCCCTTTGTTTAAAATGAAAATCCTTCCAATTCTCTTTAATTTCTTATGCACCAAAATGCATTAATGAGAATGCAATTTTAGGCTGCTTGAGCTTGTTTGACCTCAAAAGGTGTAGGAGTTAGTATGGGTTGTATTGCCTGAAATTATAATATCCCACACCTTGCACCCTGCTATTTATCCTGGAAAATCATAACCCACCAATTGAGAAATAATCTCTGGGTTTGCACCAGTTTAACCAGAGCAGAATATTTCACCTATTTTATTCTCCCATCTCCATGCCACATGGAAGCCCCATAATTAATTAAACCATATGAGAATTTATGTAAGCAACTTAGGGAAAATACCAGGGATTGGTGATACTCAGTATAAAAGGAACCTGAATTTGGATTAAGCCCATTGTAGTGCTTTTTATGAATTCATAACTTCTCCTTCCTTTCTTTTTTCATTTGAGGCAACTTCAGAAGATAAAGTTGGAAGAACAATGCAGCTATATTCTCAGATTTCCAGCCAAAACAGTGTCCTTCTCCTTTTTCATCTCATGTTTATTATTTTACCCCATCAAATAAAAAACCACCAGATACTTCTGATAGAGTAAAAGCAGCATGTAGGAGGAACCAGAGGAAAACAGGCTGGAGGCTTCCTCAAGAAAGGCAAAATCTTATTGTTTACTCCTTATCAACAGAAAGCAACAGCCACAATAAATGGAGCTGGATAACTGAGTAATTAATTCCTCTGTCTGAAACTTTGTGTCATCTCTACGTGTGATTAGGGAAGGGCTGGGATGAAAGGCTTTGTCTCTGGAGCTGCTGCTCTGTTTTGTTTCTCGAGGTTGTTGTGACAACATCCTCCTCCCACCTACGCCTGGGGCTGTGCAGAGCTCTTCCAAACCTTGCTGTCCATCAGTGGGAATCAGACCTGGGGGTGGGCACATCTGGGCTTTGTGTGAAGCCAGAAAAGGCTCTCACCCATCAGGTGATGCCTCAAGTTTGAGCTTTCATGTTTTCCAGATTCTGTGCTGCCCAGGGGTGCAGTTCTGAGCTCACATTCAAGGTCACTCAGCTCTGCACAGAGCAGGGAGACAAAAAAAATCCTTTTTCTCCTGGAGACCAAGGACAACTTTCAGGCCCAAAAGCGCAAACAAGGGTGGCTGAAGGGAGGAATAAGAAGGATGGGACCTCACAACCTGGAGCTGTAATTGGACAATTAAATCCCAACATGTAAATGGACCAAAACTTATAAAAGTGTGATCAGTCAGCCATTTTTGTGACCATTCTTAGTCCACATTGGGTGTAGCCCTGGCCAGGCTCTTGTCCTGCCCAAGATGTACCCTAAAGACTTTTCAATAATTCCTACTTTATTCTCCAGCTCTGTCCAGTCTCTGTTTCAGCTCAGCCTTCCCAAGGCATCACAGGCAGATGTCAAACCCAAAGCTGTGCAGCCAGGTTGATGCTTTTCCTCTTGCTTTCCCCTTCCAAGTGAAGCAGGATTGCCTTGGCCTGGGATCTGAGCAGGGAGGGAGTGGATGCTCTTGTCGTTTTCCTTTGCTGAAAACCAACCAAAATGAAAGTTTGCCAGGAGCCAGGGAGATTTTAGTGCAGGAGCTGAGCAGAGGATTGTCCTGTTTGGTATCTCAGATCCATGGATGGCCAAACCCAGAGGCAGGAAAGGGGGGCTGCAGTGTGCTCTGTCCTGCAGGTTATAGGAAAGGTGGGTCACTTTCTCATGAAAAGCCTTATTTGAATGGCTTCTTCTTTTCCTTAAGGTAATTTAGATTATGGGACTAACTAGCATAAAGAGCACCCGCACTGCTGTTTCATGTTCTTACCTTGTGTTTCCCTGGTGCTGGGGACCTTAAAGATGCACAGGACAGGGAATCCTCCCCTGGAGCTCATGTGCTAAGCAAGGAGTGTTTGTTTTTATTGCAATCATCATTATTGTTGCAAATGCCCCTGTTCCCACCTGCCTACACCTTTCTCCCAAAGACAAAACCTTGTCTGAGGTTTCTGGGACATTTCCCAGCCCATTTCATGCCAAGCACACACAGACTGTGCAAAACTGGGGATCACTAATCTTTGTTTTTCCTAGATTTCCTCAAACCATTTTAAAACCCATTCGAGGTCAGGGAGACCCGTGAACTCTACAAATTATATTCTGAATAGCTTCACATTTGCCCTTTGTATTCATTTGCACTAATCAGTCTCTTCCCTTTTACCGCTGGGTGAGTCACTCACCGCTTCCCCACTCCACTTCTGGAGTTTGCATAGTGTGGTCGATTATGACCCAGTTTGGGTAATTTGTCCTCGTAATGATTCATTTATCACTATCCAGAACCCACTTCAGCAAAACACTTAAATGTGCTTTCAAATGCTGTACGTACAAAGAATTAAAATAAGCACTTGCTTGAATAGTCTGGAGGTGGAGAAATCTGTGCAATCACGCTTCTCCTTCACTGATAGTGCTGACAAATGTTCCACCTTACAGCATTTTGCAAAAAGTAACAATTGGAGATAAATAATTTCGATAAGCAGAATCAAATAACAGCAGCGTGTCATTCCTGATTAGATTTGACATTGTGCTAACATCCATCTTCCCCAAACAGCTGCGTTGATACAAGGCTTTCCTGCTGGCTCTGCCTCTAAATTATAAAACTGTCCAAAACGTACAAAAAGATTTATTTCAATTCTGAGATCATTGATTTGCTAGGGAACGACAGAGGAAACTGCGGTATTTGGTGGATGCCTTCGAAGCACATTTATGTAATTGATTCTTTTGCAACCAAATGCAGAAGAAATATTAAATAGAGTTGCTTCAATTTGAATGCTGTTCCACATGGCCAGTAGTGCTGCAGCCAGTACAGTTGGATTTATTTTATATATATATATTTATAAACACACACACACACATATCGCCTTTACCAGCTGAGTTGTGGCAGTGAAAACTACCTGGATATGAGCGAAATTCTTACTGAAACTCGCCTCTAGGTTTTTATTTAAACCACATTGAAAGTTAAATCTTGACTAAATAGGTTGGGGAAAGTTTTAATGTGAGAACATGTTGACTCTGAGTACCACTAAATACTTCATTTAATTTGCATTTGTTAGAAAATTTTCCCATTAAAATCGCAGCAGAGCGTGAGCTGTGGTACCGTGAATGGTTTCAGGACAGGACTTTTACACCTTATTAGCACTGCAGTAAGGGAAAAACACTTTAAAAAGCATTAAGGGGGAAAAAATGTCATTAAGAACATATTTGTCAGCTTCCAGAGATGCTAATGAATAGGAACATAATGGCATTAACAGCTGGAGATCATCTTCTTTTCCAGGGAAAACTTTAACCTCACACATTTCTTTCATCTTGGTATGGAAATATGCACTAATGAAAGCTCTTCCCAGGACGGAAACTATTGGGGGCTTTAAGAGGTGGCAAAGAAAAAACCTTGCGTGTGCAGTTCTCCTTTATACTTGCTTATATTTAAATTGCAATTATTTATTTTTAGCATATAAATAAAACTCATTACAAAGAGTAACAAGAGGAGGCTGTGAAAGAAGCCAAGAGATTGAGGTCTCACACCTCAGTGTTAATTTGTGGTGGTGGTGGCAGCGCCGTGCTTGTCACACAAGGAGGAAAACCCATGAGAAGATGTCTGATGTTCTCCCTGCAAACATTTCTGAGGCTGAGGAGCAATCCTGCGGGGAGGGAGGCCGGTTTTGCTTTTCATTAGCCTAATCTCGTCAGAGTTTAATAGCAAAAACATGATAAACCTCATGTTCTTTTCATTAAAGAAACCTGTATCTCCTCTAGTTCCGTGCGTGCTATCTGCTGGCATTATTAAGGAGTTTATCATCCTGGCTTCTCATGCAAATTACAAAGGGATTGGAAGGATTTGCTCCACACCTGAGGAACGAACCCGGTGGATCCAGTGGACCTGAGCACTGTAATTGGCACCTAAATATGCTTTAGGCAGATGGTGCTGTAGATTGTGCCAGCAAATTACTTCTTGACCATAGCTACTTCTCTGCTGTGTGTTATTTTGTAGATTTAAATCTATCCTTTATTCTCCTCAAAATACCAGTGGGAGTATTTTGAAGTGTAATTTTAAGCTGCTTACTTTGAAAGGTATTAATACAGAGAAATGAATCAAAATCACAGCAGTATTTTATAAGGCATGTTTGTCTCAGGATAAAAGTAATATCTGTGTGTCACAGGCTGAATGAAAACTCCATCTGGGACAGGTTTCCCTGCTCTTCAGAGGAAGAGCAAGAGCTGAGTCCTAAAGATTAACCCAAAAGGAGCTGAACTTTTAAAGGGAGGGAATTTTCCAGTGCACTGAGAGACCCCACAAATGTATTTATCTTGCCATTTTCTCACTTTAACTTTATAGCCTCTGGTGATAACTCAGTGATCAGCAGCAAAAGGGCCTCTTTTAATGAGAAACGTGAAGAATATGTGTAGTCTGACTAGACTGTGAAAATGTGATGTTTTAAATACTACAGAGAGATACCCCATGTGTGTTTGTGCTTTCTGTGCGAGCACAGTGTCACCAGCTCCACACATTCCAGCTCTGGAATGGTTCAAACAGAATCTGTCTCCCACCTCCCTGAGAGTGTCTTAAAAATGTCTTTGAAACGTGGTGAAAGTACACTCTTTGATTCTCACGATGATATTTTCAGTCTGAGCTCAGCTGCATTTAAGCTGCAGCTTTCCAAAGCCAAATCAGAGCTGCTCAGGCTGTTGGGCTGTGAGAAAATAAAGAGCTGCTTAGGGGTAAAATAAAGCCACCGTTGCTTTCTGCTGCAATCAGAACAGAAATATTGCAAATGGTGTTCAAAAGGGAACAGGAGGAGCCTGCTGGTCACCTGCCCTGCTCTCGCTGTTGTCTGAGCTGCTGTGCCACCACTAAATCAGGAGCAATGGCAACGAAATGAGCCAATGGAGCCCCACAAATATGAAGCACTGTGCCAGAGAAAATCCAACTGCTGGAATACGTGAATCACTGCTCGCCCTCGGAGTCTTGATCTGTGTTGTGTATTTTGTGTCTGGTTTTTGAGCTGGTTTTTAGTTGCCTTCTTGGCCCCACCAATCCTCCAGCAGAACAGCAGGAGCTGCTCCAGCTGAGGCAGTCACAGACCTGCCATGGCAGCTCTCCATAGCCCAATTACAAACCAGCTGCAGGTCCAGCACCTCTGGGATATCCAGAGAAAACTCCCCAGAATGCAGTCATTTATAGCCTTTGCTTTCCACCGGCTACCTTTGATTTCCCCTTTTATCAGAACGAACAAAACAGGTTTTAACTCCAGCTATCACCCAGCGTCTGAAGGTTTTCCTAGCTCGGGATTTAGCGGGGAGGAATTCGGAGTTAATGGCCCCGTATTCGATGCTGTTGCTAAGAAACCCTGGCTTGGCTCGTGATGTCCTTTCGCAGTTTGGCGAGTCCCTCCCTGATGGGAACGCTCATGTTTCAGCCTCTTGGCTTGTCCGGAGCAGGGTGTGCTCTGCTCTCAGCTTGCCTGGCTCAGCCCTCGGCAAAATGAAGTGGGAATCCAATTTCCCCTGTTTTCTACCCACTTTAGCCCTCATTTTCTGAAGTCATGAACCCCCTCCTGCCCTTGGCAGGTGCCTGCAGTCCATTACGTGTTTGCTGTCTGGGACTGGCTGTGCTGCAGCGTTTTCCTGGTCCTAAATGCCTCGTATCCAGGAGATATCATCACCTGGCTAGAGACACGGAGACAATTTAAAAGCATAACCCATCTGTTTTACACTGGTAATATGCAGTTTTCTCGTTGCCATGGCAAACCTGGAAAGAAGAGCAGAGAGCAATGCTCAGGTGAGGGAACTCTGCCTCAGCAGGGAGGCACAAACAGGTTTGGGGTGGCTTTCTTTTTAATGAGATGCAGAAATCCATAGGGATGAAACCAGATGGCTGTGTTGTGGGAGTTTCCTTGAGCCACCACCCTCTCTTGGTCTGACATTTTTATGGGACAGCCAAGGAACCCTGCCTGCACTGAGTCCTTATAGGCTTGATGGGAATGGGTTTGCAGGGATGATGTTTGTCCCAGTGTTTGCTCTGGATCTGACACCAGGCATGCAATGTAGCTCCTCTTCCTTATTTCTGATGTGTGGGTGGAAGGAAAATGCTGGACAGTGGAGATGAAGATGGGGTTTCTAAAGGCCAGAGGTCCTCCTTGTGCTCAGGTTTCCCCATGCTTTTCCCTCCCCCAGGCTGGCAGAGAAGCCCCTGAGGTGTCTGGAGCCCAGCATTTCACCCACGTGCTGCTGATGCAGCCCCATGTCAGGCTGGACCTCTGAAATCATTGTGAGAAATGGAGGAAAAGCAATTCAGAGGAGAGACACATCATTCTGATGGGTTGGCACTGATAAGGATGGAGTCCACCAAAGACCTTGAAGAGAGCAGAGGTGGCCTCTGTGCAGCTGAAGTTATTCAGGGCTTGCTTCTTATTTATATTTTGCAGTGGTATTGCAACTGAGCAGACTTGGTGCTGATCTCACCCTGACTTTATAAGAAATGAAGTAAATAAATCTCTTGTACTGTGAGGTCTCCAGTCACCCTCAATATGACCCCAAAATTCATTGGTGGAACTGTATTATCACTTTTTTCTCTGCCATAATTAGCAGGGACACTTTCTGTCAATCAAGTGTCAGAATTAAAAGCTTTCTCTTCATCCCTCAAAATTCTGTGCCAAAGAGAACGGTCGTTCCATTGGGCAGCTGCTGGGGAGCAGAGTGAGGGGCTGGGTTAGTAACAGGAGAATTAACTTTAAATGCTACTGTTGAGGTTTCCACAGGCTCAGGAGCCTCAGGCTCTCAGAAACTGTGTCATTCTCATTGCCACCAAGGGAAAGGAAGCTGGAGGTGCTGAGGGTGGAGCAAGGAGACTGGAGGATGCTCACCCTGGGGTTTGTCAGGGCAGGGTGACAGTGGCAGCAGGGCAGTGTGCTTCAATGTGACACATTCTGTGCCATGTCCCACCCACCACGGGCTGGACACCCAGGGCTGGGTGACTGCCTTGACCTGCCCCTTCAGGAGTGTTTAAGCTCCACCCTGAAAATCAACTTAGACACTGAAATGCCTCAGTTACATCAGAACCCAAGAGCTGAGGGCGGGTTTCAAACCAAAAAGGAGTCCCGGAGTAGCTTCAGGAGGCTTTGAATGTTTTAATCAAAACCTTTTCTGTTTACCTAATAGTCCATGTCACAGAGAACAGGGAGGCTTTTAAATATCTCCTGCTCTGCTGCTGTTGTGGTTTCACGTGCCTGCAGTGATCTCACCTCTCCCTGTGCCTGCCTGCAGTCCGAGCTCCTCACTTGGACATGGCACAGGGACACAACTGCTGGACAATCCCAGCCCTTCCCAGTGCTGCCTGCAAACTGCTGCTTCCCCACTCCCATCCTGGTGACAGTTAATCCTCTTGTCCTTTATTAATTTCATTGCTTTGCCAAACAATCCTGCTGCAAAGGCTGCAGATGAAAGTGAGGAAAGGAGGTTAATGCAATATATGTTATCCCTGTCTGCAGGGATAGTTGGGATTTTCACTGCTTTCAAATTCCTGAAATAAATGCCATAAGCAAAGTTTACAAATGCAGAGTGAGTAATTTGGATACTAAATCACTCACCCATGAAGTCAAGGTTCAGAGCTAAATCACAAAACCCAGGGAACTCAAAGAAGGCATTGTTTTCTGCAGGTAGGGAAATTCAGAAACAAATTATTTCCCTCTGATCATCAGGAAGAAAAATCCACTTAGTGCCACATGAGGCTTGCTTACACAAAAGAAGTGAGGAGGTGCTGCCTCTCCACTGCACATCCCATTGGAAATGACACAGCTGAAAGCACCTTCACAGGAACATCTAGAAAACCTAATAGATAAGAAACAATTATTCCAACTGAGGCAAACATTTGAATACTCTGTAATTACTATTGAATGCTCTACTTGTTGGGTTTTTTTTGCTGAAAATGCCATTATTTTGTCAAATGCTCAGGTAGAATGGAAACAACATGATTGAAAATAGATGGGAAGTGCCTGTGGAGTCCTGTTAAAACACCATCCCTACCTCTGGAGAAGGATGTGCTTAAACATCAGCAGGACTTGCATGTTTTCTAAAGGAAACCTTCCCATTGACACGCCCCTAAAAACTTGGGGGGTTTTCAGTGAAAAAAAGCAACGCAGAAGAGCTTGACACATTTTCTGTGTGGGCACCTCCCCAAGTGCCACACCCACTTTGAATATTTCCAGGGGTGATGATTCCACCACTTTCCTGGACAGTCTATTCCAGTGCCTGAGCACTCTTTATGTGAAGAAAATTTTCCTGTTATTCCCTGGCACAACTCCTAAACCTGCTGCTTGCATTACTTGTTCTTACTTACAAGGAACGTTAAGTCTGAAGCTGTGGATACAGCAAAAACTGATCACAGGATAATATTATTTAGGAAAAAAAATTTACTCCTTTGCTGCATTTTATAGATGTAGTTTACAGAAATAACAAGTTTAAACATTGGCCTGAAAAAATCTGCTTTATTTTAGGAGGACATTATTCAGTTCTGGGCCCATAAAAATAAATGACACACTGAAGAAGCGTGAATGTGAAGATTTTGCTCCAAAGATATAACCATGTCAGGGTTATTAAATGCTGAATATAGTCTCATTTTATCTTTAGTTTCTAGATAGCTATTTTTATTCCACATGAATAGGGTTGAGGATATTCACCACAATGATACAAGTCAAAATCAGGCAGTAATGGACATTGGAACCACAAAATTGCACAAATTGCAACTAATCCAAAATATCCAAGGTATTGTAGGTCCATAGGTGACATCATCCCATGAGTCAAATGTTTAGATGGATAAAAAAATGTGTGGATTTCTCAGTCCTCAAAAGGAACTGCTGCTGTTTCTGTGGATGAATGGGAATGGATGAGAAGGAAATGAGGGAGTAAAACAATCATCAGCCAAAAACTGCGCAGCAGGGCCTGTGCAGATGGAGCATCTGGTGTGGTCCTCAGCATCACCTTTATCTGCAGCAGGAACTAAATCCCCCTCCCAGGCTCCCTGAGACAGCTGGGTTTGTGTGAGTGCTTGATAAAACTTGACCCTCTGATCCGCTGTGCTCAGCCGAGGTTTATCAACCTGTGTTTCCACTGTTTGAATTTCAGCTTTTTCTAATGCTCTGCCAATAAAGGGGTTTTTCCTAAGATAGAATTGCTAAGCCCAGCGTTTTGTTAGTGTCACATCCAAGGTTTTAAGCAGCAGAGCTGCTCAAGAAGGCAGCTCCCAAGGAAATTTAAATACTTGCTTTAACAGTATTCTCCATCCCTTCTTTTATCTACGAACAAATACAGACACATGCAGGGAGAGATTTGCAGGTTGCCAGTTTTCATGACTTTATTGAAGTCTCAGAATCGTTGACGTTTTTCTGATGAGACAAATCGGGTGTGTGGGGTTTTTTTTGTTTGGTTTCTCTTTTGTTTCTAACATTTCTGGTTAAAAGAAGTGCCATCCTAAGGTTGAAACAAAGATCTCAGGAGCTGACGCGAACAAATGTAGTGTGTTTGATTTTTACATCTTGTTTTTTAAGCCCCTTTCAGGATTTCTGGTAACCCCCTCTCATCATTTCAACCTGAGCAGATTACCAAGATCATATTAATTGGTTTCTCAACTCTCACAACACATAAAAC
This sequence comes from Pycnonotus jocosus, assembly GCA_013400435.1. Classification (NCBI taxonomy): domain Eukaryota; kingdom Metazoa; phylum Chordata; class Aves; order Passeriformes; family Pycnonotidae; genus Pycnonotus; species Pycnonotus jocosus. Next base: position 53,017 of record VWYP01016943.1, read on the forward strand.
CTCAGTCTCTTTCATATGTTTGGTGGGAAACAAACCAAGCTCAGTTGTGTTCTAACACTTTCAGTTCATTCAAACCCCAGAAAAGCCAGTGATTGTTCAATTCCCTGCAGGAAGGCTTTTCTTTCACCTTTGACACGAAGGAGATGGAGCATCCTGTTTGCACCAGGAGCTGCTTGTTAAAGCAGAACAACTCCCAGTTTGTAGCTGAACATCGGGGAAAAGCCCAACAAATCCCTTAGTGGTGGTGGCATCTCTCCTTGGTGGCGTGTGACATTTCCACAGGCTGCAGAACGCGCGTTTACAGCTGGGAACTGATGTGTTGAGGGTTTAGCTGACCCATCTGAGACCCTGCAGCTCATTCTGTGTGAAGTGAGAGCCAGTCCTGTGCCCCATCCAAGACCTTTTCTGCCAGCACAGATGGGCATGGCTCCTCTAGAGCCAGCTCACAGCAGCTGGATGTCTGATCCCGCTGCTGGCACCCGGAGCTTCTGTTGTTCTCTTCCTTCTTATCTAAACAAAGCAGTTATTGTTTCTGGAATACAACAGTTGCACAATCAGCCAGGGAGGCGACAAAGTAAATGATTACCCGGCAGAAAGGAGCGAGCAGCAGCTGTAGGGCCGGGGTGTCACCGCTCCTTTGGAAAGGTTGTCTTGGTTTCTTGGCGGGTTTCAATGGGGTTTCTCTTGCAGGAGTTGGATTCGCTGCTTTGGCGCCGCGCCTGCCGCATTTCTCAAAGTTTGACATTGTTCCTGGCCTGGCAGTTTGCAGCTCTCTGGGGGGTTCAGCATCTCCAATATTTCTGTAAACAACACAACAGCCCGGCCATAACGTTTGGAGCCTGGTTTGCTGGGCTCTCTCGGCTCAAGGCACTGCCCAAAGCAGCAGGATCCCATCCAGCTGCTTCAGCCTCTGCTCCAGCTCCATTTTCCCATCATAATCATAAACATAACAAGGGAATTTATACGAATTTGGGGCTTTTTTTCCCTAGAGTGAGTGGTATTTTTTTATTATTATATTTATTGCTTTAACTAATACAGCTGGGGTGAATAAGCAAGTTTTTAGGGACGGAATCTCTTCTTCATCTGGATGAAGTTCTCATAGCTCTAGTGAGATTTTACCCAAAGAGGAAAATAATGTTTATTTTTTACATTGCCTTGGCAGTGGTTTAGTGAGAGGAAACATTGAGCCTTTTCATTTTTAAGATTTTGGCCAAATTTTAGTGAACTTCGTCTCACAACTATCATTAGCTGTGACTTAGAGCTGAAGAAATGGAGGCAAAGAAGAAAAGTCCTTTCCAAAGAAATTATTTTAAAAAAACTCAGAAAGACACAGCAAAATACAACAGCTCTTCTTTCCCTACTCAGTTCAGATATGTCTTGGATACATTAACAGGAATTTTTTGAGCAAAAGGGGGTTTCTCCAAGAAGAATATGAGACATCTGTCCTTGCAGACAAGTCTGGAACTCATGTCCTTATTCTGCTCAAACATGAGCTTCTAAATGGAGAGGGAGTGTAAAGAGAAATTAAAAAATATGTTTCTGTGTTGCTAGATTCAAAACATACCAAAACAATGCAAAACAGACATTTTAATTGAAGTCATTTAAAGTCTAACTTTGAGAGAAGGTTCTGCACCCTAAAGGAGATGTCAATGAAAAACTTTGATTATTAAAAAGCTGCTACCACACTGCAGAGCTCCACTTGATGTTATTTTCATTTCCAAAAAGATCAGGTTTGTAAAGAGAAACTAATAAACTGAAAAAATTATCAGCTTTATTGCTGAGCATGGGTTTTTTTTTCTGGAACTCTAGTGCCATTTATTGGTCTGATGGCTTTCTTTTGCATCTGGGAAGCTCTGAACACAGCTCTTTGCCAGCTACACACAAACCATTCACAGCCCAGAGAGACCAGCTCTTCAGTAATTACTGTAATGGGTTATTTGCAGTGTTTCTTGAAAGGTGATTGAGCCCCTAATGCAGACACCAGATATTTTTTTCTCTTCACTTAATGGTGTGGTAAATTATTCCTATGAGGGGGCTCATTGAATGCCTCCTTTGAAACAAGTTAAAGGCCACAAAGGAAAAAAAGCTGTAGGTCTCTTCTTAGCAATAAAAGGAGAAAATATTTATGGAGTGGTTCAGCTTGAGATCTTCCCAGTGTTTCTGTGAGGCTGAGTCTGTCAACAACGTCTGGCACCAGCACATGGATGGGGCAGATGGCTCAGGGTGGATTTTCCAGCTGCAGGGATGCAGGACAACCTGGGTAAAGGAAAATGGGCTCTGTTTGCTCCGAGCTTCTGCCTTGTGATCCTGATGCCTGTGGGTGTTGCAGCTTTGCAGATCAGCTTCTCGTCTGGGTGGAAGTGAGAGGTGTTAAAGCAGCGCAGGGCTGGCTCAAGGGAGTGGAACAGGCTGGATATTAGGAAAAAATTCTTCACTATAGGGGTGGAAAACGTTGGAACAGGCTCCTCAGGGAAGTGGTGGAGTCACCATCTTAAAAGTGTTCACAAACCCAAGCAGACACGGCACTTTGTGATTGGGTTAATGGGCACAGGTATCTGCTTGAAGGTTGGGCTTGATGGTCTTGGGGGCCTTTTCCAACCTTGAGGATTCCATGGATCCATGATTCTATGACTCTGTGATTCCACGAGCTTGGCTTTTACAAAGAGAGATTTCTTCTACTGCTAAGTGAATAAATTAATTGATGTGTCCAAATGCAATTAGCAAATGCTACAGCAGGAAAGGCTTCCTAATCAGAATCATTAATCTGGCAAAAATGAACTGTTCCATCTCTTGCATGTCCTTTTTTTTTTGGACCCAGTAACAAACATCAGCCACTCTCAATAATATAAATAACACCAGGCTTTATTTATAATTTAGCTGTATAAATATCTTATTTTTACACATTGTAGTGTGTATATGCCATAACCCAAACTGTCTTGAATCTCCAGGGCTGCAGGGCTGGCTGGTTTTTGGTTCCAAAGGCAGGATTTGGAGCTTTCACAAGAACATTCTTAATTTCTCCCTAAACCTGTGCAGTTAGTAGAAGTTTTTGCAGGTGGGGATGAGGCAATATTTGAGAACTGGCTGTGATTTAGAGAAAGCAGAACATGCTGCTGATCCTTGTGCATACTTCCAATGCTCCAAAGCCATGGGTTGCCCAGGCATGAGGAGTGGAACCTTCCCTTCTCCCCTCCTTCCAGGTATTGAGAGCATCCATCATTATTCATCGGGCTGGAGTCACACAGAAAGTTATAATTTGACAATAAAAAAACTGTTCAGGAAATTCAGTCAACCATTTGAGCAAATGAGTTTTACCTACTCTTCAAAAAGAGGTTTTAATTGGGGAAAATGTAAATCAAACAACTCAATTGAGGTTGTCCAGCCTGGAGGAAAGAAGGATCTGGGGAGACCTTAGAGCCCCTTCCAGTGCCTGAAGGGGCTCCAGGAGAGCTGGAGAGGGGCTGGGGATGAGGGATGGAAGAAATGGACACAGGGAATGGCTCCCACTGCCAGAGGGCAGGGATGGGATTTTGGGAAGGAATTCCTGGCTGTGAGGGTCCTGAGGCCCTGGCACAGGGTGCCCAGAGAAGCTGTGGCTGCCCCTGGATCCCTGGAAGTGTCCAAGGCCAGGTTAAACAGGGCTTGGAGCAGCCTGTGGGATGTGTCCCTGCCCATGGCAGGAGGGGTAGAATGGGTTGATCTGTAAGACCTCTTCCAACCCAAACCATTCCATGATTCCACACCATGGGAGGTGTTGGAAGGCATTTGGACACTCTGGACCCCTCATGCTCCTGAGCCCTGAGTCTGGCTCTGGAGTGGCCCTGCAGAAAACACAGGGAGAGCTTGGACAGTGAGGCCTGAAGCCCTCTGAGTATTTCCTTTTTCCTTGCTGCAAAAACAACCCCCGTGGCTGTTACTCGAGAAGCTCTTTGGTAACATCAAACCCTAATGAATTGCACAGTTTGCCCACACACATCCCAGCCTCTGCAGACGCTCCCAGGGCCTCGTTAGCCAGCTTGGAGGTTTCCCTGGCAGCCTGGAGCTGTGAACACTGCTCCCTTGGGAGGGCTTTTCAAAGGATCCATCCACACAGCGCAGCTTTCTGCCTCGTCTCTGCAGGAGAGCAGATCCCCAGTGGTGAGAGCTGACCGCTCACAGAGGACTCAGACTTTAACATCTTCTCTCTTTCCATGTGGCACTGTTGGCCAAGGAGCCCAGGAATCCTTACACAGCCTCCCTTGATAAAATTATGATCGTGTCCGTCCTCTTTCATTTACTCACTCCTGCTGCCGAGAATTAATTTTAGACTCTGCTGGTTTTTGTCAGTAGATCTCAGGATATATAATCTATGCTTTATTTTATTTTGTGCTCATCTAGGCAGTAGCTGGAGTGTATAAAATGGGGTCTCCTGGAACAACTTTATTGCTTCAGCCTCTTCCTTGAATGAGTTTTTGGCGCAAGTATAATTTTTCCCTCGTCTCCGACAGAAAGCAATTTCCTTTTTCCCCTGCATGTCCTTCAGGCTCTGGTGATTCTGCCCTGCAGAAAACCAACTTTGTCAACCCATTCTTGCTTCTAGGGTGGAAAATTGTCCTCACCTGAGCACCCCAGCACAGCACATCCCTTCTGACAGCAGCAGGCAGAACCCTCACCCCCCTGAGAGATGATTTGTTCTCTTTTTGGGGTGGTGTCAAAGAGCTAAGGGAGGATTGTTATGGTTCCTTCACCTCTTGAAATGGATCCTGGCAGTGAGGAAATGATGAAATTGGAATGGGAAAAGCTGGGATGCTGACAGGACTTTGACTGCTGTAATTTTTATTTAGCTGGTTGTCTTGTTGTGTTATCAACCTTGAGTTAAGACATGGCCAGGGAGAGGTGCTGTCATTATTTTTAATTTTTTTTTTTTTTCATTTTAGGGGACCAGGAAGTACCTTTTAATCTCCACTGGACATACCTGTGTTTATATCTGTGGTTCATTTTTTTTTTTTTCCTTTAAGATGAATTTGGTGTTTTCACAAACACCTGCCTGGATTAGTGGAAGTGTTGCTCAGCAGAAACATCTGAGCCATAACACTGTGAGAGATGAAGGGTTTGCCTCATTATCCTCCTCCTGTAGATTTTTAATGGGCAAAAGGAAGAATGTTTGTCTTGATTTAAATGAGAAATATCAAATTTCTTCTGCTTATAAGAAGGGCCCTTTGGAAGCTGTGTTGCAGACTGACACAGGACTTTCAAAAAAATAGTGTCAGAAATGGTTTGGTCTTTTCAGCTTTGTTTTCACTCTGTGTGTAGGCTGGAGGTTTGGAAATGCCTCTTTTACTTTCATGAGGAAGAGTCAGAGGATTTTATTTTCCAATACAGTTTCCATTGTGTTCATGGGAAAAGATTTGTTTTGCTAAGCAGAGTATAAACACAGCACTGTGGCAGATCCCTCTAAAAATTGGTTCAAGTCAATACTGATCTGCTTTTCCCACATCCTTACTGGAAAATATTTTTTCTGAATCCTCTGGCATCTCTCTAAACTTAAAGAATTACAAATGAGAGAAACATTTGCCCCCCTGAGCTTCACGTGCCACATACTGCTCCAGCAGCACTAAACTTCCCAAAGAGAAAGAGAAGAAATACCAGAGAATGGAGAGCTCTAGCTTCGGATTAAGAGGCTGAAATAATTTAGGATAATATAATTTAGTTTGTTTTGAATTACTTTAAAATCAGAAAGCCTGGGAGAAGTTCTCCATGTACCAGTTTCTGGTCACAGTCTCTGTAAATCTGGAAGGGAGCCATCAGCTCGAGGAGAGCTCTGGTGTACTTTTGTATTACTGAAAGCAGATGTGGGCTTAGGGCTCCAGCCAAAATTTCAGAACAGGAAAAAAAATGCTCTGTCTTCAATTCCTCACCGGTCAGAAAGGATGGGATGAATCAATAGTGGTGCATTAGTGCTGGGGAGATGGCTTTCAGGCCTGACATGTCTGATAGAGATGCTGGTTCAGTCCAGAAGTGATATGAAAAGCAAACTCTTTCTGCCTGTGTGCAGCCGTGTGCCTGCTGCTCTCCTGGCTGGAAAACCTGCAGCTGCCTGGGCTCACACAGGTGTTGGTTGGTGTGAGGACATACAATTACAAAATGGTTTGTTCATGGTGGCTTGGAGAAGCTCAGCTCCCGTGGTTTCCCCTTTGTGCCACGCTGCTCCCCAGGCCCTGTGTCAGAGCATCGCTCTGGGCTCCACGGGCAGGAGGGGTTTGGGTGACACAGATGGGGCTGGGCTGTGACAGACAGGACTGTGGAGTGCACAGGGATCCCACCCAGCAGTGCAATTGTTCCACAGGCAGGATTGGCCCTGGCACAGGGTGCCCAAAGCAGCTGTGGCTGTCCCTGGATCCCTGGCAGTGTCCAAGGCCAGGCTGGACAGTGGGGCTTGGAGCACCCTGGGACAGTGGAAGGTGTCCCTACCCATGGCAGGGGGTGGAATGGGGTGAGCTTTAAGGTCCATTCCAATCCAAACCATTCATTGTATGATTCTATGATTTATGGTGTGGTTTAAGATGGACCCTCCATCACACTGAGCCTCAAACCCCTTTTCTATCAGCAGGAGGTACAGGAACACCCTGAGCACTGGGAATCCTCCCAATCCCCTCACTAAGGCATTTCCAGGCACAGCTTTTATTTTCTTATTTTAATGAAAAATATCCTCTCTCAATAAGGATGATTCTGTGCTTTCCCTCCTGCATTTTGGAGACACGACTGTGATTTGTTATGGCCCTTTTGTCTAGGGAAGATTTGCTCCTCAATGAGTGGTTTCTGGCTAATCTTTACTACTTCAAATTTTGTGGTAAGATCTTCTCTAGACAGAACTAGGTCGAGTATATTTCAATTGCCTCCTGCTCTTAAGATCAGTTTGTCAGGGAGTCCTAAATAACACATTGCTTTATTCATAACCAGCCTGAGCAAGGCAGGATTTGCAGCACGTTCAGGCTGTGACAGTGATGTGTTACTCTGTGCTTATCAAAGGGCTCCACTGCCTGAGCCACCAGCACAAAGGAAATATACTGAAGGACTATTTGGACCTCATTTATTTAATGAGCCGGCAGTAAAAAATGAAAATTCCGAACTCGCCGTGGTTGAAAAGCAAATCGCAGCGCACGTTTTTCAAACCTGTGGAAGCCCAGAGCTTTTCATTGGGTGGAAATAAATGTGAGCATTGGTTCATATATAAATTGCAGCTTCGTAAAGTGTGTGAAATTGCTGGGGGATTTCTGGGAGCTGTGGAGGTGGTGATTTCTGACTGGGAGCAGAATCTCACATCTAATACCTGGGATTTGAACCCACAAAGGAGAATTTAAAAGATTAACAGTGATTCAAATACCAATAATCACAAAGAAAGAAAATGAGCAATATTTTAGATGTTGGTCTGACTCACTCCTACTCTAGCTAATAAAAAGACAATTTTTCCAGCTTCCATCCTTCGTGTTTTCTGGAGTTCTGGTTCCCTGCACATCAGAGGGAACAGGTCTCTGAGCTGGGAGTCAAAAGTCCGACTTAATTTTTTTTCTTATTTTCACTTTAGCTGTGACTTGTAACTTGAGATTAGAAATAAATCACAGAATCCTGGAACGATTTGGGTTGGAAGTGTCCTTAAATACAGCCTCATTCCCACCCACCCTGCAATAAGCAGGGACACTTCCCACTGGAGCAGGTTGCTCAGGGCCTCATCCCCATGTCTGTGTAATGTCTTTGCTGGTCCTCTCAGGAGAATCCAGGGGAGATTATGGGGACCAATTATTTCTGGCTACACTTCTCCAGAGCAAATGACACTCATCTCAAACTAAAAAAATTCTGTTGGCTTCTTCCAGCACAGTTTCATTCCTGTTTCTGGCTTTCCCTCTCTGTCTCCACAGCTGTTGAGTCGCTGCATTCCTTGAATGACCAGATCTCCCATTTTATCATCAAAAAGTCAAAAACCCTGGACGAGGATGAAGATGCCTTTTTGCCCAGTGAGAAAGAATCTCTGAAAAGTGCCATGATGCTGATGAGGCACCTCCTGATGGATGCACAGGTAGGAAATCAATGCACACACGTGTTAGGATGTGAGGGAGGCACATTACACAGATCTGGAGGAAAAAACTGCATTTTTATGTGCAGTTTTAGCAGTGGAGAACATTAATTGCTGACTCTTCTCTAAAACTGATTTTGGCTTCTGAAATCTGCAGCTGTGGGAAGAACACCTCAGTGCACAGAGTGTGCAGCTTGTGCTGGGGCTGAGCCTCAGATTCAGGGTTAAAAATGGCCCTTAATTTCAGGAGAAAATACAGCAATGTCCCCATTGATGGGAACACAGCAATAACCCCATTGATGGGAATCCAGCATCAGCAGTACCAAAAGAAAATCATCTGTCCACTAAGCATCTGTGCTGAATGCCAGTTTTAGAAGAGCCAGACAACTGAGCTGTTGGTTTAGCCAAGCTCTAAAATGCCGATTAAAAGTCATGAAATGATGTGCAGATGTTTCTTTGTGCCTTTGCTGCTTCAACAAAAAACCCTCTTTCTCTGTAGCTTTGCTGTGTTTCAGTGTTTCCTTCAGCCTACAAAAAACCACCCTTTGAAATATTAATTGTATTTATCTTTTTATATTCCCTTTTGGTCTTTATTTGCAAAGCCTGGATGGAAAATGACAGTTTCTGTCAGAAGGCTCTTTTGAAACTGGATGGTCTCTTCTCCCTTCTACTCTGGCAAGCCCTAAAATCAGGCAGAGGGGGCCTGAGGCTGTCCTGAGATCTTCTGAGCTCTCCAGGACTGGGGATGGCCCAGTTCTGCTTCCATATTCTCCCACATGGAATCTGGTGGTTATCTTATCTGCTTCTCTCACTTCCAAAACCTTTGGTCCTGATTGCTTTGGCTGGCAGGGATGCTGTTGCACAAGGGGATCCCTGCTGCTAGTGACACACGTATTTTAATGATGTGTGTTTGCACAAGGAGTCAGCCCAGGCTTTGGAGGCTGTGGAGGGCACAGGGAACATCTCCTGTTGTTCCTGCTGTGCATCTCCTGTTGTTTCCTGAAATGAAATTGGTGGTGCTGATCTCACTTTGACACATCTTTAACCAAGCCACCTCCATTCACCCCAAAGCAGAGTTAGTGCTGTTGAAGTGTCATGGAGAACACAAGGGGTTAAACTGTGCTCTTGGTTCTGCTCCCACAGTGGGAATAAATTCTACAAATTCCCCTGCAGGTGGGAATAAAATCACAGAATCCCAGAATTCCACAGAATCCGTGGAAATCCATAGAACCCTCCCTGTGTGAGGCTCTGTACAGAGATAAACTGAAATCCAGTGCTTGGCCCCTCTACTCCCCTTTCCTGGCATGGACCTGATTTTGGCTGGTGGATAATCTGAGGAGAGAACATCTAGCTTGAAATTTTGGGCAGAAAGTTTGGGTTAAAAGGGACCTTAAAGCCCATCCCATTTCATCCCCTACCCTGGGCAGGGACACTTTACATTAGACCAAGTTGCCCCAAGCCCCATCCAACCCCACCCAAGTTCCAGGTATTTGGAAAGCCTCTGGGGAGTCAGGCATGAGAGCAGGCAGATAAAAATAAATATGGGGCAAAAAGGTACCTATTGATAATCCCCTTGTGCAGGAATTCTATTTTTAGCACCCAAGAATTGCTCTCCTACTTATCAGCTGTCCTGAATGCATATTAATTGGTGCTGTGATAGAGAGACTGATTAGGAAATGCTGAGAACAATGGGGAAATGTCAAGTGCTCCTGTATCCTCATGATGTGCCTGGATCCCTTCCCAGAAAGGACAGGATGTTTTCTTTGCCTGGGATTTTCGGGTTGGAAGAATGACAAGGTGAGAAGTGGTAGTGGTGAGTAGAAGGATGGAAGTAAACAGGTGATAACATCCAGTTAAAAAACAACCAACCAAACAAACAAAAAAAAACCAAACCAAAAAAACCAATAAAATAAATCCTCTGAGGAATGAAAGAAACATGAGGCTGGCAGGAATATCAACAGGAATATCCCCACCAGTGTGTGAATATAAACACGTGAATATATAACTCTGACTGCAGAGTGCCCTGTGGCTCTAATCACACAGGAGGAAAAAAATATCACCAAGGCAATTATTTCCCTTCTCTTCCCTTCTCCCTTTGCTTCCCAGTTAGTGGTTTTATGGGAAGATGGAGCCCTGTAGCTCTAAACAGTATTGATTGTGTGAGGCTCTGTACAGAGATAAGCTGAAATCCAGTGCTTGGCACTTTGACTCCCCTCTCTTGCCAAGGACCTGATTTTGACCGGCAGATAATATGAAGAGAGAACATCCAACTTGAAATTTTGGGCAGAAATCAGCTGGACTGCTAACCCAGCAGGAGTGAGTGGTCAGAGGGGACAGTTAATGGGCATTTCTCACTTCTCTGCCACTATTAATCTGCTTTGAAAAGGCAGGGATGATGTGGGGGTGATGCCTCGTGGCTGCTGCCCTCCTGGTTTGCAGAGCAATTGGACACATTTTTGGAACTCTGCTTGGACACACACCAGGAGACGTTGCTGAAACAAAGGTTTCGGGTCCACCACGGATTTAACTTTGATCTTGAGTCAATTTTTTGGCTTAAGATGAAGCAGTGAAACAACACACAGAGCTTTCCACTGCGGAAAACACTGTGAGGGCTTTTGGAGGAGGCTGTGCTGGGGACCACGTGCATCTGCCTGTGAAGGAGCAGGTCCCTGCTCACCCAGCGAGGTGTCACCGAGAGCACAAAGGACAAGGATGCTCAGCAGAGTGGAGAGGAGGAACCACAGCACAGAGGCACCTGGGAGCCTGCCTGGGCTTTCACAGCTGGATTTTCTAATAGTTAGAAGGTGGATTCTGTGCCCCTAAGCATCAGCCCAGTCCCTTCATGTATTAGGCCATATTTATGTTGCCCTTGGCTGCTTGGAAGAGCCTCTTTTCTTAATTTACTCCACCTTTCACTGATTTTAATGCCTCAGTTTTGTGGTAGTCGTGTACAAGCAACTGTGTGACTGTGGCTTTACAGGGAAAATTAGAGGACACTTCTTGGTAAGCACAGCATGGAGAAACAGCTGTTGAGTGGGGGAAAGAAAAATTTTCTCATCTCCCATATGCAAATAGGTTTTTTCCATGGAGAATGGGGCATATTTTGCACCCCTCCTGGCTAGAGAATTGGCACTGTTGGGAAAATGGTGCTGGCAGCTGTGGTGTGGGCTGGCTGAGGGGCTGCTGATCCATCAGCCCCATCAGCAGTGTTAAACTGCACACAGGGAGAGGTAATAAGCTGTGTGGAGTCTCTCAGCAATAGGCTGTCAGCTCAAATTCAGCCCAGGAAAGACAGTGATTTAATGAAAGTCATTACAATCTGCAGGATCTCTTGACCCCGGCGCTCTCCATCCCTTCCACGCCCTGGATAGGATTTCCTCCTCACACAAACCCCCTTGGTCACAGCGTTTGTGCTCTGGCTGCTGGGCTGACAGCTCTGGGGAAGGAGCATCGCCCTCCCTGCAGCTCTGTGCCCGGATCGCTCATTCCTGGTGTGTGTCCCGGGACTGCAGCACATTCCCGACATCGGGCAGCACCTTCATCCTGTCAGTCACCGTGTCCTGGCCGGGGGGAGGGCTCCAAAAATGGAAATTGTGCTGCCTGAATTAAAGGTGTGACCGTGTCCATGCCCACCTGGCCAGGGAGGGAGCACCAAAAATGAAAATTGTGCTGTCTGAATTAAAGGTGTGACTGTGTCCATGCCCACCTGGTCAGGGAGAGAGCTCCAAAAATGAAAATTGTGCTCCCTGAACGAAAAGGTGGGCTGAGATAATGCAGGTGCATAGAAGCAGGCGGGGAGGAGGGAAAGGTGCATTTATTCCCCATCCTCTGCCTGGTGTTGGAGTGAATAAACAATTCCACTGCTGCCAGACAGCCCCGTGCACAGCGCTGTGGCGGGGACACGGCAGCCTGTGATAGATTGTCACTGCTGTCAATCATTTCTGACAGTCCTATTATGCTCAGAAAGGATGTTTGCTCTGTGCCTGTTGTTTTATAATCCTCAGAGGTGGAATTTTATCGCCTAGAGGTGTTTTTTTGCCTCAGACATTTCCCTAAGCAGGATTTATTGCTTGTGAGACACACGTGACATGAATCCATTATACCTTCAAACTTTAAATCGCCCCCCAGCTTTGCCTAAATTACTTTTTGATTTATTTTTTTTCTTGAGTTTTTGTTTCTAATTGCAATTGTGAGAGACTGGACTGGCATGGAGCAGAAGGTGAACAAGGGCTGGGTGATGTGCATCAGCTCTAATCCAGCTGTTTCTCTAATCCAGCTGTTTCTCTAATCCAGCTGTTTCCAAAGGGATTTGTCTAAAGGTGCACCCAGACACCAGCACCAGCCCTAGATGTGGGGAAATAGTCTCATATATGAAGGAACACATGACATCTTGCTGGATGCCTGCCCTCAAAAGCCAAGCTTTCAGGAAGTTCAGTCCATTTAGTTCCTCCCATGAAGTGTTTAATTGACTTCAAGTGGATTTGAAGTTCTTTGGGAGAAATATCATCTCTTCAGTGCCTTTCCCAGCAGTGTTGTGATTATCCTCAGGTGTTGTTCTGGAGGGAATGAAAAGACATCAAAACCATCTTGGGGTTTGCACTGGACTTCTTGAGTGAGATCAAACCACAAATGATGACTTCAGAACAGGATCAGCTTTGTGGGGCATCTGGCTTAGATTCACTTGGATTTCAGTTGCTGCCTGGGCATGAGAGTGTGAGGGTATTGAGATATTCAACTGCTTCCTGCTGGGGAGTTCATTTATTTCTTAGGTAAAGACAGAAAATCAACCTGGTGGTGCTTCTAACCTAACTGCTAACAAAGTAGTGTTCTCATAGCCCAAAAATCCAAGGGGGAAGAACACTTTCATTTACATTTAAAAGTTTGGGGTTTTTTTGCTTTAAAATCTGGTGTTGTAGCTTTTTTTTTTTTTT
>VWYP01016943.1:66100-126892 GCA_013400435.1 Pycnonotus jocosus
TGTGGTTTTTTGGTTGGTTGGTTGGTTGTTTTTTTCCTTTACTCTGGATCAAACAGCTCCAGTCCTCATTGACTTGTGGGACAAATTTTAGCAGGTGTCTGCCAGGACAGATCTGCAGATGAAGTTAATGCCAGTTTGGACAGAGGATATTGCCTTGTTTTTCTTTGGAAAATACCTGAGTATTTGAGTTGTCACCACCTTAAGCCTTTTAAGCCTGACACGTTTACCCTCTAAATAAATCATTTAAGGTTAGAGTCTTTCAGTTTATGGAAAAAAGGAAAACCTATTTGGCATGACTTATATTTATCTATTCAACATCCCACCAGCTGTTGGGCTTTAGGGTTTTTTTTGTTCTACCCTCCATTTCTAACCAGACAAAACAATAATTTCTCAAGCCCTTTTACATTATAATCTTTGCTCCAGTGGTCCCTGTTGCCTTCCCAAGCAGCCTGTTGTGGAGACAGCCAGGATAATTGCTGCTGAACTGGTAGCAGAGCAGTGCTATTTCCCCAGCTGACCTTTAAAAATAGTTCTCATTTTCTACAGAGGGCTGTTGTATAAAACCAACCATGTTGTTGCAATACTTTGTTTGTTACTTAAACGTTTCTCACCATCTGCTCTTCAGACTTTCAGCAGAACTTCAGGAGCAACACCCCACGACCTTTATTTTCACACGAGTGGGTCCTATCAGTATCAACAGGAAGAGCAGGGGAAGGAGGATTTGCTCTGTGTTTCAATAAACCTAAATTATTGGAGTTCTGAAAGTGCCCATGCCACGCCGATGTGTTTCGAGGGCTGCAGAAAGGGAAATGATGCAAATTCAGTTATGGAATGTTATAAAAATGTAGCTGTAAATTGGTGTTCACGTATTTGGTGTTCATTTATCTCAGCCTGCACAATCCATGAGCTGGTTTGGCTTGGAAAACAGCTTCATTTCAAGTCAGGATGTATCCAGAGGAAAGCCCAAAAAACAAACTTGCTGCTCTGTATGCTGTGGTTTTTTGCATTTATCTTGCTGTCCCATTTCCATAAGCAGGAATCTTCTTGGCTGCTTCAAGCCAGCAGCACATCTTCTACTGATCCCTCTAAGTCTAAAAGGGAGCACAAAGCACTGACTCGTGTTGAAGGAGGAGAAGATAAAAGGCAGAACCTCTGAAGCTTCATCAAGGACCTCATTGTGTCTGATGACATTATTAACATGTCTTGCACAGCCTGGTTTGTGGTGCTTGTCCCTAAAGAGGTGCCTGACAACCTGCTGCCTCTTCCATGGCCTGGAATGGCAGGGAAAACTCATTTGTGGGCTGTGTCCATTAATTCAGTTTATTTGGAGGGTGAGGTGCTCTGTGATCAGAGGCACCTCTAGCTCAGGTGAGCTGTGATGTGCTGCTCTCTGCACCAGCCCAGCCCTGCACATCCTCAGTGACCAAGAAGTGGTGGGTCCCATCCTGCCTGGTGGTCCTGCCTGATTCAGAACCCACAAATCCTCTGAGTCAAGACTCAGGATAAGGAAGTTTACAAAATGACTGTAAAAATGAGGGTTGCAGCCTTGGAGAAAGATCAGTTCCTTATTTTCTTGGGAGAGATTTGGGATGAATTTATGGAGCTTTTGTCCTCTGAGACAGTCTGTGCTTTTCCCACCCTTCAGGGGATCAAACCTGAGCTGGAACCATGTAAAGGATGGATTCTATTGCCTACCATCACTGCAAAGGAACACTTGTATCACTAAATAATGGTGCTGAATCCTCAAATTACATTTGCTGTAAGGCTGGTGCTGGTGGTAATTCACTGGCTGCAAGGTGCAGTGACATTGGGTCGGTTCTGATTTCATTCTCATTCTTTCTTACTTTGCTCTCCTTTGGAACTGGCAAAAAAAGCTTGTTATTCCGAATTAGGTTTGATATTGCTGTTGAAAGCTCAGAAATGCTTTCAATATTTGCAATCCTGCAAGAACAGAAGACTAAAAAAAATGCAAAATAAATCACATGTAGATAGAGGAGAGCATAACACCACCTTTAAAGGGTGCAGGAGCAAGGCTCTCAGCAGGTTTGTTGTTTGTTTAGTTGCTTATAAATTAGTGCTGACTTTTATGTTTTTGTGATGGTGTGGGGGTCAGTAGGAGAGGATGGCCATGCCAGTGGAGAGGTCAAGCTGGGGGTTGTATAGCAGCAACTCAGCAGAGAGAGAGAGAAATAAAAACATGTATGTATATATATGTGTGTGTGTATATAGACAAGGGTATAGCACCTGAGAAAACCTGATGGACATCTTTCTTTGATTCAGAGGGGAACCAGAACTGATTAAAAGAGAAAATGCATAAAGAAGCCAAGATCTCTGCAGGCAGATCTCTGCAGATCCTGGATATTGCCCATTGAATTCATACCCAGATAATTCCAAAATTCCAGTTTCTGTGATTCCTTCACAAAAGGCCCTCACACCTCTGAGCAGGTGGCCCAGGACAGAGCGTTCCCCTTGCAGAGTCCTGCTGAACACTGAAGAAGAGGCGACAATTCTGTCTCACTTAGAACACGATGTGTATTCATGTGTGCAAAAAAGCTCTGCAAGCTTTAATTGGAGTTCATGAGAGAGAAACGATGAGTATCTTCATAAATGTAGAGGAAGCAATTAGGGGAGGCCAGAATGTATTTGCTATCACAGCAGTTTATCAGCAATGCAGATTTTTCAGTTAATAACAGGAGAAAACCCCAATTGTGCAGCCAGCAAATGAGACAGAAAATCCCAGTTAGCCTCACTCGGCGCTCGGAAAGCACAAGATGTGAAGAGTCAGGAAAACGTGTTCTCTTCCCTCAATGTGTTTTCTCCTGCCTGGAGAGTCTCCTGCTCCATTTCTAGTTAACAAATGAGCTAAAGCACCTCAGCTCAGCCCAAAGTGAGCTGCAGCTGCACCGTGGTGCTGGACCAAGCCACTGGGAAGACCAAGAGCTGCATCCCAAAGCAAATCCTTCTCCTGACTCAACTGCAAACTTCCCCTCTAACTTGTGAGCTCAGGGGTCACCAGGCTGAGCCCAGCAGGAGGTGGGAGCCAGCCAAGCTTTACATTTATATTTTTGTCTCAGAAAAACCAATAAATATATAATGGCTCTGCGAGACAGAACGAACGTTTGCGTTCTCTCCCCATATATCAACAGTTGCTTTAAGCACTTGCTTGATAAAAATTAAGCTGTTTCTCGAGATTCCTGCCTCAGATGCTGAGTAGGGAGCTAATTCTGTAAGCAAAAGCTGTCTTGTTTTGGAAAACAAATTCAAATGGAAGAGCTGGTTTTTTGAAAGTGAATGCTGGGCTGCTATTCCTGCAGAAATATTCCAAACAGCCTCGTGAATTAACCCTGGCAACAGATCTTGTCCAGATGTAGTAATTCTTTATACTTTAACTCCTTCTAGGCTGTAAGGCTTAGCTCCTTCCCAGGAAAACATCCATGCTAAATACATTCCATTTGATTTCATTTGCACGGCGTTTTGGCAAACCAGATTTCCTCTGGTTTTCAGAGAAATTTTTCCCAGCGAGGAGGTGAATTCACTGGTTGCAAGACCCTGTCACTACTTCAGATCTGCTCTTCCTTCAGGGAAAAATGCGTCTTTTATCCTTTGCACAAATTTAAGGATGTTATTTAATTCCCATCTTCCTCATTTATCTGTGAGTTGGGAATAATATTCACCTACTTCACAGGGATCGTGTGAGCCTCTTCATTCATTAATGTGTAAAAGCTTTGAGATCCTTAGGATGAAAATTGCTTTAAAAGATGCTGTTAATACTAAACATCAAGTAATGCACCTTGGTACGGCAATAATTGGTGCTATCATTCCTGCCCAACTCTTCCATGAATTAAAAGGCTTTGAATGGGACTGGAAGCACGAATGGGATTGGGACCAATTAACACGTATTCATATGTCAGTTTTTATATCCTTAGCATTCCTGTCATGGGACTCTTGGGAAAATCTCCATGGATTTTAATGGTGCAATGTCAGAATTCAGCCCCAGACCTGTTTGTGGGATAATTGCTGGATAACCTGCGTTCTTCTGGTGACTTGGTTGCTTAGTGATTGAGCTAAAAGCAAAAGTATGCTGGTTTAATATTAACATAAATGGAATTAGCCACCCTTTCTGTGAGTTAAATGTTACAGGGAAAATTCTCATTATAAGGAAACCATGATATTTTTTTCTTTTGATATATAGATTTAATTAAGTATTTTGTTGATAGTTTTTGACCTGCTCTCTGTACTTAACCTCCACTCCAGCATGTGGAGACTGGCTTTTATGGAAAAGCCAATAATTTGCTGCTCAGTCACCCAACTTATACTTTTATTAGATTTCAAGCACACAGCACTCATCCTCCTAAATGGAGAGGCTCTGAATATGCATCCCAAGTAAATAAAGAGCTCACATGAAGAAATTGCCTGATCTTTCAAAGATATCAACATTATTCCTACAGAAGGGGAAAGCACCAAACCTTGGAATGACACATGGGATGGAGCCAGGACAAAGAACCCTGTGAATCAATACCAGGAGAAAGCTGGTGGCCAGTAAGATGTGGATTTACAGCAAAATGTTTCCCACTTAGGAGCAGCCTCTTCCTCCTGGCTGGGAGTGGATCGTGTGCTGTGAACGTGGCTGGTGCCACATGGGGGAGATGTTGAAGAAGAGCTGGATCGCTCCACTCCAGCACAGCGACTTCCCAGGGAAGAGCAGCCCGAGGGGTTTAGGAGCCTAATTCCTTTCACTTTCCCTCCCATACGATAAGTATATAAATATCCTGTATAAAAGGGATCTGTGCAAACCACTTGAAAAATTATCCCTCTTGGCTTCAGGGCACATCCAACATCTTCCAGTTGCCGAAAGTGCTTTTGTAAGTGAGACCATGAAGTGATCAAGGAAGATAAAACAAGAAAGCATGCAGTCCCTGGTGTTAGCACCACTGCAGCTCTTGCCCTCCTGCCTGGCAGGCTGGGTTTGGGAAGGGATGGTTTGGAGGAGCCGAGGGAGCCTGGCTGGCATGGGGAGCACTTAGCAGGATTTCCTACTGCCATTCCCTAATACCCAAAAAATAAGGATAAGCTCCTACAAGCAGCGTGAGATTTACTCAGGCCCAGTGGCCATCTTCCTTGTTTCTTCTTGGAATAATACTTTTCACACTGCGAATTAGTGGTTAATGCTTATTTATGCATGAGAAATCTCCACAGAAATGGCTATAGAGAGAGGATCTGTACTGTGTGAAAGCCAAAAAAAGTAAGATTGACTTTTTGAATTACTTTTCCAATATCTATTTCTTTTTTCTGCAATGGTTTAAAGAGATATTTATTCTAGGACCCTGGTATATTCTATAATATTCTAGCAGCCAGGTTAACACGTATAACCAGTACTTTTGTAACAGGAGTGGGCTGTGAAGCTGGGTTAGGTAGCCTGGGGGAAGTCAAGAGGTCTTCATTTCTCAGCTTAAAAAAAAAAAAAAGAAAAGAAAAAACTACAAAGGCACAGCACATACCCCAAAAGCTGAAGTGTTGCCCCCTTTGAACACTGCTCCAGCTGACTCCAGGGCAACTCTGGCTCCTCTTTCAAGCACGACCTTCCCTTTCTGCCCACAGACAGCCAGAGGCTGCAAGAATATAGCAACTTTTCCCTCTCTGTCTTTCTGCATAGAGGAACTCAAAATCACTGTATGATGTGTGCCTCAATTAATATTCTCTGATTGTTTCCCTTTCCCTTCCAAATGATGTCAGTCTCCATTATTTTTGGCATAATGGTAGTCAGAGGAATGTCTGTTTTTCAGAAATATTTTATCTCTTATTTTTGTGTTTGCAACAATCTCTGCTCATGTCAGGATTTTTATTTTTCTTTCTATCCTCTCGCTTTTGACTTACATTGTAAAAGACCTACAGTAAAATAATGAAAAACTGTCTTAATCTCTCACTACTCAGTTTGTACGTTATTAATAATGAAGGCAGTGTAATTAGGCTGCAGAATGCACAGTGAACACAACACTAGGATGTCCTTAACTAACATCTGTGGCTACTGCTTGGCTTATATTGGCACAAGCCACCAAGACTTTACATGAAAACAGTTATTTGTGTCTGCCATTGCTTTTACAGAGTACAGGGGCTTCATTTTGTGCTGGCTGCCTGTTGAAAGACAGCGTGAAATGCGTGGCAGTGAATGCCCAGCTCTATTTGAGTCGTATTTAAGGTGCAGATCCTGGTCTCAGTGTCATTGCTCTGCTGAAAACTTTTTTATCTCGTGCCCTTGGTGGTTGGGCTGATGGGGTGGCAGGGACAGGAACTCATCTTTGAGAGGTCCTTCTTCTCTTCTGCCCCTTGCTGTCCCCTTTTCCATGTCAAATCCTTGTGATCCCCGTCCTCAGGCCCTGTCACAAGAAGGCCAGGAAGGAACAAGGTGCTTTTCCACTCTGTCATCAGCATAAGCTGGTGGTTTGATGCTCTGCCTGCTCTGTCCTGACCTGTGACATGTTGGATCTCCACTGTCAAAGGCACCAAAGGTGTCTCTGTTCCAATTTGTTCCCAAAATTGTGGGGGGAAATCTCATCCTTAATGCACAAGGCCACGACTGCCACAGAGCTGGCTGTGTCCATCACAGAATTATGGAATCGTTTAGGCTGGGAAAAAAATCTTTAAGATCAACATGTCCCATCCCTCCCTCTTTGACAGCTTCCAGCTGCTGACAGGGCACTGAGAGGGGATGTTTAGAAGAAGAGAGATGTTTAGATCAGATATAAGGAAGAAACTCTTCCCCATGAGAGAGGTCAGGCCCTGACAGAGGGGCTGGGGAGGGAAAGGACCTTAAAGACCATCATGTTTCAACCTTTCTGTCCTTCCACCAGACCAGGCTGTTCCAAGCCCCATCCAACCTGGTCTTGGACACTTCCAGGGATGGGGCAGCCACAGCTTCTCTGGGCAACCTGTGCCAGGGCCTCCCCACCCTCACTCTACCAGTTCACAGCCATTCCTCCTTGTCCTGTCAAACTGGGATGGACTGAGGTGCTCCTCCCCTGGCAATTCCCAAGCCCTTTTCCCCAGCTTGCCAAGCCTCCAGCCGCTGTTGGAGCAACCCCTCCTGCCACAGGCAGAGTCCTGATCCACCCTGAACCTTCCTGCTGTGCTTACATCGTGTGTATGATCAGTGATGACTCTGCACAAACAAGAAAATAAACCAGCCCTGCAGCTGTAAGAATGTTATCAGCTCCATGGAAAACACGGGGAAATGCAACGTCTGCAGAAGGAGGGAGGGGGATTGAGGGGTTTTATTGTGGCACATTTGAGAGCAGAGAGAGTGAATAAAGACTTTATAAAAATACTTGGCAGCAACTCCTCTAAATCTTGCAAGGTATGAGTTTCTTATTTTAGTTGATTTACTGAGATGACAAAGAGGCAATCATCGTTAATCAAAATAACTCACTCCTGCTTTGAGTGTGAGAGCTGAAGTTAGATGAAGGTCATGGAAAAGAGATGATAAACTAGCCCAGGATCTTTAGTGGCTGGAGTTTATTAGGGAGCCGTTTCTAGAGGGGAAACAGATTTTGGCAAATGCTGATGGATTTTAAAATGGATATTTTTCGAAAAGGATTGCATCTCTCGCAGATCCGCAGATGTGATGCACTCAAGTATGCATGAAGGGATGATTTCCTGACGGCTTTTAGTAGCAAGAGGTGCTCTAGTGGAAAGCATCTGGTATTCTCCTGGAGGCAGGGAGGGAAACAAAGATTTGGATAAGATATGTAGGAGATGAGAAAAAGTAGAAGTGAAGAAGGGGCTTGTGAGTGCCAAACCACATTTTCTGGGGAAGCTTCAGGAGACCGAGCCACTGACACTTCTGAGAAAAGTCTCTCTTGGGCACCATGGAGATTTCTGTCCGTGCTTAAGCCCATTTCTATTTAGGGAACTCTCTTTCCTTGACCTTTGACAGTGCAATGTCTCCCTGCTGCACTCCTCACCCTGCTCAGGTGAGCAGCACCCTGTGTAGGACTCACTGAGGAGGACGTTTGTGAACACCTTGTTCAGCAGTTTGCTGATGGCTGAGCCCCAAATAATGCAAAACTGAACAGGCAGAAGCCCAAGAATCCTTCAAAATTATGCTAATGATTCTTAACAAGTTCCATGTTTTGCCTTGAAACTCACTTCTTTAGCTAAAATGTTCTCTGCATTCTGTCTAGAATTAAGGGAAAATATCTAAATTCAGGCAAAAGTGATTGCCCGAAGCAGTGAGGACTGCCAGTGCCTGCAAGCAATATCAATTAGTGTTCTGGTGCCAAAATTATCAATAGCTCTCCTGCCAGTAGCTTTTATTATCAAAAAACTGGGTTGATAACTGTGCATTTCACTTGGATAACATAATGTGTGACCTTATGATGAAGGGACATGAAATCCCACAGAAATTTTGTTTAAAGCCAAATGCTTTCTGCTTGAGCTTTGTTTTCTATTCTCTCATCTTCTTGCCCTATGGACACATCTGATGAGTCTAAACTTTGTCATTTAAAAGCTTTCATGAGGTATTTGAAATTTCTAAATAAGATGCTTATACATTTTGTTTTGTTTGCCTCATCAGTAGCACAAACACTCCTGGAGACTGCAAATATTCGTGGAAAGCCAACAAAAGAGCAACTCCCAAATACCGGGGACTATATCAATATTAAGAAAGCTGTAAGTTGTAACACAAACAGCATACACCTATGTCAGCTCATGAATTAAATTATGTTTCTGAGAGATCTCTTGTGGCAGCCTACTAAAATAATATATTACGTGCTCAGAGGCAGAGTTGGACTGATACAATGAAAGGGGGATAATTAAAGGCTTTGCAAATCCCAAATGTGCCAGCAGCTGCGGGTCAGCTCGAGAAGCAGCTCTGGGAGCCACACATGTCCCTCCTGCAAGGATGGAAACCCATTACATGACACTTGTGGAGAATAAACCTGGAGGGGGAACAGCTTCTCTGCCCTGGATAAATATCTAGAGGAAATCATCCACTGGGAATGATGCAAAAAAGAGGGAAAAAAAAAAAAAAAGGAGTGGTAGCAGGTGGCAGCATTTCTTTTCACCCTACAAAATGCATATTTAGAGGCAAAATGGAGAGGAGGAACCAATTAGTGGGATTACTGTGCTTCAAGAGGCAGGTGCTTGCATTCCAGCTAGGAAACTGCTGCTTCCAATGAGATGAAATGCAGGTGCTTTGTACACAACAGAGGCTTTTGCCACGAAGTTTTGCTAATTGCAGAAGGAGAGGACAAAAAGAGGTACAGCAGCTTGTTTGACAATGAACAAAGGACCCATCAGGCAGCATTAAAACTCAAGGTAAAAAATGAATTTTCAGAGCTGAGAAATTCTGCAGGTTCATTGTGGAAGCCATAAAGAGAAGGGGACGTGGTCCTTTGAATGGTGGGGAACAGGGAGATGGGGATGGCTTCTTGGATTGCTTGGGGATGTAAGGAATAAAATGGGATGAAGTGCTTGGCTTTGAGCAGAGTAATAACCATGGCCACACATTCCTACTTAAACACAGAAAAAATGAACACCAGAGAAAAAAACCGTGGGTGAGCACCAGAGAAAGAGCTAAAACAGAGATCCTTTTGCTCATCTGGATGCAGGTCTGGCTCAAACATAAAAAAAATGAACACCAGAGAAAAAACCATGGGTGAGCACCAGAGAAAGGGCTGAAACAGGAGTCCTTTTGCTCATCTGGGTGCAGGTCTGGCTCCATCTGAGCCGAGAGTGCCTTTTCCTGGCTGCAGAGCAGATGGTCCCTCTCGGCAGAGCCGGGAGCCAGAGGCGCAGCCGGCACGGGCAGGGCACGGAGCCCGCAGCCTGCAGGAGGCACGGATGGCACAGGATCCACCACCAACCTGTCCCGGTGGGAGGGCCTTCCTGGAGATCCAAGTGATGCTTATCTTGTCTCAGTCACAATTTAGTTACTATAGGATCAATTTTAAAAAGTGGAAGAGGGAGAGAACTTTGCTGAGGTGTGTTTTGGGGCGTTCAGTGATACAATCCTACACGTGGCCAGCGTGTAATGAGCCCCAGAAAGATGTACCAAGTTCTGAGGGTGTCCAGCACTTCTCAGAGTGGCTTAGAATAATTGTAAGATGGCACTTCAGGTGTGTTTTGTAAAGCAAAGGTTTTAATAAATGTGAAAATAACAAATGATACAGAAACAAAACAAAGCTGGGCACGGTGCAGAGAAACCTCTAGCACTGGCTAAGACATTCCAAAAAGCCCTGAACACCACTGTGCTCTTTTTTAAGTATACAACAATCAAGGAGGGACAATTTGGCTTGCTGCCCAATAGAAACAGCCACAGGCTTTGAGAAACATTTCCAAAACCCAATAGGTGCTGCTATCCTGGCACTGAGACAGCCACAGTGAGAGAAACACAGAAAGTCCTGGTGCTTCTCTTTAAAAGTCAGGGGTGAAACTGGAACCCCTTTTCCTTATCTGGAAACATTGGCTTGGGTGTGGGAAATGCACTGCAATAGCTCAGACCATTTTTTCTCTTAGAGAGGTGGCAGCACTCAGTATTTTGTGGTGTTTCAGCTGCCTGAACCCTTTGCTCCTGGCTGTGTGCTGTGTCCACCCCTCAGCTTTGCTGCCTTCTGGTGTGTGAAACAAAATCCCTCGGTTCTGCCAAGGATACTCTTCAGCAGGTGACCTTCTTCCAGGACAGCAAAGCTCTGGAGTGCTCATTATTATTGTTGTATCCAGAGAGTTGTTTCTTGCCATTTTAAAAACCTGGTCACTTGGAACTCAGGAGGATTGGTGCTCAAATGTGGTTGCAACATAGAAATAACGATTTCCTGGCATGTCTGGATCAAAGCTGGAGTCGAGAGTTTTGAAATGGTTATTTCTAAATATTTCTAAGTATTTCTAATACTATTTCTATAGTATTTCTAAGAGAGGTGAGATCAAATGGTTGCCAGAAGTAGATGTAATTACTTTTGTGGAAATACTCATTTTAGTACTATTTACATACAGACACAGAGATACTAAAGACCCAGGTCCCACTTGCCATTCCAGATGTTGAAGGCTGATGCAGATGTGGTGAGGGAAAGTTTTGTCATGAACTTGGAAAGAAGAGCAGGGGATGAAGACAAACTTCTGCAGCTTTGGGTGACCCTCTAAAATAAGTGTCCTCTTGGCTTCATTATCATCATATAACCAAATTATTAAAGATGAACAGTGTGGATACAGAAAAATCTGCTGACAGGCTGAGAGAGTTGGGACTGTTGAGCCTGGAGAAAAGAAGGCTCCAAGGAGAGCTTAGAGCTCCTTTGCAGTATCTAAAAGGGGCTACAGGAAGGCTGGAAAGGGACTTTTGACAAGGGCTGGAGTGACAGGACAAGGAGGAATGGCTTTAAGCTGAAAGAGGATAAATTTGGATAAGGTCTAGGAAAGGAATTCTTCCCTGGGAGGGTGCTGAGGCCCTGGCACAGGGTGCCCAGAGAAGCTGTGGCTGCCCCATCCCTGGAAGTGTCCAGGGCCAGGTTGGAGAGGGTTTGGAGCACCCTGGAATAGTGGAATGGCAGGGATGGAATGAGATGAGCCTTCCAACCCAAACCACTCTGTGATTTCTGCAGCTCCTTGGCTTTCTGTGCCTGCTGACAGCGCGGAACCAGGGTTTAACAGCCAAGCCCACGAGGAGAAGAATGGATGGGTAAAAAGCTGCATCAGAAAGAAACCTCCTGGGTGCAGCAGGGACAATACCCGAGATTTTAAACAATGCATCTCCGGAGGTGTCACAAACGAGGGCAGCCAGGAGGCAGCCGGGCTCTGGCACAGGCTGGATGAGAAGCGCTCGGTGTTAGAGCGCTCGGCTGCCTCGGGCAAGGGAGGAGAACAGCGAATCCCGGGATAAAAACTGCTCAGAAAAAGGAGAGATCTGAGTCATGCCCTTTTAAACAAAACCTCTAAACAAGGGAACAGCTGGAGGTATTGGTGAGCAATCCCGGAGTGGAGAACTGGCTGGAAATACTTTTTTTCGGAGTGGGTTTTGGAGGCTCTGGAAGAGAGCTGGGTCTGGGATGGAACAGCCCGGAGAGCAGAGTTGTGAGAGAGCTGTAATTAGCGTCTGACAAAGCAATTAAAACCTGACAAGCAAAGGCACTAGAATGAAGCTCATGGAAGTGGACAGTGCTCCAAATGTGAGCTTGATAGCCAATCCAAAATATCACCGGGGGAAAAGGTGCCCGAGGCAGAAACCTGGGTGAGAGTGAGAGCTGAACCCCATGGAGCCGCCCCAAATCCCCACACACAGAGAATTCCCTCCTGCCCGTGTCTTTCCATGGGGACTTGGTGATTTTCCCTTCTGTGTTGTCCAATCCTCCAAACTGATTCAAGTGAAACCTGGGGCAGGCTGGGTGTCTGTGTACTCAGCCAGGTGTGCTGCTACATGATTTTAAAGGACTGACCTTATATAAATTAAGTTGTCGTATGAAGTTGTTTATTTGCTCCCTTCTGTGGGAATTGGATTTGTAGAGGATTATCTACAAATCCATTTCCCACACCTTCTACCTGAATTTTGCAATTTGCTGCTATTTTGACTAAGCCTTGTTAGAGAAAATGTCTCTAATTTGTTTTTGTCTGTCAGATATGACAAAAGCAATGCACACGTATGTGCCTGGCTAGTTTTCCTGTGGCTGAGCCTCACCAGTCAGGTAAACTACAAAAATTTTAAAAAACCCAAAAACTTAAGGATTGGCACCATGTCTGACATGGACTTGTGTGAGAGCTCCACGTTTTCTCACATTTGAGAAAACCGGCACAAGGACTCGCCAATCTGGAAGAAATGTCCGTGCAGGTTGAGTGCACAAATGAATTTAATCGCTTGCACAGAATCTGTTTTGCTGCTTCACACTGTAACGACACCGATCTGATTATTTTTCTTTGCTTTAACCAGCAAAATGTCTCTCGTTGGTGTTTGCATAATTAATGCTATAGGATTCGGCTTTGATCCAGCGCCATGCCAGGAATCGCTGTGCTCTCCAATCTGCTGCAAAACAGCATTTTCTAGCACATTATTTTTATTCTAATGCTGTAACATGGAAAGCCCTGCAGTGCCCTGGCTAATGTGGCTTCTTCTGTCTCTGCATCGCAGTAGTTGGCTCTTCCCTGACCTGGGAGAGTTACAAATCCCATTAGTTTAAAAGCAGCATCATCCTGAATGTGTTCCTGCTTGTGAACTCCGAGCTGCATTTGTCTGTTAGATAGATCTGCACAGCCTGGTTGTAATTGGGGTGTTTTAAAACCCGCTGGAGCAGCAAAGCACTGCGAGGTGGGATGTCAGAAGGGCTCTACCCAAGCTTTGCATATTGGATTTTGTGATGCAGCTTCCCATTTTGACAGGAATTCGGGTCTCTGCAGGAAAACCCACAATGGCTGAAGCTGTCCTGTCAGGGGTCACATTTGCTCTGTGTGGGATGGACTGGTTTAACTGGGAGGAACCTTGGAGATCCCTCTATTGCTTCTCTGAACAGCTGACTAAAAGGGAAATCTTTGTTTTGTTTTCAAGAGAAGGGAGTATTAATAATGATAACACAACCTTCTGCTTACTGTGTGGTGACAGAGCAAGCAGGGAACATAAGGGATGAAATTAAATAATACAATCCCAATAATGAAGCAGTATAATCAATAATGTAATCACACAGATGATTATACCCTAATAATGAGCACACCCCTTCCTTCCCAGTGAATTCTGCAGCTTGGTGAATTCTACCTGTGCTTCTCACCAGGCACACAGCCCATTGTGCCAAATGGATTGAGAAGAACTTTCCCTCACCCCTCTTTTAATTTCATTTTTGCTCTCCAGCTTCCCCTTGCCCACTCCAACCCTCAAAGCCCTTCCCTTCAATGTGATGCTTGACCAAATGTGCATTGTCTGGTAGGATGATGCATCAAAAGTACTTTTGACCCTTCATCCCTCCTTTCATACCATCTGGCAGAGAGATCTTGGACCAGCTCCTTAACCCCTCACTGTCTGTTTTTCACCTGTAAAACACAAAGATTGCTGTTCTTGGCCTTGGGGGTGTTTGTCTTGGGATGACAGGGGTGGTTATTGATACAGAACTTCCATGACTGGGAAGGCTATTCTAATCTCTCCTTATTGCTCTAAGGCAATAGTGGCAAAAAAAAATAATGGCTTAAATAACTTAACACACCTGGCCAAATATCAGTGAACATCCAGCTGTGCCAGGCATGGAGGGGAGTTCTGGCCTGCATAAAAACACATCTCAGTTTTCTCTTTTTCTATTCCAAAAATGACTTGCAGGGGTGGTGGAGGAGAAGGAAGGTGGGCGAGGTTGTGCTGAACAACTCTTGGTACCTTTGGAAAGTCTCCTCTTTATCTGGCAGCTGCACTGCTTTGCCTGAAAAGCCCTGCAGCCAGCTCGATCTGACAGGATAAACCCCAGCAAGCAGCAAACTTCATCTCCTTGAGGCACATGGAAATGATTTCTTCCTGCAGATCTGTCTGTGCAGATCCCAGAGGCCACTGCCAGCAGCAAAGTTTGTTCCCCTTCCAGTCCCAAAGGCTTCAGGAGGTGCAGGTGGGATACACATCAGTGTCCCAAATTCCATGAGCTACAGCCAGGGGAGGCTGCTGTTCTCACCCTGTCACCCCGTGGGCAGCATTTCCCTGAGGGTTCTTGCAGGAGCAGGGCACAGCAATGGGTTGCTCCATTTGAGGGTTATTTCCTTGGATGTGATGAGAAAAGAGTGGAATGACCATTCCAAAGAGGATCTCTGAAACAAAGGAAGGAGAGGCAGAGGGTGGGCAGCAGAGTTTTATTGCTGGAAATCTCATGGGGTTTGTAAATCCAGGAGGAAAGGAGAAAGAGTTTAAGAAAGAACTCCAGAGGGACTTTGGAAGGAAAAAAAACCCAACCCCAAAAAATTTCCCCCAAATCCTCAAAACCTCAGAGGTGTATTTGTTTTAAGACCATCAGCAGAGTGAAGCTGGTGGTGGCACCCCCAGGCCATGCCCCAACCCACAGGAAGAGCAGAGAGGAGCATTAGTGCTAAAAGCCCCCACAGGTGGTCCAGCAACACCTGCAGAAAGGGATGTAAAAGCAAAGTGCACTTCTGGGTGATTTTCTGAGCTAAAAATATGGATCAAATAGAGATAAAGTTTCAAACATCCCTGTCAGTCACCTCAGCACAGGGGAGGGTGCACCTGGGGGGGGTGTGCTGGAGGCAGGGGGAGTTGTGAGCGTTGATGTCTGGCAAGAAATGGGGAATTTCTGCTGGAGCAGATACTGGTTATAACTGGGGATAACATTTGAGTGGAAAACACACTAAAAGCATTGTTTTTACTACACTCCCATGATGAAAGTTGTTCCACTTGAGCTTCTTGGTCTTTTTCTTGCCAGTACTAATGGGGTCACTCAATGCACAGCCTCCAGTGATGGCTTTGGCTCCCATCAGAGCTTCCAGTGATCCCACCACACATCTCCCCTTTCCTCTTTTCCATCATTTCATTACTCAAGCAACTCCTATCCTTGTCTCCTACAGAGTAGTTACAGGATTTTACCACTTGGCCCAAGGAAAATCAATTTGATTTAGCACACCAACAGTTAATTTTTGAAGGCATAATTCAGCAAAGCAACTGAAAAATCGAAATCAGACAAACTAAATAAGAATGGGCTCTCTTCTGCAGATTTATAGGTGGCAAACTAAAATGTCAGGGGGTCGTGTATTCATCTGTCAATGTGTAATGCAATTAGACAAGATAATTGGGCAAACTAAGTTTTTACAGAGATCTGGAAAATGTATTAACTTTCCTTCATTAGCTTTGATAGCAGTGCAGAGCCATTGGGGGTCGGTGTAAGGTGCAAAACTGAGCCTGGATTTAGGATTGAGGAGGGAAATAGTCCAATGGGGAACACACATCCAGTCTGCTTTCTCAATGTCTCAGGCACAGCTTACAGGAGGAACAGTTTGCTGTGTTCCCTTGTGTTGATTGAGGAGGGCTCAATAATGGAAATGGCAGGGGCAGATGTAAATATGAAGCCAGTAATATGTCTTAATTTAATCAACACTTGACAAAAATCCCAAGGAAGTAAATAATCTGTTCACTTAGCAGATTTTACTGGGGTGTCTCCAAATCTTTTGTGGCAAGGAAGCCCCAAGCTGAAGCGTAAACAGCAAGAATGAACAGAATTAGAAATACTGAGCTCTGCCTCTATTTTCAATTTTTTTCTAAGAAGGGCTATAAAAGACATCTGGACAACTTAAAGAGGGTCATAAGCAAGGAGCCACAGAGACTGGGGCAAGGAGTGCATCCTTCATGTTTAATTGCCCATCCATTTTTACTCCTTGTGCATGTTTATGTGTTTATATCTGCCCTGCCATCAGTTTATTTCTGCCCTGCTATCCCTTCAATAGCTGGCATATTTTAGGCATCAAGTCTGAAACAGTTGAAGGAAAAAAAAACAAAAGTAAACTCTTAAGAGGCAGAATTACCCCTGAATTAAAAAGCAGGCTTCAATATTTAATGATGAGCCACTAAATGATGTCCTGACAATTTTATTAAACCAAAGTGAGGCAGCACATTTGATTTAGGCCATCCAAGCTTTCTATTCCCCCTGCCTAGGAAGGCTTGTGGCAGTAATCAACTCCCCATATTCAGAGGAAATTGTTTCTTTATGGTTTAAAGTGTGAAGATGCTTCTAGATAACCATATATTGCATCCAGCAGGACCCTCTTTCAGCCCATTCAGCACCGGGAGAAAGGAGCAAATAGCCACAAAATTAAGGGAGAAATTGCAGAGCAGTGGCCTCGAACTGATGCAGGGCCCTCATTCAGCAGAGCACTCGAGCACACGTAGAGCTTGTAATCTCTGTCAGCTTTGATGAGGGGGTCGTGAGCCCAAAAGCTTTTCTACCTTTTTTCTGAGACACATCAGCGGTTCTAATGAAATCAGGCCAAAACTTGTGGGGTTTGTGTCTGCAGGCAGTTCTCTAGATCTGTGTTGCTGCTGCCTTGCACCATCCAGCCTGGATATGGATGGGTATTGATGCCTTCAGCACAGGCTCCTCTCAGACCTGATTTGCAGCTCCAGGATTGTCTGGGATCCTTTAAACACACAATTTTTATGTCCTAGCTGGAGGTGTGGAGTTATTTCCCACAGCCATGAGCCCCTGGGTTGATCAAACCACAGGGTGTAGCATCGTGGCAGGATCATTGCTGCAATTTAAGCACCACACAGAAACAGCCACCAATGAGGGGAAGGATGATGTGTTTGTATGAGCCTGAATTCCCCCAAGATTTAGCATCTAAGGCAATTATTGCATTATTCCTTCATGCCTCATGTACAGGAAGCTCTTGGGTAATTATCAAGTTCAGGGGGAAAAATACACAGATAGAAAATGTGGATTTTTGAGCTGTGTTAGAGTCCTTCCAGGAAAGCCCATGGCTCAAGCAGAGTTCCCAGGGCATGGGGGCATTGGGAGGGTTCAAAAGGATTTA
Organism: Pycnonotus jocosus; assembly: GCA_013400435.1. Taxonomy (NCBI): domain Eukaryota; kingdom Metazoa; phylum Chordata; class Aves; order Passeriformes; family Pycnonotidae; genus Pycnonotus; species Pycnonotus jocosus. Next base: position 83,573 of record VWYP01016943.1, read on the forward strand.
AGTTCATGCCCTGGGACCCCCATCACAGGTTTGTCTGTCTGACACTGGCAATGTGACTGTTCACCAGACAGATGTCATCAGTGGTCGCTGATTTCTCCCTGAGGATGCAGGAATTTTTGGAAAGCACCACTTCAGCAAAGCTCTCCAGCAGGAATGGATGGCTGATACACAGTGCTGTGAAACCTAGAATTTGAGCATGTGAGGTTAATAAACACCAGCAAGTTACCATAACTCACAAATTAAAGGCCCCAATTTTCACAGTTGTGCTGTGAGATCTAATTAAGGCTGGTGGTGCAATTCAGTGTTTGGAGAGTAACTGCCTCGTTTAATTTATCCACGGATTTTGCTGCCTTCATTTTTTTTTTTAAGTAGTAAAGGAAGATAAAGCAAGGCAGAGACCTTTCCCTCAGGACCAAGTCCATCTGCAGCAGAAAGCTTTGGTTCCTCTGTGCTTTGCAGTTTATTATTACTTCTCACCAGTTATTTTCTGGGTAATAGAGGAAGCTGCTGGGTTTATTTTATCTCCTTCATCACTTTAAACAATGTCAAAGACAGCTAATACCCGTGATGGATGGTTTGCTGTTATAAATATGAATATTATTCAGTATAATTGGTGCATCAGTGTTATCTCTGTGGCCTGTGCCTCGGGCTGGATGCCTCTGATGGATCTGCAGGCCAGTGTGTTATACGTGGCAGAAGGATTGAAAAACACTAAAGTCATCCTTTGTTTCCAAATAAATGAGCAGCTAATCACAAAACCCACATGAGGTGAGGCTTTTGGATATTCCCACTCAGCCAGGTTACTGGGATATTCCCAGTACACCATGGACTTCTCCTGGAAATGGAGAAACAACAAAGAAAAGGAATCAGTAAGGCAAATTCATGTTGGGTGCTTCCACCATGGGAAATGAAGCCTTTGTACTGTGGAGGTTTTGAGTACCAGGATCCATTGGATTGGAGCCTGCCAAGAAATGTTCTTCATTGGGAAGGAATTCTCCCCTGGGAGGGTGGGGAGGCCCTGGCACAGGGTGCCCAGAGAAGCTGTGGCTGCCCCATTCCTGGCAGTGCCCAAGGCCAGGTTGGATGGGGCTTGGAACAGCCTGGGACAGTGGAAGGTGTCCCTGCCCATGGCAGAGATTAGGAACAAGATGAGCTTTAAGATCCCTTCCAATCCAGACCATTCCATGATTTAATGATTCTCTCATCTGTGCAGAATTATGTCCACAATAAACCATTTTTTAGCCTTCAGGTAATCAAATACCAGCTGTTAAGTGAAAACAAAGTATTTTGAGTGTGGCCATCATTTGTTTGTCACTACTCATTTTTAATTGGTAGAGAACTGGTTCCCATGGAGGGATCAGGGTTTGGCAGCTCCTTTTTCTGGTATTTAATGCCATGCTCATGCCCTTGTTCACTGTCCACACAGCTCACTGTGGTATCTGCTGTGCTGGAGCTATGGAGAGCCCTGCAAGGCACAGAAAAGCCCAAATTTGGCAGGAAAGCACCAAAAGTGTCACATTGTGATTCATCCAAAGAACCTGTGAGTGATGAGAGGAGTGAGCTCCTGCTCCAGGGGCTCCTCTCCCCACTCAGAGCCTGGCAGCTCATGCTGGGGGCACAGTCCCTGCCTTCCTCAGCCAGCTTTGCTCAAAACTTTGTGTTTCAAGTGGTTTCCTGCTTCACTGCTTTCCTAGTTTGGCTCAGCATCTGCTGCAGGAGCCAGGAGATTCCTCACTTGGGCTTTGTGTTTGATGGGAGACCCTGGGGCCCTCACTTTTGCTGGAGGAATTAAATATCTCACATCAGGTTTTTGAGCACCCACTGCTCCAGATGAAATCTGTGGGGAGCAGCATCCACTTCAAGTTTCAGAGCCCATTTAGCTTTGATTTGCATCTGGTATCTGGGGCAAACTCTGGGAAGTGTCTCATTTCATCCCGTCTCGCCGATGTCTGTGATTTTATCAGGAAGTCTCAGGGTATTTGGTGTGTTTTTTCCTTAACATCCCAGCTTTAACCATCAATTGATCACATCAGAACTGAGTCACTCAGTTAAAAATAAAAAGCTTGTGTCCCCTGAAACATTGAGTAACAGTCAGGAAAACACAGAAGCTGCAAGAAAAAGGGAAGGGAAAGTGCAAGAACCCAGAATTTTCTGTTGCTGAGATCTTGTAAGGGATCCCTTGGCCAGAAAACAGGATTTGGGGAGGTCTGGGTTTGGTAAACCTGTAGGAGGGCAGAGGATGTGAAGTGCTGGAGAGGTTTCTGGGTGTTTCCATCTGATTTGGAAAGGAAATCTGCTCAACCCTACTTTGTTTTATCACAGTTGAACAATAAAAATGTTTGGTTTATAGAAGGTAAATGTTGTTGTGGGAAAGCAGGGACACAGTGGGAGAGGGATGCCAGTGACACAGTCCATAGGAAATCTGGGAAGAGCTCTCCTGGTCCAGCCCTTGTGGGTGCTGCTCCTGGGTCTGATTGTGGGAGTTCTGTGCCATTCCCTGGAGAAACAGCCTTGAAATGGAAAAATATTGAACATAGGAATGAGCCCAAGTGTTTTTCACTCCAGTTATGGAGCAGCTGCCCTGGGATGGGACCTGCTGGGAGGGCAGACAGGACAGCTGGGCTGGGAACGTATTTTGGGCATCTTTTCCTATTGGAGGGGATAACGGAGCAGAGGGCTCCAAGGGGTTTGGAGCAGGGAGCAGGAGCCAGGGCTGGGGTGGGCACCCCAGGCATACCCCATCCCATCCCATCCCATCCCATGGATCCCATCCCATCCCATCCCATCCCATCCCATCCCATCCCATCCCAGTCAGTCACTGGAGCAGAGCATTGCTCATTTTCCACATTTGCAATGCTGGAATTTGCACTTTGGCCAATCAGCATCAATATTCCATCAGGCTCCCACGGCTGCCGTGTCCACAGCTCCCCCAGGGCTCTTTGGGAAAACCAGGAGCCTGAAAAATGTTTGATCTAAGCTGCCTTTGCCATTTTTTACTTCTTTTCCTTCCTCTCTCTGCACAGCCAGCAGCGTTTATCACGGGAAGGGAAGGGAAGGGAAGGGAAGGGCCTTGTCCATGGCTCTCCCATCCCTGCAGCAGCTCCCTGCCTGTTCGTGCCGTGCAAGAAGGAAAATTCCCTTTAGAAACACCAGGTCAGGGAGCTTTCCCGCATGGACCCTGCCCTTTTCTGCACAGCCACGAGTGCTGCTCAGGGCAGCTGGTTCTAATTACAGCTGTGTAATTGCAGGGCTGCTCTGGGCCATCGCAGCAAGGGACCGGCAGGGCTGTTCCTCGGAGAAATTCCAGCTCTGTCCTGCCAGAGGGAATGGCTGGGAATATTTCCCTTCCCTCTCTCCCTGCCCCAACATTCCCCAGGCTCCACAAATCTTAACTTTCACACACCCGGGGAGGAACAGTCATTGTTATCTCAGGACCGTGAGCCAAGGGGAGAAATAAGAGGACAAAAGAGCAGCTTGTTTTGTTGGGGTTTTTTGTTCCCACTCCCCAGCTTTATCATTCCTACGTTCCTCACTCCATCTGCAATCCCAGCCTGCTCCAGGATATCTCTTGCCAGCCACGGATGCCCGGTGGGATTACCCTTTCTTCTCCATTGTCTTTGCCTGCTTTCCTGCAGATAATGGGGAATACAGCATCTTGCATCACAACTGTTCTTGGAAAAACACTGTGTGAGGTGGCTGTGCTGGCTGACGAGGGCTAGGATGGCACAAGGGAAATGTCTGGGGCAGAATGGTGTTGGTGCAATAAAAGCTTTGTCATTGCTGTTGGGGTTCCACTGGTTCCCTGTGTGTGGCTGTTCCTCAGAGAAACATCACAGACACCACAGCAGCAGAAACAAAGGGGGAATTTCCATTTCCTGTTAAAGCAGGTGTGACTGGGCTGTGCTAGGGGTCTGAACCCCACAAACTGAGGGAATGAGCTGCAGGGCTGCAAGGTCTCCTTTAGAGCAGGCTGGGCTGTGCCATTGTGGCAGACAATCATCGAGGAATGCTCATTCTGATTGTTTCTCCTAAGACACCCAACACGTTTGGTTTGGGCTGCTCTCACCCATGGCCTTGCCCAGCTGTGCCACAAGAGTCATTTCTCCTGTCAGGAGGTGACCCAGGGACCTGCTCCCACTGCACTGCTTTCCCACTGAGCCCTGGGCAGCCTTTTCTCCCCCCTCAGTGGGTGCCAGGAGTGCTCAGTGCTGCGTGCCAGGGTTCTGTTTGCCTCCTTTTAGAAACACAGCTTCTAAAGCCAGCGATTAGAAGTCATTAAAAAGCAACAGATTCCTTATTAACAAAGGCTTTGTGCCAGCTCTTGGGGCACTGGGTGACATTTCCAAGCCTGGTTTGGCTCGGAGCCTCCCCATCCCTGTGCACTTCCCTGGCATTTGCCACTTGCCCGTGGCTCTGAGGACTCACCTGTGGCACAGGGAGAACTCTGGGGAGTGTTTCATTTCTCTTTAACTTTACACAGCCATTTATTTCCCATCCTTCATTTCTTTTGATTGCAATGAAACTGCTCAGGGAGAGATTTGGGGGTGTTTTTTCCCCAAAAAAACTTTTCATCTGCATTTAGTGCCTCTGCTGGACCTGGGCTTGTGCTTTGCCTCGTGGTTTCTGGCAGAGGCAGGAAGACAGGGAGATATGAAGAGGTCACAGGAATCATTTGCTTAATAAGATGTGTCTTCCTACCTACAGCTGTTAATGTTATGCTTGGTCCCTGAACCGTGAAAGGTTATAAATTACTTGTTTATCTACCTCATTTCTGGATGTTTGCATTCTCTGCGTGACATTCAGATCCCTTCTTCTGAATCATTCTGCTTTTGGGCACTTCAAATCACATGGTACTGGTTCTAATGGATAATTATGAGAGTAAATTCAGGGTTCCAGTGGCTTATTTTTTTCCTCAGCAGTATCAATTTCCAAAGGTTCTTTTCTTTTTTTCAGGGTGATGTGTTGCCCAGTAAAATGCCAATAAAATTTGGGGGGATGTTTAGGGAGAAATCACTTTCTAGGGTGCATCCTAAATGTGAGGGCTCAGGAGAAACCCAGCTGGGTTATCCTCAGCAGCCTGTGAATTCCCATGCCATTTTTTTTTTCACAGTGTCTAACTATCCAAGAGAGTAAGGAGAGGAAAATAAGTGGAAGAGGTTGGAGGACCATGTGAAATTCAGAGAAAGAAGAGCAGAGGAGGAGGAACAACCAAGTGCCCCAAGGCAAGGGAACAGGCTGCAGGCAGGGAAGAGGACACAGGGATATTTTATCATTCCTTTCCTCTTCAAAATCTTGTTTCTCAAAACCCACCTGACAAGTTCAGCAGTTTCACTCAAAAAAAAAAAATCCTAAAACTCTGAGAGACAAGTGGCAAAATTGACACTGTGGGTTGTGAGAGTGTTGGTCAGGCCATGTCCTGGGAAATCAAGATCAGAAAAAATCATGGTTTTAAAGGCTCTTCTGAACTAATTAAAGGCTGCAAATTCACTTCAAAACTGTTCAAAAAAATTAATAGAAATACTCTAAATTTTTAAAGTTCATCTGAGCATCCCTAAGGATGTATAAACCACATGAGCAGAGGGTGATGGGCAAATAGGGACAAAAACAGGTGGTTTAACAACATCAGAGACATTTTTCAGTGTCTGGTTATAATAAATGGGTCATGAAAAAAGAATTCCTGAATTTCCTAACCCTAAAACTAATGTGAGACATACAAAAATAATCTGTTCATCAAACTGAAACCGGAAAATCAAGCAAAACTCCTAACAGAATATTCCATTTTCCTCTGGGTCAGGCTGCATCACCACAATCAAACCACCTGGTTCTTTCAGAGGATACATAAAAATCTGCTAAATACATTTTATTGCCAAAACATTTCGAAGCAAAGTTTATTTGCTCACATTCTGTTGCTAATTCCTCTTGTAAATATTGTGTGAAGTGTTTGTTGTTCTTTTACACTGTGAGCAGCTGTAGTGGTCTGGGAGACAGCACTAATGAACAGATGTATACAGCAGGAAAAAAAAGCTATTATCTTCCTTTTGTTCACCAAAACTTGTTAATTTGGGACTATTTGCATTTCAAGCTGCAATTTTGTTATACACCAAAGGTGTAATAGTGGGCTTTAGAAGCTGAGATAGTTTTTTTTTTTTTGGTTTTTGGTTTGGTTTTTTTTTTTTTTTTTTTGCCTTTAGTTTTTCTTTTCCCTTATTTACCTATCTGTAAAATGAAAATCCATGAATTACCTGTTCCAACTCATCTTCCTACTGGTTCCTTATGGTCTGCAAAAAGCTCACATAAAATAGGCTGGGGAGAAGTCAGCTGTAATCAGTGGAAAATGAGAGTTCCCAAAGCCCTAAACAATTTACATGAGCATCACTTATATAAGAAAACATAATAAGGAAAGAACTTGGCATCCCTGAACTTCTTTTTTTTCATGCCTTTAGCTGACTGTGGTCTAATTGTGGCCTTACCAAATTAAGAGAAACTTTTCTAGTTTTTCACTAGGAGCAGACTTAGGTGTTGTTTGGGTGGTTGTGGTTGTTGCTGTTCTCCAGGAGATGTTTGGAAGCTTAGGAGAGACCTGCAAAAGGCAGAATTAAGATTTCAATCAGGCTGGCATTGCTGGGGTGATTTATGTCTTTAAACCACCATCAAAAGCTGGAAATCTAGTAAAAATCTGTGTACAAATAGTGTTGGTCATCTTAGGCCTTCAGCTATGCTCCTGTGGGAAACTGAGTTTTGGAGATGTTGAAGTCCTTGGGTGGAGGTCAGGGGCTCAGGCTGGAAATGATTTGTTAATGGACTCATGACAAGAGATTATGGAAAAGAAAATCAAATAATCTCCCTGATAATCCAGAAGAATCTCCTGCAGATCCCTTTGTCCTGCCTCTGCGTGGAAGTGTGGGAATCCAGCTGAGCACCACGGACCCAGAGAAGTCCAAACCAGAGGATTTTCACTCCTTTCCCCAGATTCTTCTTGAAGATAAAATATATGTACACTTATAACCATATGTGTATATGTATGTGTACACACACATATGTGTGTATATATATATATACACATACATGTGTGTATGTAAAAAATAAATATATGTGTCACTTTGGGCTGTATTTCCCCAGCCTGAATCTCGCTTAATTTCATCCCTTTTATTTCTGGCTCTTGTCCTTCTTCAAACCATTAATTTCCTCCCTGTCTTTGGCACTGACACGTTGTCACCACGCTCAGCCTTGTGTGCCACCCCCCTGCACCCCAGAGCCCCGGGGATCCCTTTTAACCTCTGCTGTAATTGAGGATTCCAGTTACAGCTCATTGGGGTGACTCTGCTCCACCACCACGTGGAGGTGAGAGGATTTGAGGGTCACCCAAGACCAGGTGAGGTCCCTCCCTCCTTTGCAATGGGAACCTGTTATTATGCAGTTCAGGCACCTGCCTCACGCTGCAAACTCATATCTTATTTATTGCCCACCATTTAAATTAAGTCACATTTACTGTGGCTCCAAGGCATCCTTTCCCCCTTGAATCTCTCTTTCCAATTATTTTTCCCCCAGATGTCATTAGCTGGTATTTGCCAGGTTGCATCTCATTTTGTTTTTCTGTCTTTTTTGCTTAATAACAAAAAAACACGAGGGGTCACATTGGGGCGGTGGAACTAATGGGCAATCATGGGTATTACGGAAGCTTGAAAAATTATTAAGGTGATGAAATCTTTCTAGTGCTACATGCTAATGAAAGCCCAGCATGGGGCTGTTTCTGAGATAATCCTATTTCTAGGCTGATTGAAATATCATTGTGAGTGCTTTCTTCTAAATATATATGTTCTGATGATCCATTCGTTTGGCTTGCCGTGAAATTGGAGTTTGCTTCTCATGAACTGGCCTATGAAACAGATTAGGGGGATGCTTGTAACATCTCATTAAGCTGCTGTTGATTGACATTTTGGGCATGTTTTGGAGGGACAGCCTGCAGTGGGCAGTGGGGCAGGGGCTCAGAGTGCTGCTCCTCCTGCCCACAGCCCCCCAGTGCCTCCCTTACAGGGCTTTGCCCACAACACCACATGAGGATTTGGGAGCCTGCTGCTCTGCAAGGAGCTGAGTGCAAAGGATTTCCAAACAAATCTTGGGGAATGGCCACATTAATGGCCCTGTCAGAGCATTTCCTCTTGCTGGGATATCGTGGTGATTTGGGCACAGCCAGGCTGGGACAGCGTGGGGAGGGAATATTTGCTGTGTGAACCCGAGCTGCCACTTAGTGCAGCTCCCAGCAATCACTGAGGGATTGCTGAAGGTAATTGGGGTGGTTTTGTGGCATTTTGGTGGTTAATAGGTTATCCCTGCCATGAGGCTCACCGGGCTGTTACGGTGCCAGGCACTCAGGCTCTTCAGACCTTGGCTCACGGGATCACCATGGGCTCCTCGTGGCCAGGGGAGTCTGAAATGAAACACAAGGGAAGAGCTTTTCTCTGCATGACCCCGTCTCTGTGCTTTGGGTGACTTTTATTCACTCCACGGGCTGAGTAAAGTCCCAGTCTGGGCTTGGCTGGAATAAACATCTGTGGCTGAATAACTGCACTAATGCAGGGAACACATGATGAAAAGTGGGGATTGTGAGCAGGGATTTTTTATTCAGTACAAGGAAAATTCTCTCCCCAGAATGAATGGCAGCTATTCATGTCAATGAGAGGAGAGATAAGGAGTCAGGACAATTTTACTAACCCTTAATAAGGCTCCCAATCTATTTATAAATGGCCATTGATGTGTGGCTCTGCTTTCAGCTCAAGACAGATGGCAACAGTTCAGTTCAACCACTTTTTTTTTTTTCCTTAGTGCTCTAAAACCATTATGGACTTTGTTGCTGGTTTTCACTCAATCAGATGCTGCTGCTGCTGCAGCTTGGGCCCTCCTTACCCCAGGGGTGACTGCAGGGCTCTTGGGAATGCCTTCCCCAGGAGGCCAAGATATCTTCTCCTCCTCTTCCTCCTCTTCCTCCTCCCCTCCTGAGGAACCCTTTTTGTCACATCTGATCAGAGATCCCCCTTTGATCCTCACTGACCCTTTCACCTGCATCGTTGTCCTTCAGCTCCACCTTTCCAGATACAGATCACCCTCCCTTACCTACTGAGGTTAAGTTGTATTTAAGTGACATCAGCACCTGGAAGGACAAATCCTGTGGGATTGACACCTCCAAGAGCTGCACCAGCACAAGAGGAGGTGGTGGGTTCCTCCTGTGTCGCTTTCTTTCCAGCTTCAGGGAATTGTGAGCTTGAAACAGTCTCTGATTGTCCAAGCAGATAATTCCTGTTTATTCCCCCAGGAGCAGGTCCTGTGATGCTGCTCTGACTCCCCTTAACAACAGCTTGAACTTTCTAAGTAACCTATGAAATGATAAAAATATTAATGGCATGTCAAAATGTGTCTGTCCAAGGTGTCCCAGTGACATCCCAGTTTTGTCCAGGTGGAGCTGCTGGATGGAGGTGGCAGTGCAGGATCACCATGGCTGGGGTGGGAATTGATGCCGTTAGTGTGGTTTATTGACACTGAGGAAAAGCTTTCATTCTAGACTTCATATGAATTGTTGCTGGTTTGTTGTTTTTAATATATTGAGCTGCATTCTCAGAAATCACCAGATGAAATCTCTGGCCTGTTCTCTGTCTCAGGCACCCATCATGATAAATTTGGGCTCTAAAACTGCAATGCTGTTATCATGTGCATTCCTCCAGTGCTGTTTTTTGGCTTCAAGGGTCCCAATTGTGTATTTCTTTTATTTTTTCTCTTTTTCCCCACATCTATTCACATCCTTTATAGTGCAGAAAAATGAGATTTGTACACCTACTGAATAATCCCGTGCACCAAACCCCACCTGGAGGGAAAGGACACCACTGTTGTACCTCCCATAGACCCTTCTTGGGTGTTTTTCTACCAGGCTGCAGTTTGAAATATTACAGGGAAATTTAGGAGGAAGAAAGGTTTCTGCATGGCTGCTGAGATAATTTTCTCTGGAATCACATCCTGGGAGGCTTCCCTTGATATTTTCCATCACGTGAAGCTGTGACCCCTTTGGCTCCATGGCATGTGTGTCTTTAAAACACGCTCCTTGCATAAAAGCCTTGGAAATGCTCTGAAGCCTGAGACTGCAGCAAGGACCAAATCCATATGTGATGTTGTCATAACAACAAACAATAATTTGAAATGCAGATTTTTTTCACCTCTACTCTTGGGTTGTGATTGAAAGCTGTGGAGAATGGGGGATTTGCTGCACTGAGATTGTTCCTATTAGAATAAGAAGGTGATAATGGGAGCTGGTGGGATGCCCGAGGGATCAGGAGGATGATTTATGAATCCTCCTAAACCATAACACAGCTAAACCAAGAATTAGGTGTGTTTCTGTGGTGGCATATCCAGCTCTTTCTGTTGAGCCTGCAAGACTGGTGTGGCCACTGGGGAGTCTCTGGGATCTCTGGAACAAACAGATTTCCTGCAGGAAGGAACCAAACTTGCGACCCTCGGATAAACCTGTGGGAATCGCAGCATCTTTGGTGTTTGTTTCCAAACAGGTGTAACACCCCTTGGAGCAGATGAAGGGAGTTTGCTGGGTTATTTAAAAATAGCTTTTGCTGCTGAAGAAACAGTGCTTTCTTTTTGTGAGGGAGGAGTTGTGTGCTTCCCCCACATCTGTCCCTTCATCACCCACTGCTGCTGTCACCGGGTTTTGTGCTCAGCTCCCAGCCCAGCCCATCCCACAGGCTGCTCTCCACATCCCCTCTGTAAATCCACAGCCTTCCCTGTGCTGCCACTGAACCCACGGGGTGCAGCCCTTCCTCCAGATGTGCATAAAGCACTTTTATCTAAATTATTCCATTTTTTGTGTGCTCCTCTCCACTGTTCAATGCAGGGTGCAGCAATAAGCCTTGGCACTGCCTGGGGAGGGAGGGGTGAAAGTACAGCCCAGCGCTGGCCACTGCCTCACTTTAATATTTCACATCCAGATAAGAGAAAATCACACTCTGCACGTGAACTCCAGCCTGTTTTCTCTGCCCTTTCTGGCTTCATTTGTGCTCCTTTTGTTACTTTTCATGTTTCGTGATGCCTCAAATGTCAGAAGCCTTCTTATTTTCCTTGATGGGTTTTGTGATTTCCTTAGTCATCCATATCTGTCCTCTCTCTTTTCTTGTTCTAATATCTCTGAGAAGCCAACTCATTTCCTGAGCTTTACACAAGGGCTTTTTCTTTTCTTTTTTTTATTTCTAATCTTCATTTCCTTTCTCTGTCCCTGTCCATCCTCTTTCCACTCCCTCATTTCTGCTTTTCCTGTTACACCAGCACTTTCCTCAGTCTGCCTGGGTAAAATCTAGACAGTTTGATTTTTATAAAAGAATAATCATAAAATGAATACACTTGGTAGATCAACAGAGGCAAGATTTGCTCTGAGCAGTGTAAATATTCTTGAGATCTCAGAACCCTTGAAATGAATCTTCCACCGTTTTAAAAGGGGTGCCAATGGCATTTGTTGGTGCTCTGGAGGTGCTGGGCCAAGCAGGAGAAGCACATCAGTAGCCTGCAGCTATTTCAGATTTATGTTACCACATCATCTACAGAAACAGCTGTTAGACAGAAAAAAGATGGGGGAAAAACCAGACACAAGCCTTAACTGCAATTATTTCTAGTGGCAGGTGCAATCTCCAAAGCTGCAGAGATTTCTGCTCTCTTCAGATAAGTCTCTCAGCTTTGGATGTCTTTTTTGGAGCCTCTTTCAGTTCTCCTTTGCTGTAAAATGCTGGGACAGACTGGTGGCTCTGGGGAGCTGGGCTGGTCTCAGCTCCAGGGTCCTGCCACCACCCCTCTGCTTCCCCTGCAATGCCTCAGACTTGATTTGCACCCCACAAATTCGACTGCTTGACTGCCTTGTCTTACTTAACAATAAATCTGGAATAAACAACTCTTATTCCATAATAATTTGATGTTTAGGACAAATCACTGCTGCTGCATTGAGGGCAGTGGCTTCATTAAGAGATTTTTATATGTAAAATTATATTCTGTGTTTTATTCCTCGTGGTGGAATTTATTCCTTCTCCCCTCCCTTGCCTGCAGGGTCATGGTTGCAGCCTCTCTCCCTCCCATCTTTCTTAGCAAATACCAAAGCAACACATTCTTAATATTTCAGCAACATCTATTTCCTCTGTCAGCAATCCAATCCCACCGTGTCTCCAGAGGCCACTTCAGTCTCTTTCAATGATCCTTTTTTGTATTCCACACTTGGGTTAAAAAAAAAAAAAAAAAGGAAAAAACTGTATTTGTATTTGTCTTCAGCCTTAGCAATTCCCATTTTCTGTCTGATGCTGCTGCTCTAAACTCCCTGTCCAACTCTGCCTTCACCCTGTGCCCCATTTGCTTCTGCCTCTGATGGGTCAGGGCCTTCTTTCCCCCTTGATTATTCCTACACTTCTCCATTCCTGCACATCACACATTTATTTATTTATTGCTACATAACTCCAGGGCTTAACTTTTTCTTTTTTTCTTTTTTTTCTTTTTTTTTTTTTTTTACTGTTTTCACCCCTTCTGTGGCCTCGGTTGTTTTCCCCAATAAATTCTTCCTAGAGCTTTTTGTTGCTGTGTTTTGCCCATCAGGAGGAAATCACAGACCTTGGCTAATGAGAAGTGCTGGGTTTGTGTTGCAGGAGGTGGTGATTGGGTCAGGGGCCCGTGAGCACAGCCCACTGTGTGTTAACCAGAGTAATTCTGTGACACGTGGGTGTTTCAGCTGAGAGGTGGAGAGAGATGAATAAAATCAGCCACAGACACAGAAAAATCTGGCAGGTTTCAGGTTATGAAATACCTGAAATGCACTTATTCATCAGGCTGCATTCACAGCCAAATCCCATCCAGACGTGAATTTGTACTCAAAAAGTCTCCTCCCAGTGAATAAGGCACGTGAACTTCTGCAGTCCTGCTCCCAAGGCTTGAACACAGTGGCAGAGCTGGTGCTCTCTGCAGTTTTACTCATCTGTGAGGGGAAAATGGATGTACTTTTCAATGGAAAGAAATCAACATAAAATCCCAACACAGCCAACACAAGTCAAGATGTATATATTCCTGTTAGTGGGTCAAAAGAAGTACAAGACTTCCCATTAAGGCTTGTTTTAAACCAAAAGTGTGCATTAAAAGCCCTAACAGGTTTATTTACAAGTAGTTTGATAACACATCTTAAACCACATTCCTCTTATTGCCGATAGGATCAGAGAGATGGGGTTTTACAACTGTGCTGCTCTAGCATTTCCCCTTAGCGGGATCAGATCAGCAACCACCAGTAATTAATTCCCTCACTGTGAATCCCTGGGTGAGGGCTCTGTGTCTGGGAGTTGAGCATTCCCAGGGGGACACCCTGGAGGGGCTCCCACCTCCTCTGAATTCACTGCATGGGCACCAGGAGTATGAGAAACAGTGCCTGGAAAATCAGTATTTTCTGATAGCTCCCGGGAATGTATCTGAATTTTGGTGCTTTGTCCTCAAACCAGAATTTGCATTTGCTGTCATGGCCAGGATGTGTTTGAGCCCAGCGTGAAGGGTGACACGGTGTGAGGTGGCAGCCAGGGAGCCTGGGGCTGGTTTTCTTTACCCAGCTCTCTGTTAACAGTCTCTCTTTCAGTGTTCTTGCCCTTTTCCATGTAATCAAGCAACCTCTCCAGAGCTTCCTTCGAGTTTGTGGGAGAGTCCAGGTTAAAGCTGTTAAAACTGGTGGGGTTTTTTAATGGGAAGCAGCAGAATTCTGTGTTTCCTTGTGCCAGCAGAGAGAGGCATTTGGACAGGCAATACTCCACAGAGAGAGGCAGCAGCTGCTCCAGGCCCTGCTGAGTCCTTCCGATATTCCCTTGAAGTGGAGAGATGTGGAGAGCCATCCACTGGGATCACAGACTGGCTTTCCACATCTGAAACAGCCACGGATAATCCTGGCTGGATCAAAACCCACGGCCAGACCTGCAGCTCTTCCAGATGCTGGATGCTGCCATGGCTAATCTGCTTCTGGGCAGTGCCTGCCCTTTTAACTCCTTGCTGTGCACTGCACACGTGGGATTATGTTGGCCAGAGAGGACAGGTGACATTCCCTAATCCCTTTGGAGCAGTGTCACAAGTCACTGAGAGCCACTTCACTGGGAGCTGTGAGGAGAATTTTTAATTCCTCTCTTTGCAGCATGAGGTATTTTCAGCCTGGATTGCTCTATTGTGATGCTAAGGAGGCTAAAATAGCACTTTTTGAATGATGATGTCATTTTACATCAAACATAGGGCATCATCACATCGGTGGCAGAACAGGGACAGGGTGTGGAGGTCCTGATGTCCTGTGCAGCCTCAGAGTGCTCTGGAGTTGCTGGAATTTTGTGGAATATTTCTGGCAATGCCAGCAGGTCTTGAGCTTCTGCAGTTCAAATTGTTCATCATTTGAAAAGAGAGTAAAGTTAGTGAGATATGAGGAAGAAATTCCTGGCTGTGAGGGTGATGAGCCACTGGCACAGGGTGCCCAGAGAAGCTGTGGCTGCCCCTGGATCCCTGGAAATGTCCAAGGCCAGGTTGGACAGGGCTTGGAGCACCCTGGGATGGTGGAAGGTGTCCCTGCCCATGGCAGGGTGGATTGGGATGAGCTTTAACGTCCCTTCCCACCCAAACCATTCCACGATTCAATGATATTTCCATCCAGTCCGAGAGAAAAACTATTTTTAGTCTCCTTTGTTCTCACAGGTGTAGCTGAGCCGCTAATAGAAAATTCTTGGTGTGCCTGGGCTTGGCAGAGCTGCAGGCAGGAGGCTCCCGGCGCTCCCGCACGTTTCCCTCGGGCAGCCTCTGACACCGCCTCCGAGACAAGCGTCGATTTGTCTGTCAGTAATTTTGGCAGCTTCACAGCTCCTTTTAATCAGCTCTTTAAAGACTTCACGGCTGGTGGCCAAGCTCCTGCTGCAGATTCAATGGAGCAATTTACTCTTCAGCTTCTCCTGGATCCATTGCAGGATGGCACGATGTGCCCCGAGGGGCTGGGACAGAGCTGTGCTGTCCCTGCAGCTCTGTCCCTGCATCCTCTGACACCCGTGCACTGCCACAGGGGGATGCAGAGCTTTGGGGAACATCAAAACTGCTGGAGATGAAGCCAAAGCAAGCAGCAGGGAGACAGCAAAGCACAGGGTGCACCTTCCTTGGTTTCTCGTGGAGATGGTCAGCCTGGCACAGGAATAAAATAATCTTATCCAGGAATAAAATAATCTTATCCATCCCTCTGGCATGCACCAGGGAACACATTTGGTTCTAAATTGTCATTGTCAGCAGCAGCACTGCTCTCTACAACCACCTCAAAGGAAGCTGGAGAGAGCTGGGGGTCAGTCTCTTCTGCCATGTCACAAATGAAAGGACAAGAGGAAATGGCTTTAAATTGTAGCAAGGGAGATTCAGATTAGATATTAGAATTTTTTTTTTTTCCCCTAAAAGAGTGGTCAGGCATTGGAATAAATTGATAAATTCCCCAGGAAAGTGGTGGGGTTGCCATCCCTGGAAGTATTCAAGAGGCATCTGGACATGGCACTTGGGGATGTGGGACTATGCTGTAATCCAGGCAACACCTAATAAAGGTCCAGCCCAAACTCTGGCATTTAAATAGCTCCTACTCCATCTCAAAGGTATGTTGGAATTATCTTTACGTTTTTGAGGACCAGCCCTAATATTTCATTTTGGATTTCCCAAGTTAAGCAGAACAACTGCAGTTTTTCTGCAGCTGAAAAGCTTAATTTCTCTGACTAAAACAAAGCCCCCAAGTCCTGTTTCTCTGATCCTGGGCTATTTGGCAGCGTGCTGGATATCACTCTATTCACAGGAGACATTATTACAGGAATACAAGCAGGTTATTATTACTCATGCTCAGCCTGGGTTTTGATGGGTCTCTCCAGGATCTGTTTGTGTTCACTGTTTATTTTCTTTGGTGGTTGGAAGGATAGAAGTGGTGATATGGTTACAGAGCCTGCAGATGATAAGGGTGGGAGCTGTTTCAAGCCCTCTGGAGCACGGGATGGTGACTCAGGTTGACCTTGGCTCGTGGTATTGCTGCTCTGCACAAGATGAAATTCAGTAGTGAATTGAGTATCAGGGCTAGCAAAGTGTTTTTCTTAGTAGGGCAAAATCAGCTCTGAGAAGTGGGGGGAAGTGATCTTGGCAGAAATTCTGGCTAAAAGGATTTGGGGTTTCCTTCAGATCACAGTAAATCCACAGAGAGTTTAATAACCCTCAATAGGTGGTTTCAGGCTGTAGTTGGAGTCTCATTGGAGCTCCTTTGCAGAGTCTTTAGGACTTGAATAAGAAGAGTTCAATGGAAATTGTGAAGGCCTACACACTGAAAAAGGGCTGCAAGCTTTTGGTTTGGATTTTAAAGATGCATTTAGAGTTTTTATTCATTATTTAACTGCAGTGTTGATGTATGAAGGCTATTTTCACGACATGCATGGTGGGCCAGTGCTTCTCTCAGAATAAGACAGATTTTTATTGCATTTCTTAGCTTCAGCCAGTTAGAGAAGGTCTCATTTAATCATGGCAGGACTGACCCTATTATTAGGCAAGTCCATCTCTGTTAGGTTTTCACTGGAATAAAATAGTATCTGACCCCATAACAGATTCCCTTTCAATGAACTACTGGCAAAGCTCCTTGTGAAGGCTCTTGTTTGAATAAATTCTTGACAGAGCTCTGGATAATGAGATTTCCATTGAATAAGCTGTTAGCAGAGCACCTTTTAAAGCAATTCAGAGGGTGAGAGAGGAGCCCTGAGAGCCAGGACTGTCCAGTTGACAGCTGGACTGTTGTGGACAAACATTCCTGTCCCCAGGAGCTGAAGATGTTTCCAGGTTTATTGCCTGATGTGTGACGTGGGGTGACCTTGAATATAAATTTTTAGGTAGCGTCTCTCTGTATCATTTCTTTAAAACTCTTCTTTCCTGTATTTCTGCAGCCACTCAGGATTATTCCCTCATTTGTGTCCTGCCTGGAAAGGTGGTAACAAGTGCCCAGGCACTGTGAGCAGAACATACCTCTTCCTCTTCCCGAACATCATTTGTTACTCCAGCTTTCCATCTGAATTTGGGATTATGAGTGGTCAGCTTTCATGCTACAAATCTGTGTAATGGGATTAAGCAGATAAGGACATGTAGAAAATGATTAGTGCTCTCCTGGGAGCCATTAATGGTTTGTTAAGTTCCTCACAGCAGTAACACCTACTGTGTTGTGCAGGAAGAAACTTGCACTTCCTCTAATACTAATTTTAGAGAGGCTGTGGCTCTCTGGGCAATGAGTATTGATTCCTTGGAGATCTGCTGAGAATTGTTGAGCAGATAGATTTAATCAGAAGTGGGATTCTGGTTGGAGTGCAGATAATGCAAAGAAAATCACACATTTCATTAAGTTTTTGGGGATGAAGATAGGCAGGGAAGATGGAAAACCTCAATTCCTAGCCTTTGGATCCTGCACTGTCTGCTGCTCTGCAGGACCAGGAGCAGCCTCTTCCAGATAACAGATTTTTGGGATAAAATGGCCTCAAATTCCCTTATTTGAGATCCCAAGCACCTCTTCTGCCCCACTGAGACAACCTGTGGGGGCTGCATGGGGTCACTTGCATTGCAGAGCATCATCTGACACGGGTTTGGGGCTCCCAGTGCAAACCAGGGAGGGCAATGAGGAAAAAAGGAGTTCCTCCACAAGGACCTTGTTTAACATCCCAGACACTGCAGCAAGAGCCCTTTCTCTGAAGGCAGCAGCCATCCTGCTGTGCTGTAGATAAGAGCTGCAGGATTATCCCCCCTCAAAAGGGAAACCCTCCTCTTGCTCTGAGGTTTTGGTGTTTGGCACCAGCCGTTCTGCCAGGGCTGAGATCCCTTCTCAATCCTGTTTGTGCTGCAGCCCACGTGGATTTGGGGTGTTCAGGGAGCACGTCAGAAATCTGTGTCCAGGTGAGTTATTGCTGTGCTGGCTGGGAATTACAGCTGAACTCAGGCAGAGAGACAGGGACCCCCTTTTGCTCCCCATCCTGACAACTTCATCAGGCTTGGTGTGGTGTGAGCTTTGAGTAGAGACACCATGTGGAGCTCTGTCATCCTCTGGGGGGAAGTCTGATCACCCCAATTGAATTTGGATATCACACAGTTTAAAACTGAATTTGGTCATCTCAAACTTTACCCTTTTTTATACTCTGTGCTTTATGGTGAAGGATGGATGCACAGTAAATCACAGAACATCCCGAGCTGGAAGGGACACAATGAGGACCATCTAACCCACCTAGCTTCGTGAAGCAAAAAATGCTTAAAAATTCTGAAAAGTTCCCTAATTGGAAACACTAAACTCAAGTGCAAAGCATGAGAAGAGCAACAGTGGCCAATGGTGAACAGAAAAAAATAAACATCAGCCCTCCAGGTTGGGTCCCTGATGCTGAAAGTAGAAGCTCCTTGAGGAAATTACATGGCTGGCAGCCAAAGGAGCTCTCGCTTCTTCAAATGCTTCCTAATTAAGTTCTGGCTATTAATCTGTATTCCTGGGTCAAAGTTCTTCTATGAAATAACAAATTAATATGAATCATCTTGAGGAAGAGGCAGGAGGTTGGTTCGATTTGAAATCGGGTGTTGCCAGCCCATGTGAAGCAGAGTGAGGGCTGGTTTGTGGCTGAGGCAGAGTGAAGGCTTTGGATCTTTTTAAAATTGATCCTAAAGCTGTATGGGCTGCCCTGTTCTCCAATGCACTGATTAAGGTGATTATAGAATTATCTGGGAAAAAAAAAATTACAGTTGGATGTCATTGCCATGCAGAGATGTTCCTGTGCTCCTCAGTGCCAGGCTCTAACCCTCAGAATGGCTCATCCCCTCTCATATTTTTCATTAAGCCAATGCCATGGCATTGTTATTTACCCAGATAATTCTGTTCATGGCAGAGGAAGAAATCTCTACCACCAGCTGTGCCCAGGCAGAACTTTGGTGAACTTTGGGCTCAGCTTTTCGGTAATTATCATGGCAAAACCAGTGGATGAAACTCATGCTTGAAATTAGAGACCTGCTGGAGCTGAGGGGTGTTTGGGACCAGGTCTTTCATCTCCTTTGGTACAGAGTGGAGCAGGAGCAGGATCTTGGAGGTGTCTTCTAGGCACAGCCATAATTTGTAAGGGTGTAACGTGACTCCTACATAATTTGGAGTGAGTGAGGTGGTCAGGAGGGAGTGATTCAAACATCCCACCCTTTCATGACTCCTCTGATGCTCTCTGCTCTGTACCAGCACACAGCTCATGTCAGTGTGCCCATCCTTACTTCCCCTTATCCTACTGCATGAAAAAAACCACCTCACCACACTTAAGGAGGACCTGTGTGAGTGCAATTTTCTCTAAACACCTAATTTCCTGGCAGGGCAATTGCACCTCTCCTCTAATATGCAGCTGTGACCCTGTAATGACTGGTAAAGCACCATCCTGAGTGCCCTCCTGTCTCCATGGTGAGCACCTCACCACTCTGCTCTGCCTCATCTTCCCTGACCCAAACCACTCACAAAATCCCACTTTATTAGGCAAGAGAACCTTGCAGCAGCTCAGTTTTTAAGTCAGGTTCTTGTTGTTCATTATCAACTGCCCCAAAGCTGAGCTCTGCCTTCCAGAGGAGCTGATCCTTCTGAACAGTCACTTTTAGTAGCCTGAGATTTGACTTGGGAGGCTCAGGAGCCCAAAGATGGACATTTTTCTTTGGGTTAAAACTATGGATAGAATTCAAAAGCAAGTGAGGAAAGAGGCTGTGAAAGACCTCGCTGTTATTCACTTCTATGGGGCAACACACGTGATGAAAAGCTGGGAGGAGGAAATTATATCACTGGGAATTGAGACAAGCTGTGTGAAGAGAGGAACAGACAGAGGCCAAGAGAGATTCTCATGCTGGATTTAAAAAGTAGATTTAAAAAAAAAAACACCAGCAGAGAAATGAAATTAAAATAGAAGATTGGACAGTACAGATTTATACATCTCTCATTAGAAAAATGAGCATTAAAATAAGATATTCTGGGCAAGTGAGCATTGGTACATTTAACAGCAACTTTGTGGAGTGGTTCATGAAATTCATGGGTCCAGTGACTGTCCAGACTGTGAGACAGCAGGGTGGCCTTGTGGCTTCACCAAGTGGAGCTACCAAGGAAATCACAGCTGATAACTGAAGAGCTGGCGCTGAAAATCCTGGTTTTGTCTCCTCACCCTTCCAGCCCCTAGAAGAGAGGGAACCAGTCCACTTCTCCTCAGAAGAGATCAGTTCATACCAGGGTCATCTCATCTTTCTGGGCCTGGGTGCCCACTGGCACAGCCCCCATTTCTCCTCATTTTTCATGGGCAGAAGTGGGGATGTGTCCCCAATGAAAACGCCTGTGTGCCACCCCCTTCTGCACATCCTGGGTGTGCAGCTCAGCGGGGAGCCAGGAGAGCAAACCTGTTTTCCCTTTTTCTCCATCTCCTGCTGCTCTCCCCATCCCTAAATGAGATCTGCTGATGGAGATGCTGAGGCAGTTTGGGGGAGGTGGGTAGAGATGGTTTTCACTAACACAACTGCTGAAGGTTCCTGGTGTTCTGCTTAATCCTTGGTTTGCCCTGGTTCTGTACCACTGTGAACAAAAGCCATCAGTTTAATTAGAGGGAAATGGACAGGAGCAGCAGCACAGAGCATTGTGGAGCTTCCCCTCCTCGCTCTGAGCAGATCCCTCCAGTCTGGAGCTGTATTTTGAACTTTGGAGAAGGTGATGGGAGATGAGATAAAATGCAGTTCTACTATTTGATGCTGCTTTTAGTTTCCACTGCAAAGCTGCAGCACTGGAAGGCTTTAACTTGGGCACAGCAGGGGACATGTGGATGTTCATGATCATTCCCTTCAGCTGGAATTTTATTTTGCAGGAGATACCCCAGGAATATATTGTTGTAGTACAGGCAAAGGCTTGGAAGCCAAGAGAGGGATGAGAGCAGCTCAGAAATTCCCTTTATGGTCCCCTGATTTTAGAGTGGGAGGAAAAAGCAAGGAAGGTGGGTGATGAATCCATGCCCAGTGCACTGCTCCTTCTGCTGCCTTGATGTGTAAATAACAGATAAAGGGACTGGATAGAGTTTTCCTGAGGAAAGGGAACTGTCAAAGTCTGGTGTTTGGCTTTGATAACCATTCTTTAGCCTATACCCAGAGTGTCCAGCACCACAGCATCTCGTCAGCTTTAGCCCAAGGTGTGATTCTGTGATCAAAGTGCAGCCTTTAACCAGCCTGTAGCAGCAAGTTGTTTCTCAGCATCTCTTTCCAGTAGCACGGTTCTCTCCCAGTGTGGGTTTGTGATTCCACCCATCCTTGCAGCAGGAAATAATCCAGGTCAAATCAAGCCATGCCTTTGCCCCCCTGCATCCTCACCAGCAAAAGTCCAGTAAATCTCTTACAAGTAGAGTTTCCTCCTTTTCATTAATCCTACAGTTTAAAATGACTCTGTAATGAAACATTTTAGGAGTTCAGTTCATCATGATCTTTTGTTAAAAAACTCAACAAACCCCCTCCTAATTGCCCCAGCACGTTCAGACTCAAACCATGGGAGATTCAATCCAATGGGGAAAAACCAAGATTAAAAAGTATCCCCAAAGCTGTGTGTGTTAGAGCTCACTTGTGGGCCCGTTCCAACTCAGAATATTCTGTGATCTGGAAAGAAAGGTTCAATATTTCAACCTCTGGAGCTGTAATTTTTTCCCCAAGTAAATAATTTCACCAAGCACATGTTTCTGGATCTGCTCTGGCACAGAAAGCACGTGGGAAGATGCTGCTTCCAGGAGGCTCACGTGGATGGAGAAGGGTTTGTATCATGAAATCCCACTCTTTCAGAAACTGCTCAAATGCCATTGCAGACAGCACACAATTAGTGCTCTGACTCTGAGCTGTTTGGGTGTAGCAGGATAATTCCCAGTTGCCAACTTTCTTCTCCATTTCCAGGCTGACTTTCAGCATCTCTTTGTTTCGTGCAGCACGACTTTCTGAGTAATAGGAGATGATTTACTGGATGTCACATCTAAGCTTTGATGAGCTCTAAGGTGAATCTTCAATAAATTAAATGTTTTTCAAGAGCACAAAGCTACACACAAAACTAAACAACCAAAACCACCCTGGGTTTGCTGCCTGCCAAAACTCTTGGCTTCCAGAATGTCAGTCCCTCAGCAAAGTCATTTGCACCACACAGTAATGAGCTTAGCTGTTGCTTAGATATCCAGAAATGTGTTTTTATAATTAAAGTGTTTCTTTTTAATAGTTGCAAATGTGCAATATTTGTTATACGTTGTTCTATATAGAATTTATCATGGTGGTTTAATATAATAAACAATATTAAATATTATTTGTACAGGGTTGCCTGTCCCTCTTGGAGTGACATTTTGCTCCTTAGAGTCAGTGTGGCTTCAGCATCTGCCCACTGGTTTTTTGTGTCTCCCTTTTCCTGTGAAAGTCCCTGTAGTCCAGTCACTTCTTGGTCTTCCTGGCATAAACTGAACAAATTAAGTAATTTAAAGCCTGGATGATTCTTGATGAAGATTTTCAGCATCAGGCCCCAAATATCCTCTCCCTTCCTTCCCAACAGATCTGTGCTGGGCACTGTGTGTGGGATATTCATGGAATCTCAGAACAGTTTGGGTTGAAAGGGACCTTCAGGATGCTGTAGTTCCAACCCCCCCAGTTCTGGGTGGGTTAACAGGGTGGCAAATTAAAATAAAGGAATCAATGTGCTGTGTCCATGTGGAAGGATCAGCCTCTTCCTCTCTGTGCTTGCACATACAGATTAGGTGTGTTACAATAAATCAATGGCCTCGATTCCTGCAGAGGCACTGGAGGAATGGCAGGACTGCAGGGACGGATAAAGCTGAGGTTTTATCACTCTTCCATCAGCAAGCATTGCAAATGATCGATTAGACAGGGAAATGTTCAGGACAGCTTTTGATTATCAGGTTGTCAGGTTCTTCAGCCTTCCTGAGCTGCACTGGGGCTGCCAGGGCTGCTCCAGCTGGGAGCATCTCATCCCTTGGCATGGACCGAGGGCTCCCATCCCTCCACCATCCCCTGTGCCCAGGGTGGGGCCTTCCTCTCCTTCCATCTCGGGCACACAGCAATTATTGAAACCAAACAACTCGAAAACATCTCAGCAAACAGCCCTGCTTTGGAATTAATCACAGTTTTAATTTGACAGAAAGCGATCCCGCTCCGCTCGCTGCCACGTCTGCTCTCCCCTCCCACCCACGGAGCCGCTGCAGGGTGTCTGAGGGAAATGAGACGTGCAGCCTTGCCCTGCCTGGTAAAAGCCTGTTTAAGTGATCAGCCATAGACTTGGTTGGAATATTAGGCAGCAAAACAGGTTTTCTAGAAAATGAGATTGCCCCTGGCACTGGTAAATCCATTCGGAGATTCGCGGCAGTCGGGTGGATGTGGTGACATTTGGGAGGCAGCAGGTATTTTTCTTTCTTAATAATTCTGATATGGAGGGATTATAAATTAAGTGGTTTTCAAAGGTGGGACCTGATCCCTGCTTTTGCTGTCGTTTCCTACCTGTTTTGGTCTCACTGATTTCATTGATTTTAATAGAGGGAAAGAAAGCTGGGATGTAATTTCTGAAGTAACACTAAAATCCAAACATCTTTCCTGCTTTCTGGTAGGGTCCACATACATGGAGAGTGACTGGCTGTGCTCCATCAAAACCTTGATGTTTTTATGGGAGGAAAAAGAACAAATGAGTGTTTTACCCAGTGTGACAAGGGTGATGCTTTTGGCCTCAGACATCTTTTGGGAAGGATCCTTAACATCGAAGACCCCTGGGGTGGTTCTCTCTCCAGGCTGGCTGGTTTACCCCAACACTCATTTCTCTGAATGGAGGGAGATGGCAGATCTGTGCAATGTGTCGTTTTAGTAAATTAAGCGTTACAAATGCTGCTGCCACCCTTCCCCCCTCGCATATGCTCCTGCTTTTCCCTGAATTAAAAAAAACAAATAGTCTGCAGAGCAAAACTCCTGAATCTTATTGCCTCATCCACCACTTCCCAGCTCAGGAGAAGTCTTGTGCTGTAGATACCAACTGGATGCTCTTGGTCCTGGTGGTACAGGAGGAGTCCATAATAACAAGATTCTGCATGTTTGTGCCTCGTCCTCGCTCGATTTGCTTTTACATATTGCTCTGTTCCAAGAGGAAGAAACAAATAAATGTGGAGCTTTTCCCCAGGGCTACAACAACAGTTGGGAGGATTTGGATTACTGTTGGCTGGGATTAAGTGTCTGGTGTGGGCTTGAGGAGATGAACCCCAGCAGTGGCAGAGAACATGGCTCTGGCAGCCTCCTGGCTCTTGGGTGTAGAAGGGGGTGAGGCTGGGAAAATCAGGATATTTCTATCCCTTATATCCAATACCTCGTTCAGAACTGGGAATGAAGAAAAGTAAAAGGATTCTTCTGACTGGAGAAGAGAAGGCTCCAGGGAAGCCTTAGGCACTGAAAGAGGCTCCAAGAAAGCTGGAGAGACAGGACACAGGGAATGGCTTCACTGCCAGAGGGCAGGGGTAGGATGGATATGAGGAAGAAATTCTTCCCTGTGAGGGTGGGGAGGCCCTGGCACAGGGTGCCCAGAGAAGCTGTGGCTGCCCCTGGATCCCTGGAAATGTCCAAGCCCAGGGTGGATTGGAGCACCCTGGGATAGTGGAAGGTGTCCCTACTCATGGCAGGGGTGGAAGGAGATGAGGTTTAAGGTTCCTTCCAGCACAAACCATCCTGTGACTCTGTGACTTTCCAAGGGTGCCAGGCCAGCCCCAGGCAGGGAGGAGAGGGAATGGTGCATGGCTGGCAGGAGCAGAGCAAAGGGGCTCTCTGGGTGTGAGGGGGATGCAGAGCAGGTGTGAAAGGCAAACCAAGGCTCCAGCCTTGCACAGGAGGAAAAGCAATTCCTCCAGGCATTCCCTCCAGCTTGCTCTGCATTGCCCACTGGCAAATCCAGGGGAGCTTCAGCAGAGAGCAGACTTGGCACCCCTAATGCTCCCAGGGAGGATTGGTGCTCCAACAAACCTGACTTTGTGGAAGTGCTGAAGCACCTCTGGCTCCGAGCACAATCCATGGGAGCTGTGGGTGTTTGCACCCCTGGGTGTGACAGAGGAAGATGTGCTGGCTCCCTGTGCTGCCCAGCTTCCAGAGATGTTAACAGGCTGCTGGTAAGCAAACTGCTCCAGCATCATCCTTGGGATGTGTGCCAAGGTTCAGCCTGGTGCAGTCTGAAAAGGGAAGATAGAGAACCTGGGGAATGGAGATCCATCACGGAAGCACTGACAGTTGCTTAACTGAAATATTTTCAAGCCCTGATGGCAGGATAATTTTGTATATCTGACTTTATTTTTAGAGTTTGATTGATAGTCGCAAAGAGGGAAAAGGAGAGCTGGAATTTTCTTCCAAAGGAGCCTGCAAGCCCAGGTTTCCTGTTGTGCCATGTTACAGTTACTTTCAACATGATTCTTGTTTCTGATTAAAATAATTCACCATCTTTCTGCAGCTGGCAGGAGGTTGGAGCAGTTTGTGCAATGCAAAATGTAATAAATGTTTCGGAAGGCAGGGAAAAATATTTAGCAAATCTGGAGTCGAGTCCCATCTCTCTTAATTTGGCTAAACAAGGTGGTAGATAAGGCTTTTGCTTTTGCAGAGCAGGAATTTCAATTACTTGCAGGAAGTTTGCAAATTAAGAAGAAGGAGGTTAACAATGAAAATAATTTCCTTAGGTTTGGAGCTCTGCAACGTGATTTAGAAGTGATTAAAATGATAAGCAACTCTGTAGTCCTTGCCAGTGCCTGTGCACTCCAGTTATTTATGGCAGGGAGTGTTGGGGAGCAGGACTCTGTCCTCTCCCAGCTGCTGCTTGCTGCTGTTTTGGTGCCCCATGTAGCATGAAGGAGCTGTTGGTTCCCATTAGGGTTTTGGCTAGGGCCAGGCAAGCAGAGAGAATGTTTTAAAAGCAGAATATTTCGAGGTAAAGGCTGCAGGAGTAAGACATCAGCCTGTGGGAGCAGGTCTGATCTCCTGCCAACCCAGGGCTCTGCAGGGGCAGGAGCAGCACAGGGCAGCTCCAGGATGGGGATAGGATTGTAGGGAGACAAAGGTCAGAAGCCTGGAGGCAGATGATGCTGGAGTTATTTTTCCTGTGTCGCCTCTTCATTCTTTCTGACCTCTCCAACTCCTGCTGCTCTGCCCTGGGCTGTCCCAATCTCCTTGCAGGATCCTCATGTCCAGTGGCAGAAGTGGGTGGCACAGATCAGGCCAAGAGAAGCAGGGCTCTTACCTCCAGCTGTGTACCAAAAACCAGGTTTATTTGCTTTTTCTGGGGTACCATGGAACAGAAGGAGCCACCTCTGCCTGTGAAATCATCCAGGCACTGGAGGGAGGTGGCCACAACAGGCTCATGCCCACCCAGCTTCTGAGGAGGTGCCATCTCCAGCTCTTCTAGAGCCTCCTGGACTCACCTGGACACATCCAACACTTTGGTTTTTCCAGGGAAAAAACAAGGGCATAAGCTGGCAGAGGTGGCTGTGTTACCAACCTTCTTCCTTTAGTACAGCCCAGGCAGAGCTGCTGATACCAAAGAGACTCTGAGGGGGTTGATCCAAGCCTAGATCCAACCAGGGAGCTCATACTCCATTTGACCTGATAAAGAGGCTAAAATAGGTATTGTTCCAAAAAGCTAAATGTGAGCCATCCTATCTAAGAAAAAAGTCACCAAAAAAAAAATCAGTATTGCTTTCCATTGAAATGGAAGTGGGGTGATCATATAAATGCTGCAGGGATGGGGTATGTGAGAAAAGTGGTTTGTAAGAACCCAAAGGCCAGGTTAGTCTACATTTGGTTCCTCTGGATGCTCCCAGCAGCTTTTTACCAGGATGAGGCTGTCCTAAGGGGGCTGGGGGGTGCCAGAGCTGCCCTTGACCCACTGTGGTGACATCTCCAGCAGCAGCAGCAGGATTTTTAGGCATCACGTTTGTGCATAAAGCCCAGGGATAGAAAGCTCAAGGCCAAATTAAATACAGGTGTTTTCAGTGTTGTTTTATTTATTTTCTGTTCTGTTTTTCCTCACTCTCTCATTAGGCAGCAGCTATTCTGTGGCCACTTTTATTCTCTTCACATCAGTTGGTTGCATTGATAATCAATCTTTTGAAGCACAAGGTCTTTTCTGGGTTTGAATTCTTTGGATTTTATTAAATAAATGTGCATTTGTGTAGAATGGAAACTTTGCTCCTTATCAGGATCATCTGTCTTGGTGAAATGACTTGGAACAGCTGTTCCATGAAGCAAAATCTGATAGAAACACAGGGACTGGATATAAACACAAACATTAGTCACTATGGAAACTAAAGTTACTGCAAGATGCCTCCAAAAAGCTGTGTTTCTATATGTTTCTCATCCTAACCAAATATTCCCAAGGGATTTTGCCAGCCACTTCATTTAAAGCCTTCTGGGAATGTTCTGCTTGCCTGCACATGGATCACTGGGGAGCAGCAGCACAGCTTTGGGTACCACTGAGCTCTGCTGTCAAAATTGATGGGTTATTGATTTATCCCAATTCCTGGAGGCTGGCGAAGGACAAACCAGCATTTAAAAACATCAAAGGGCAAAGCTGAATCGAGGGACTTGTGGAAATGAGAGCTCAAGCTTTAGGCTGTGGGTTTAACCCACTTCCAGCCCCATATCCCATCCCAGCAGGTATCTCTGTGCTATGGAGGGTCTGTGCTGGGCTGTAATCTGGATTATCAGGGGGGTTTGCTCCTCCATCTGCCAGTCCTGTGACCTCTCCATGCATTTTAAAAAATATATCGATGAAGGAAGAAGCTGTATCCCCTGCCAAAAGGGCTGCAATTAAAATCCAGTTTCTCAGAGGATCTGTTGTTGACAGAGGAGCTGCATCTTTAGGCAACCTTTGGAGACTGTAAAAATAACTGTGATTGCTGGATGAGACTGGCACCTTGCAGAGATGAGCCAGCACAGGCAGAAAATGAAGTTTACAAGGTACAGAAATCACCAGCACAGGGCAAAAATGGATCTGCTGGAAAGGAACAACTTGTGCAGCCATGAGTGGTGCAATGGCCCTGGGGCTGTGCAGTGTCTGAACACAAACCCCTAAACCCCTGCAAAGGACACCTTTCCTCTCTGCTTTCTTGGGCCTTTGTCTCCTTTTTGCAGGAGTTTTAAGGAAATCCTTGGTCTCCATAGCAACTGCTGGCTCCGTGGCACGTGTGGCTTCCCACGGCGCTTTCGGGGACTGGGGACCTCCAAACCAGGGTGTGGGGCTCAGCCCCCCAGGAGAAACAGAGCCTGAAGCCCTGCCCTGCCACCCTCAAACCCTGCACTCTGGGCAGCCTCAGGGATGCTCTTGGCTGGCACCTTTTGTCCCTTCTGTTCACAACCTGGCCAAGGTTTGGGTGCCTGCAGGGCAAGAATCTGCATTTTCTCATCATTAATGCACTTTATGCACCCAATCCCCACCCTCAGGCCATTGCCATCCTTCCTTATTTGTCTGCCTTGGGCAAGGTGGGGAGATTTCCCCACTGAAAGGATGGTCAGGCATCAGAACCAGGGAAGTGGTGAATTCACCATCCCTTAAAGTGTTCAAAAATGGGTGGAGGTGGCACTTGGGGACAAGGTTTAGTGGCACTGCTGGGTCACTGGTGGTACTGGATGATCTTAGAGGGCTTTCCCAACATAAATGATTCCATGATGATTATTGGTTGCTGAATTCCTCCAGTGGAGCTGGAAACACAGCAGAGCAGAGCAGAGCAATGGGTCAGGCACTGTGTGTGAGGGTCTTGTCCCTCCCTTGACCAGCAGTTCCAATTCCCATTGAAAATTTAGGTGGTGGGGTTTTTTTCTCCCTGTGTCTTTCTTCATAATTATTTTATCACTCATTAGCTTTACCCAAAATCCTCTTTTAAACTCAACCCCTCCTCCACTGATCACCCACACGATTTAGAACCAAAAACCCGAGAAGGAAAGCAATCCCAAACTGGCTGAATAGCCAGTTCCTGCTGAATCCGGCGAGATTTGGGGATCTGATTCACCCAGACTCCTCCTCCCCGCAAATCCCAGCCTGGCTGTTCCTCTAAGCCCATCCCATGCCAGACTGAGCCGCCTTGGCAGGCACCGGGCTCAGCAGAATAAATTATCCCGGTTTGTCAGCTCCTTCCCCCCGCTCCTCGCAGGGATCCATCATTTCTGGGGAGAGCAGGGCGCTGTGCTGGTGGGTTTGGCCTCGGGGATCGCGTCCTTACACCCACAGCAAACATTGGGAACGAGCAATAAATAAATAAATCGTCCCACAGAGTCAGGCGCAGAAGCCGAGCGCGGGGAGGAGGTTTGGGCCATTCAGCCCTCCCGAGGAGACACTCCCAGAGTCGGGGTTTGCGTGGAAAGGCAGCTCAGGGATCATCTGGTTCCAGCCCCTGCCCTGTGCCAGCCTGAGAGATGCCCCCTGCACAACCAAACGTGTTCTCGGTGCCTTTAGGATGCGGGGACACCGCGTCCATCCCCGCTCCAGGGATGGGCTGGGAATTCTGCTCCGTTTGCTTTGCCTTCTCTCTGCATTTACCGCCCCCCAAAGAGCTTCCTTTGCAAAACAACAAAAGAATTAAGCTGACAGTGTAATAATAATTAGAATATTATCAAGAATAAGGGTAATTATATTTTAAAAACGGGGACTTATTCATTTACCTCCTTTTTTTTTTTTTTTTTTTTTTTTTTTTTTTTTTTTTATTTTTGGGGGGCCCCCCGGCCNTTGTATTCAATCCTGAGGGCCCAGCTGAGCCAAGCACTGCAGTGCCTATTTCAGAGCATCCCTAAGGGCATGTGCCTGCAGTGAGCTTCCAGGTAGGATCGCAGGTAATGAGACAGAGAAACATTCCCTGGCACATCAGGATAGAAGAAAACCCCAGGAGAGAAGGGAAATGCTTCCCACAAAATGGTTTTACAGTCATGGCTGGTGACCAGCACCGTGGTTGGACTGACTGGGGGCTCCTGAGTGTTTAATCTGAGGTTTGTAATGATGGGTTCAGGTTGGACAGTCTGCAGCTTCCCTAAATCCAGCATAATTGGGTCTTTAATGTGCTCATGAGATTCTTGAGCCATCTTCTCCTTTGGATGAGGGGTGGGACAAAAAGGAAAAGGAGGAAAAAAGAGGCACATGATGTGAATTTATTTGCATCTTGCAACAATAATCCAGTCATTCCACCCAGAAAATGCCTGTCCTGCTTAATGCCCCTTTATGCAATGGGGTTTTTTTCATGGTGCTCAGAAGTTTGTTTGTTTATTTATTTACAGATTTCTTTTGCTGGAGTGGAAAATGAGGGGCAGAAAATGCCAATTTTTAAATTCAGTTTTATTATGATTTCTTTTGTAAGGTGTGGCTTGGCTGGGGGTTGTCTGAGCCCCCAGGAAGTGGGAAAATTCCAGGCCCTGAAGCCCCAGCTCTGCTGCTGCAGAGATCCATTGGAGCAAGTCCCAACAGCTCCAAAGCAATTCCATTTCCTACAGCAAGAAATTGCAGTTGTTGGGGTGATCACTTCCATCCCACCTTTAAACCAGCCAAGACTCCAGCTCTATCCTCAAATGCCCCCAAATCCCAGGCAGAAAACTGCATGTAACATTTTGCCTCTTTTGCATAAATTTCATCTGGAAAAGGCAGAATTGTGAGGATTTTGGAATGGGTGCCTTATTTCAGCTTTGCTTGCTAGAAACGATCCTGTTGCTCCGAGTAATTACACAATAAATTTGTGAGAGGGATATAAAGCCGTAAAAGCAGTGGTAATGGTTTGCAATTTAATAGCTGAATTGTAAATGAATTTTCCTATAGCAGCTTTAATGCAGCGGGCTGCTACAATTAAGAGAACATTCTTTGGGGTGCCTTTAATTTTTTTGTTGTTGTTGTGAAGTTCAGTGCCATTAATTCCCTGGTTTAAAGGAACCAAATCGTTAGCCACTTCAAGCAGTAAAAGCCAACTTGGATTTCCTCTGCAGCCAGCAAAATTTTGTCTTGGCAAAGGTGTTTTTACCCCATTTGGCTCTTGAATTTTTTTTATAGCAGTGAGTGTGGGGTTGTACCACGTATTGAGCTTATGCCCTTCATTCTTTTTTCATTATCACCCATTTTGGTCCTTGTGATGTGTGACATCTTCTGCCATTGGGGTGGAAAGATTTGGCCATGCAGGGAGACCCTGCTCTCAGCATTTAGCATCTCTTCCTAATTTATTATTTGATAAAGGATTATTTAAATGGAGTGTGTGTGTATTGCAGTGCTCTGTGTGTGCCCATCCTCCAGCCTTGGGGCTCTCTGGGCACAGGGAGTCCCTATTTTGTTCCCCAGTGTGAAGGAATGGAACTCTCTTATCCCCCTATGCAAGAGCTCACCCCCATCCACAGTTCCCATTCCTTCCTCTTCCCCTTTCCAACCCTCTGGATTTCAAATGTCACTCCCAAGGAGCTCAAAGCTTTTGGAAATGATTTTGTTGGAGTGGGTGGCCCCAGCACTGCCCCTTCCTGCAGCAGTGCCAGTGCCAGCTCTTGGTTTGCCTCATCAGGCTGCTCCTCTCCTTCTCACATTCCCCTAATTACATCTTCCCACTGCCACACCAGCATCCCCTCGGTGGCCTGTGTTTGAAGGAAATGCCACGAAATCCCGGATCTGATCTTGGAAGCATCTTTGGGGCAACTGAAATTGTTGCTAATTATTGCTGGTGTGTAATTACCTTGCCAGTTCCACCCGCTGTCTCCAGGAAGGAGCAGGGAGCTGCTGCACCAGGGTGTGTTACCAATGCAAATTGACACAGGCAGCCCTCATCTGACTGTGCTGGGTGATAATTGAAAGGCACAGTCGTGTGTAAGAAGCTGATGGAGACCTGAACCTGCTCCAAGGGGTGACTCCAAATCCCCTCCTCCCATCCCTGAATCCAGATTAAGGGGAATGTGTGCAATAGTACATGTCCTAATGCAATTTTCTCTCCTGTACATCCTCATTGTCATAACTTCAGCCTCAATTTCAGGGTCTTTTTCATTCCCCAGCCCTAAATAGTTGGCTCTTTGTGCTACACTCCGTGGTGCAATGTGTAAATTCCTGCCCCACTCCCAGCAGGGCTTTGACCTTGAAGTTATTCCTCCACAACCATTAAAAAAATCTGCTCCCTCCTTGTGTTCCAGGCTGAGGCAGGTAACAGAGAGCAATGATTTAGTGGGGATTGTTCTGGAAGTGTGGCCAGTCAGTGCTGGATCAAGCAGGTGCCTTGCTTTGAGGCACAGATTTTTGGGGTGCTAAGTGACTGAACAAAACAGGGTCTTCACAATTGCAGGAATTACTGCCTGTCCCTTCCAAAAAACCCCAGGGGTGTCTTTGGATGGGCTGAGGGGCAGCCCTGCCCTGCCCAGCTGCCACGGAGGGCTGGAAGGTGTTAACTGCTCTGTGAGCAGGGATGGGATTCCTGCTCCGGGGCCATGGAATCTGCTGGGGGAGGCAGCAGGGCCGTGGGTGCAGCTTCTGGAGCATTTTAGAGATGCAAATGGGGAGCAGGAGGGAATGTAAGGATCCATTGTGAAGCCTGAAGGCACTGCTGGAATCTGAGCTCGGAGCAAGGGATGGAGACTGTGCCAGAGGACTGCAGGCAGTAAAAAAAGCTTCAAAACCATGTTCCTGATGAACTTTAAATCTCTGTCTCCATTTCAAGTGCCCCGTGTGAACACACCCGTGTGGGGTGGTGCCGTTCAGTGGATCCACTGCAGCTTTCTCAACGTGCTAAGAAAAATTAAAAGTTTTTCATTTTTCACCCAAGGAAAAATGTTGACCTTGAATTTTGCCACCTGCCACACCAGGCAGCCTTGGTGAAACCTGTCCCAGCCCTGTGTTTGCTGGGGATGGAGGAAATTCCTGCAGCCTGGGACAGTGTTTGAACATCACCTGGCAGAGGAGCATCGCAGCCTTTTTATCTAACAAGTGCTCCAACAATATAAATATTTAAGTACAATAAACAATTATGATCAAGTTTCTTGGGTGACTGCACATAGCAAGTGAATTTAAAATTCATTTCCCATGGGTATTGAGGCTTCACATCCACTTTCTGTGGATGTTCATGCTAATAAAACTTCATTGCACAGAAAGAGAACACAAGAGGGATGCAAATATGACAAGGGCAAATTTGCTTAAGAGTTCAAATGAATATTCACCAACTTTTTATTATTTTTAAGTATTCGTTCCTATTCGCTGTAAAAAGATTATTTTATTTTTACTCTCCAAGCTCAGTGAAGCGTGTTTGAGGTATAATGTGTATTTCCTTGTATTAATGGGAAGGTTTGTTACCAGCAAGTGAGGAGTGCATTTAAAATGTGCTTTATCTTCAGGAAATGTCACTACAGAACCCACTACTGAGTTGCCACCGTCCTGATTAACATCTGTACTTCAGCACATTTTGCACCCTCAGGCTGGGATCTCCCTGGGTTTTCCCTCTTTTCAAGCTGCAGATCTCAGCTCCAGATCCTGACACCGTTATTTCCCTCGGATTTTCCTCGCTCATCTTTCATCTCACGCTGCCCTCAGTTGGGAGGGTGTTGGAGATGCTTTTCCTTCACACAAACTGAGATCCCCTTTGGAAGGACTTGGGGGTCACCGTGGCTCCATTCTGCCTGAGGCAGGGGGAGCACAGTTTTGACATCTTCATTTGCTTTCTGTCCTGGAATTGGAAGAGATGCAAATTAGCAATAATGAATATTTTCATTAAATATGTCTAGACATTACATCTGAGAACAGGATAATGATACTTCTGCTTTATATAAAAAAAGTCTGAAGTAGACCCAGAATGATTATTTTTTTTGTCAGAAAAGATAACATTTATTTTAAAAAAATGTAATTTGGTGTAAGTGAAATTAGGGTAATTGCTAATTATGTAACTGCAAACAAGGCAGATCTTTATCTTCAGTCAAGCTGGTCTGGTGCAGATTATGAGCTGTTACTTTTAAGAGGTGGCATCAGAAGGCAAAAAATATCAGTGAAACAATCCTAAGTAATTTCTCATGCTTATCAAGAGCTTTTGGATAGTGAGAGGTGCAAGGCATGAGGGATGGAACATGCCCCCTCTCATTGCATGGGTTTTATCCCAGAATGGTTTGAGTTAAAAAGGACCTTAAAGCTCATCTCATTCCACCCCTGCCATGAGCAGGGACAGCTTCCACTGTCCCAGGCTGCTTCAAGCTCTGTCCAGCCTGGCCTTGGACACTGCCAGGGATCCAGGAGCAGCCACAGCTTCTCTGGACACCCTGTGCACCCACCTCACAGCCAAGAATTTCTCCCTAATATCTTCCAGGTAGATAGATAGATAGATAGATAATAGATAGATAGATAGACAGATAGACAGACAGATAGATATCTTTTCCCATTTTCCATTTGTCTTCTGCTGTGCCAGAGCAAGCTCCCACCTCCAGCCCTGCATTCCCCACACCTCAGCTCACTTCTCTGTCAAGTTTGAGGTTTTTCCAGGCTCATTGTCTCACCCTGGGCCTCCAGCTCCATGGCAAACTGCACTGAACACCCAACAAAACTTCATCCCAGGGTGCTCAATTGGAACAGGTTTTATTTTCCATATGTACTGGAAGGAAGTTAATACAAAACTCAGTCTGGAGTCAAGTACTGCAGGATGAAGTCAGGAACCTTATAGGATAAACATATTATCCTCATGTAACCTGCAGTACGTGGGTATTGGAAAAATTAAATGCACTTGAATAGCTTTGCAGATATCTATCTGTGTCTCCATGAAAGCTCCTGACAGTGAGCAAACACAAGAGCTTGGCAGCTGTCCTGCTTGGTTTAATTGCCTTTGGTGGATTTTATATCCATCACCTCCTTAAAACCCCGAGGTAAACAATCCTGGCAGCTTCTTGTCCTGAAGACTTTGAGGTGATGGAGATGCTGGTACCCACAGAACCTCCTGCATCCACTGGAGCC
Organism: Pycnonotus jocosus; assembly: GCA_013400435.1. Lineage (NCBI taxonomy): Eukaryota > Metazoa > Chordata > Aves > Passeriformes > Pycnonotidae > Pycnonotus > Pycnonotus jocosus. The sequence goes on from VWYP01016943.1 coordinate 118,584, forward strand.
TCCCAACATGCTTAGATTTTTTTTCTAAGGAACCCATCCAGCTATGCTTTTAAAAATTATTATTTATTTGACCTTTGGGGGAGGGCGAGGGGGGCATTACATATCTGCCCTGGCTTTCTCTGAGACCACTCAGAGTGATCCCTCTCTCCACCCTTCCCTGTGAGGGTGGGGAGGCCCTGGCACAGGGTACCCAGAGAAGCTGTGGCTGCCCCTGGATCCCTGGAAGTGTCCAAGGCCAGGCTGGACAGGGCTTGGAGCAGCCTGGGACAGTGGAAGGTGTCCCTGCCCATGGCAGGGGGTGCAACAAGATGAGCTTTAAGATCTCCTTAAAGGACTTTAAGGTCCCTCCAGCCCAAACCACTCTGTGATTCTGTGACAAGAACATCAGCTTTCCCTTGGATCCCTCGTGTTCCACCAAGCCATCACTTGAAGGCATCTCTCTGTTCTCTGGAGAAAACTTCCCCATTTTCATGAAAAGCTATTAATATAAATGATATTAATGAGTCCCACCTGCATTAGCAGGAGATGATGCCTCAAGCCTTCTCTCTAAGAGGACTGAGCTGCTCCTGGCGTTCCAGCTGATGACCAGAGCAGCCTATCTGGGCCCACAGACTGCTCCCAGCAGCAGCTGGAAATCAGCCCCAGGGACTTGGGTCTGGCTGTGGCAGTCACAGCTCATCAGCCTGAGCTAGGATTTTTCACCCCAAGTGGAGGAAGGGATGGAGAAGCTGTGGCAGCCTTGGGATTCCCTCCAGCTGCAGGCTGGGAAGTGGCTGGGATGGGAGCCTGGCTGCATGGCCCTTCCCTGGGGCAAAAAGCAGAAAAGGCAGGAATAATGGGAACTATTTGAGGTTATTTTAAGTGTCAGATATCAGGAGCAAAGTAAAATGCCCAAATGAGTTGACAGCAGCTCAATTTGATCCCTGCCATGGGCTGACTTAGAGCCCGAATTTTTCAAAGGCTGATAATCGCCTCGGAATTGATTTTGTACCGAGATGCTTTATCACATTCGTGTGTTTGGTGTGGTTTGATGGGTTGGGGTTTTTTTTTGAGTAATCTATGTCAAACAGACTTCATTAGAAGAAACATGTTCCCTGCCCTTCTCTGGCTGGGTGTTCCTTTAAGTTAAATCATGGTGAGATGAAGGAATTGTTCCTGATTTAACTGGAAAGCCTCGCTCTGTTTCAGGGGTTGCAGGTGCCCTCTGCCACTGGACTTTGGTCACACTTTGGTCACATCCTGTTCCAGCCCATCTGCTCCTCAGTTCCCCCCTCCTCTGGAATGATACCTGCAGTATCCTCCTACCTAACCCGAGAAAAATAACAGTTGTGGATTATCTGATGTAGAGGGATTTCTCTCAATCCTGGAAAAGTGCTATTTTTCACAGAGTAGTTGACTCCAGCCAACCTGTGTTACAAACCCTTAAAAAATGGGCACCAGCACACTCCAAACCCCAAATTCACAGAACCAAAGAATCCATACAGACACCTTAAAACATTACTGTAATTAAAGTAATATGTATATGTAGAAATATAATGCAAATTTTCCAGCTGCCTTCTCAACGCTGAACCTTTATCTAGGTGTATTTTTAGGTCTTTCACAGGTTAGTGGGGAATGTAATTATGGGTTTGTAATCTTGTGCAATGCAGGATTAGTCCACCCTGCTGGTAGCATCTTGGATAAAACCAGGGAAAATAGTAGAGAAAGGTTATTTTTATTGTTCCACACTCCCCAGCACATTCTGTTGTTGTGAAAGGGACTGGTTTGGCCACGGGGTGATCCCCAAACCAGGCAGACCCAGGGCTGGTGCCACTGACAAAACAAGGGAGGTGATGGCACTTAGAGCAGAACGTGTGTCCTTTCATCTGAAAGAAAAGGGAAAATTACGTTTCACTCTTGTCTGGATTGGGCTGTTCTGTCTCCGAAACGTCAGTGGGAATTTTAGGGATGTTCATGTGCTCCCTCCGTGCCTGCTGGGTGCCAATGGGGCACAGTGTGCTGTGCATGTTGAAACCACTCCCTGTTACAATCTGGAGTTCTCCCATTTCTGAATTAATTTTAGGATTATTTTAGAGGGCTGAACCACCCCTGAGATCCTGTCTTTCACTTCCTTGACAAATATTATAATTCAAAAACCCTCACATTTCTCTGCAGCACCTTCCATTCCCAGGATGCTCCAGCTGACCCTGTTGCCCCTGTTTCCAGTTTTGTTTTCTGGGAAGGGAGCAAAGGGCTGCTCTTCCACTGCTTCTGCCCGGTGCTGTTTATTGCCACAGCCGAAACAGATGGGTGCAAATATTTATTTCTGCCACCTGCCCAGATGGGGACAGCGATCTTCCCTGCAATCCATCAGGCTAAAACATCTGGAGGGTCGTGAAAACGCAAAGGCGTCTGAGCTTCACCGCGCCTCTGCTAATGTCAAATCTTCATGGGAATTGCCTTGCCAGGACAAAGGAGCTGTCAGACGAATGCTGATGCTCCATTAATGACAGGGTAGCATGACCCACCCCGGCGTGCGATCGTTGTTGCTGAGGGAAACACGGAGGCAAACCCATAATCACCTTTCCTGAATCTGTCCCACTAACACCTAGTTTAGGTGGATATTTGTCTGCTGATTGATCACAGGATTTTTTTTTTTTCATGGCACCTATTATCCTGCTAGCTGAGTGTTTCCCGTTCCCCCTATTCATTGAAGTTTTCACATGATCCTCGTCAGAGCAAGTGGTAAATCAGTAAATCGGGGCTGCAAAGCCAATGTCTCTGCACACTCCCCATCCTCTCCTTCCCAAGGGGACAGGGAAGACGTCCCAAGGGAGTTCTTGGGGGATCAGCAGGTCCTGATCTCCCAAATCACCCCGGCAGTTCTGAAAAAGCCCAAGCACATCTTTGCTCCCTCATTTGTGATGGGGAAAGGAGGGGGAAATGGCGTTTCATACAGACTTCACCTGGAATGACAGGACAACAAGGAACGGCTTCCCACTGCCAGAGGGCAGGGTTAGACTGGAGGTGAGGATGAAATTCTGGTGTGAGGGCCTGGCACAGAGAAGCTGTGGCTGCCCCTGCATCCCTGGCAGTGCCCAAGGCCAGGTTGGGCAGGGATTGGAGCACCCTGGGATAGTGGAAGTTGTCCCTGCCCATGGCAGAGGGGGAATGAGATGCTCCTTAGGGTCTCTTCCAACCCAAATCATTCTGTGACTGCTTCTGGGTGAGGATTTCGGGGTAGAGACCACCATAAATCAGAGGTATTTTGCAGGAAAGCAGAATGATCACAGTACATCATCACCACTGTCTCTATGTGCCATGAAAGGGAGCACTTCACACATAGTTTGCAGTGGAGAATGCGTTAAAATAGGAGGGCGAACCAGAGTTAATTTTTTTGTCAAGGTTTATAGATTGATTGGTGAGGTGAGAGTGGGGTCATCTTGGAAATGGCTGCAGCACATCAACCTTGCTTGAATGTGTGAGTTTAAATGGTTTAATCCTGGCAGGGACCAACCCCAGCCAGGTAGGAGATGCACAACAGTTTATGTCTCTCACACAGTCCATCATCAGGGAGAAAACACCCCAAACTTGCACTGAATACAAACGGGTTTATGTTGAGCAGAGCCCCTGAACCTCCTGGGTAATCTGCCTTTGATAAGAGAGCAGAACCCAAAAACCTGCTCCAAGTTTGGGGTTCATTGCAGCAAGAGCTCATCCCTGAGTGAGATACCTGCCCATGCAGAGCTGGCTGCTGACGTCTTCCCAAGAAACATTGAAACACAGGCCGAGCACACAGGGATTCGTGGACTGCTGTAATTCATTAAACAAATGTTGGGTTTAATAGCCCCGCGTCCAAAGCTGGTGCCATGGATGTGCTCAGCTGTGAAATATGCTGTGGAAGTCATTCTTTTGCAAAGGGCTCTAGAAATCTGCTTCCTATTAACATAAAATGGATTTACTACAGAAAAAAAATCTCTGGGATCACATTTTTCTCTCAATTATCCCTTCTCAGTGGGATTCCTTGAGGTTTGCACTGGGTAACTGAGATGTGTCTGAGCTGGGGGGTTTGGAGCTGGGGTTTGTTTTGATCCATTAAGCTTGTATCTTGCTGCAGTGATGTAATTCCCCCAGTCTGAGACACTTTATAAACATTAATGGGTTTGTTTTCATGGTCCCGAGGGAGGTGCAGCACAGGAAGGTCGCCAGGACCATTTTACCAGCACAGAAAGAGAGATGAGGAAATGTGGCAAGGCAGCATCACAGGGAGAAACAGAACATTCACTCCAATTTTTAACCTGTCCATCCTTAGCTCTGTTTAATTCAGTTTTAATAACTTATAAGTTAGTAACTGATAAGTTAATGAGTTATTACAGCAGCCTCACATCGAGGTTTGCATGGAGATGCTGCTGTATATCCCAACTAAGGACAAAAAGAGTTGGTGCTCCGTATTTTGAGTGAGAGGGGGGGTGAAATGCAGCTATAAATACACCTTTGCACAGGGAAAAAAATGTAGATATTAACAACTGCTGTAGCTTTGATGGGAATTCCTTAGTGGAGATGTGCTGGAAGAGACTGGGCCATGCTGTGCTTCTCCTGGGGATTGCTGCTGGAGTTGCTGCTCTCTTGGACTGGATTTTCTTGGTGATAAATGGCCATACAGATGCCTCTGGTGATATTTGGAAGGGGCCAGTTGGAAGCTGGCCCTACAGCATGCCAGGGTACAACAAACCTGAGGCCCAGATCAAAAATCCCACTTTGGAGGTCTTTTTCCCATCACAGAAGGTCCATTTTCGAGGATGTACTGAAAGAAGCTGGAGATACTCACAGCTCCTGCAGCTGGGGATTGTTCCTGCAAACAGAGAGACATGGAGCAGATGAGAAATTAATGTAAATATACAGACAGAAGGCAATTTTTTTTTTTTGGAAGAAGCGAGGCAGAGGCAGATAAAAAGCGATCAGCAGAATTTACATAAGCCTTCCCCATCACAGAGGTCATCATTCTGCAGGATGACACATGGAAATTCATTTTTATTAAATTCTGGATGATTATTTAATTGGAAAAAGAAAGATTTAATTGAATCAAGTCAAAGGGCCCTATTAGATTACGTTCAACCTTAACACAGAAGGCTTTTCCTATTTAGTTAAACTGGTTCCTTTGCATATTGTACATATTAAACTATAAAAAGTGGTAATCTGAATAGCAAATTAAAGGGTTTGGAAGGCCTGAATGGTACTCATGTGCTTCTCAGCCCTTTTTCATCTTCTAAATCTTCTCATATTCCCTTTACTGCACTCCTTAGGCTGTAACAAGAGCAAAGATGAAGGGCAGAACTGTCAAACCTTCCTCCATCCATGTTTATTCCATTTACACACTCTTGAGGAACAGCCTGCCTGGATGTGATGGCACTGTTAGAACACATTGCCCAAAACTGAGGGTGTTTTCCAGATTTTCAAGGCTCCCCTCGCAGCACCTGAACAGATGCTGAGTGCAGTGAGGTTGAATGAAGATTTGTGACTTACTGGCATTGACTCAGGTTTCCCTTGTGTCCTTAGGAAATATTCCCAATTTCTTTATGCCTCATCTACATGGCCAGGGACTCCCATCCCTTTGGGACACAGACTCCTTGCAGAGCTGTCAATCTCCTGGTAAAAGCTGGAATAAAAAAAACAAAAAAACAAAAAAACCAAAAAAAAACAAAAACAAAAAAAACCTTAATCATCGAAGCTATTTTGGGAAATAATAAGTTTCTAATTTGGGGTCTTTAATTAGATTTTAATTTCCTTTTTTTTTCTTAATTTAAAAGTAATAGAATAAAAGGATTGAGGCACAATTAATTTCCTAAAGTTTCATTTCATCTCAATTTTGAGGTTTCCAGCAAAGCTTGGCCTTCTGAGTGGAAACTGGCAAATCCCAGTTGGGTTAGGAATGCCCCATCCTTGTGCCTTTTCCCCTGGCTGATTTTGCTGGGTTGCTGGGACACTCTGTGCTCCTTCCAGGCAGAAGCTCAGAGAAACCAAATTCTGCTCTGAGAGATCGAAATCAATTTTAATGGATCCAGCTGTTCCCCAGTAAGGACAGGAGGAGGCATGGGAAAGGGGAGAAAATCTTCCAAGATATCTTCAGGGGATTTCAGGAAGGCTTGAAAGTAGTAAGGAAAGTTTTTAGAGTGAGGTTTTTAACTTACCTGTGAGGCCACAGCCAACTTTAGGACACATTTTTTAAACAACCACGTGCTAATGTAGAAATTGTCTTTGTCAGTAAATTTTAAAAATTCCAGCTCTGACAGTGCAGCAACTCAACCAGTCTATTATTAAAGTTAGATTGAGTAAGAAACACCATTTGGAATTTGCCTTAGCAGCTAAATGTGTTCTTGGATGGTTCAAATCAGCTTTAACCCGATTTTTTTTTAACGATTAAAAAAAAAGTGCTGGTACTTTAAAGCCAAGTTCCTTTTTGCTGAAGCTTTACTTTCATTCAAGAGCAATGAGTGAGTTTTGCATATACGGTACTGGGATTGCACACTCGGGTTATCTGGTTACACACATAATTCTCCCATTTGCAAACACAGTTTGCAGCACATACTGATGCAAATTAGGTATGAAACTGGGCATTTATCTTGATTAGAATTCAGTTTCTTCATATACTTACAGAACTTTATCTCATTCAGGGATGGCTGCAGAGATGATGGAGAAAGAATTTCAAAAATTGCATTTATTCTCCTTGCGGGTTTTTTGTTGGCCCTCTGGGCATTCATTGAGGGAAACAGACCTTTCCACCGATAGTCCAAGTGCCCTGGCCCAGCACCCAGGTTGGGCTGCAGACACTGCTGGAAGCTCTGTCAGAAATAATTGTCCCTTGCAAAAGCCACTGTACTATTTCATTGAATAAATGCTAAATTTTCTCTGTTTTACAATATCCAGATGGATTGATCCAAATGGTCATAAAGACTAGATGCCACTTGACAAGGACTCAATCCTTTTGACTCTTGGAGAGCTGGCTGTACCCAGGATCCAGATCAGATCTGAGGTTTTGGGGGATCCAGGCTGCTCTTGTTGATGTTTTTCAGCAGACTGACATGGCAGATGTACCCCATTTCTGTCCCCAAAAGCTGCCTGGGGACTCTGCACACCAAACCCTCCTGCAGAGTCCTGTCCCTGCAGTCCCTGGATGTGTGGGATGGTGATGAGCTCCTGCTTTACCTCTCCTGGAGCCATCCCTGCAGCTCCAGAGAACAGGAGCCCGTTTCTATCCTTTTTTACTGCATTTTGAATCAGGTCTCTGCAGTGCCACTGGTGCTGCACAAGGACACCCTGAAGTTCAAAGAACTGCCCCAAATTCTCAGCTTGTTAAGCCAAAAGCCTGAATTTAGGCAAATATCAGAGTGTTTAGCAAATTGTGCAGGGCTGTTTCTCCCCCTTTACTCGTGGCTCATGATTTTCTCTGACTTCTCTCCTTAGCAAGAGTTCCTTGCTCACCGTCCCAGCTCCTCCCTGTGCTTCCCACACCCACTCCCGTTTCTGTGAGGCTCCCACCCCACTGCCATGGGGGCTCCTGCCCAGTTCCTAAACCCATTTGTGAACTTTTCCAGTTGTCAAGTGACAACTCACAGCACGGTTGCCTGCAGATTTGGGATGCAGGGATGGATTAGGGAGGTACAGCCACGTGGGCCACGGTCTCCAAAGCATCCCTATCTATGGGGCTTGGAGCAACCTGGTGTGGTGGGAGGTGTCCCTGTCCATGGCAGGGGGTTGGAATGAGACGGTCTTTAAGGTCCTTTCCAACACAAATCACTCCGTGATTCTATGATTTCACTTCAGGGAGGATGAAGCCATCTGCACGGCTGCCACGGGCAGGGTGGCAGCTCTGCAGGCTTGCTGCAGCCCTGGCAAACACACAAGTGGATCCCTCTGAGGGATGGATAAGGCACAGGGAAACATCCGCGCTCCCTCTAGCAGTCGCCAGCGAATGGATGTTACCAATAATTCTCGATTTTTCACCCTGGGCTTGTGCCACGCGAACCGCCGGCGTAAGAGCTCTCGCACTAGTGCTGCTGCAGTGGTGACAGCGCTCAGGTGGCTCTTTCCCCCCGCCCCAAAATCCTTCCAGGGCGATTTTTTAGAGCCCATTTTCCTCCACCTGCTGCAGGGAGCTGCCGGGCACGGCTACGTTCAGGGTGAACCCGAGCGCAGTTACCAGCACGGTTCTTCATTAATGGCATTTTGAGCTCAGCGCGGGCACTGCAGCATCCCCGCAGCACCCCTCAACTTCCCGGGGGGTTGCGGGAGGGTCTCGCTCTCAGCGGGGCGCGGGCACCGCAGGGTCCCTG